>JAOPSE010000046.1:4715941-5277633 GCA_029449295.1 Zea luxurians
ATGAGGTCACCATCAAGAATAAGTACCCTCTTCCCTGGATTGATATCTTGTTTGATCAGCTTATCGGAGCTCGGGTATTTTCCAAGATTGACCTCAGGTCGGGCTATCATCAGATCCGTATCCGACCCGAAGATATACCCAAAACCGCATTTACTACCCGGTATGGATTTTTCGAATATTTGGTTATGTCCTTCAGATTAACGAATGCTCCTGCCCACTTCACATATCTAATGAACTCGGTATTTATGCCCGAGTTGGACAAATTTGTGGTGGTCTTCATTGATGACATCTTGATATATTCCAAGAATGAAGAGGAGCATGTTGGGCATCTGCGGATCGTATTAACACGCTTAAGGGAACATCAACTATATGCTAAATTCAGCAAGTGCGCGTTTTGGCTGGAGGAAATCCAATTTCTGGGACACGTATTGTCTGCCAAGGGGATTGCGGTTGATCCTAGCAATGTCAAGGATATTTTAGAGTGGAAACCGCCAACCACTGTACATCAAGTCCGATGTTTCTTTGGACTAGCTAGTTGTTACCGCCAATTTATCCCGGATTTTTCCAAGCTTGTGAAGCCAATCACAAGTTTATTGAAGAACAATACAAAATTTAACTGGTCCTCAAGATGCAATGAAGCCTTCGAGCAGCTAAAGGTGTTATTGACATCTGCTCCGGTATTAGCTCAACCAGACATTAAAAAGCCCTTTGATGTGTATTGTGATGCATTAGGCAGTGGTCTAGGCTGTGTTTTAATGCAAGAGGGCCGAGTTATAGCGTATTCCTCAAGACAGTTGCGCTGGCATGAGGAACATTATCCAACCCATGACTTAGAATTAGCTGTTGTGGTTCATGCCCTAAAATATATGACGTCATTATCTGCTAGGGAATATCTGTCATATATATATAGATCATAAAAGCTTGAAGTACATTTTTACCTAGTTAGAACTAAATATGAGACAGAGGAGATGGCTTGAGCTGATCAAGGATTATGAATTGGAAATTCACTATCACCCAGGCAAGGCCAACATGGTGGCAGATGCACTAAGTCGTAAGGCTTCCTGCCATTGTCTTACAGTGAAAACCCCTGACATCACATTATGCCAAGAAATGGAGGAGTTAAACCTGGGAATGATTCAACATGGAACCTTAAATCACTTGAAGCTTGAGTCGGTTCTTCTGCAAGGAATAATTGATGCACAAAGAAGTGATGAGGGTATGAAACACATTCATGAGAAAATAAAGGCCGGTAAAGCAAACTATTTCAGAAAAGATGATCAAGGCATTGTATGGTTTAATAATCGTATAGTTGTGCCCAAGAATAATGACGTCCGCCAGCAAATTTTGGATGCAGCACATCTTAGTCACTATTCTATTCATCCCGGAAGCAATAAGATGTATCATGATTTAAAGCAACATTATTGGTGGACAAAAATGAAGATTGAAATTGCACGCTATGTGGCAAGATGCGACACTTGCAGACATGTCAAAGCCATACACATGAAAACTGCTGGTCTATTGCAATCTTTACCTATCCCAACCTCGAAATGGGAAGACATTAGCATGGACTTCATTGTGGGATTGCCCAGGACAACCAAAGGTTTTGATTCTATTTGGGTTATAATTGATCGACTTACGAAAATAGCTCATTTTATGCCAGTCAAAACATATTACCCGGTCATCACTTATGCCTAGATGTATATTGCTCGTATTCTCAGTCTGCACAGGATTCCCAAAACTATAGTGTCGGACCGTGGACCACAATTTGTATCCAAATTCTGGGAAGACCTCCACAAATCTTTAGGTACTAAGTTACTTCACAGTTCGACCTATCATCCTCAAACTAGCGGACAGACTGAAAGAGTAAATCAAATACTCGAGGACATGTTACGAGCATGTGTTCTGGAATTCCCACAGAAATGGGATGACTGTTTAGCATTGGCGGAGTTTTCATACAACAATAGCTATCAAGAGAGTATTAAGATGGCACCCTTTGAAGCTTTGTATGGACGACAGTGTCGTACTCCGTTAAACTGGTCTGAACCAGGAGAAAGATGGTTTTTCAGGCCTGATATGGTGAAGGAAATGGATGAAAAAGTTCATCGAATTATACATAATTTGAAAGAAGCACAAGATCGACAAAAAAGTTATGCAGACAAATGACGCAAACCCTTGTACTTTCAAGTCAGAGATCATGTGTATCTAAAAGTATCACTAATGAAGGGTGTATCTTGTTTCGGGGTTAAAGGAAAACTTGCACCTCGATACATCGGTCCATTCCTTATTCTTGAACAATGTGGACTAGTAGCATACCGACTCCAATTACCCAAAACATTGTCTGCTGTGCACAATGTGTTCCATGTGTCCCAATTGAAGAAGTGTCATCTGGTTCCAAATCGAACCATTGAAGTGACGGATGTTGCCTTAGAACCAGACTTGACATATTCAGAACATCCTATTCGAGTTTTGGATCAAAAGGACAGGATTACTCGAAGCAGAATTCTCAAGTTTTATAAGATACAATGGAACCAACACACGGAAGATGAAGCTACATGGGAAGCTCAAGACTTTTTAGAAAAAAATTTCCCAAGCTTTTTAGCTTCATGTAAATTGTGAGAATTGTACAATTATTGTAAAAGAGGAGTAGACCCCATACCACCCCCTGCCTTGTACAAGAAATAAGGAAATAAAAATATGACGCATTTCCTTTTCCATTACTTGCCCTAGGACTTTTTAATCTTGGGACAAGATTCTTTTATGGGGGGAAGAATGTAACACCCCTGGTGTTACTGTCACGAAAACTTGAGCATAACATCATGAGCATTAGCATATCATGTGTTTGTTACACTCAGAGTGCATTCACTAGGCAAAAATTTGAAACAAGTTGTATTGATGTGACTGGTCATAGGTGAAACCCTAGGGTAGGGTACTTAACCCTAAACTGGGCTTAGGAGTGTCAATAAAGCCCAAATGAGAGAAAACTTCAAAACTCATGAGAAATAATCATAAGATATCACATTTAATGGACTTAGGTGGCACCCAAACCCTAGAAGTGTCAAAAACCCTAAATAAACCCCTAGAGAAACCTTGAGCTGAAACCCTAGGGGGTTATGTGTAAATTTTGCACACTTTTGGACCTAAGTCCAAAAACCAAGGTATTAGGACACCTCAAATCATATGGTTAACATATTTGAGGATTTGCAACTCAAACCATGAGATTTGGGCTTATAGGCAAAAAGGACACCCCCTACTCACATGTGTCTAAGTCTGAAATGCAGTGCATAGAGCCAACTTTGGAACCCTGTATCTTTCAGTTCATGAGGAATTTGACTAGGGTCGACACACCAAACTTGTAGAGCTACTATAGGAGTACAACTTTGCTGATATGATGAAGCCTTGGTCACATGCAAAATTTGGAGTAAATGGAGCCCAAAGTTGGGCTGTTAGTCAGCCTTAAGACTGAATTCTCATTAACAATGAAGTTGGATGAACTTGGAGCTCGATTTTGAGTAAGATTCTCTGGCTATTTGTTGGTGGACACTATAACAAAGTTAGAAAGGGATTATAGGGCAACAATTTCCTTGCTGGCCGAAGATCAAGTTGTTATGCAAAAATTGGAGAACGAAGCCCTACAAATCGTCCTGTCACATCAACTGAATGACATTTTGCGATGGTACAGTACACTGAATGAGATCAGGTGCAGTGCACCTCGCCGCTGGCAACCCCACGCTCGGATTCATGCCGGCATTGCAATTCGTGCCCAATAACGCGCGGATAACGACTTCCAGTGAAAAGATCTCGTCGTGGATGTGGTCGGGGCACTGTGGCTGGCCTGTCACCGTACCCACTTGCACCACGACGTGGCCGAGCGACCATTACCGGCGTGTTCGCCGTTCACCGTGAGGGCGCCACGCCTTAGGGCGTTTATCGTGTCGTCATGAGCCGTAGTGACCATCCAGTAACCGCCATAGCTCAATTGCCCTGTGCTTGCCACGGTAGATCGCCGCCGTGACTCACCCCCCCTCTCGGCCGCCAGCGCAATTCCTCCAAATTATACACCACCGCTCCCGGACTCTATAAATTGAGCATGCCATGAGCTCCGTAGGGTAATTACGCATCCAAAGCACCAACTCTCATCCCCAACTGTTCACCAGAGCCTCCGAATTGCTCACTTTCCTCAAATCCGCTCTCCGCCACCGTGAAAAGGCTCTCACCGTGGCCAGTACGCTTCAAGTCCGTTCATGCCCTCTATTCCGTTGTTTCAGTGCTCTGGTATATCCTTGAAGCTCATCGGCCCAACCAATTACACTAGACCGGGGTAGATCACCTAGAACGCTTCATACTATCCATTAATTGCGCTGTCACCGTGGGTAGTGTGATTAAGAACTCCAACCTTGAAATTAAGTGAGGGGAAATGGTCGTCTAGGGTTGAATGTGGTGTCCTGCAAAGAGGAGGGACGGCCATTGCCTAATCCGGCCAGTACAGGCTCGCCGGAGCTCGGTCTGCCGCCGTCTTGCGTCGTGGACCTGGCATTGTAAAGAGAAAGAAAGGGAGGGACCTGGGTGTGAATGTCAGTGAGACAGAACAATAGTGTTGCGGGCTCTTTAGGGGTTGTTCAAAACACTAATCTCTTTTGTGCAAAGTCAACACCGTGGGCACGCGCACGCGGGAACGTTTCGCCGGTACTGGGCTGGTTTGGGCCAGTTTGAGCCTAGTACTGTTGATCTTTTTCCTTTTTCCTTTTCTACAAGGCTTTGGAAATCCATAGAAAATTGTAAAAAAATGCTAAAAATATAAGACCAATTTTATTGAACTCCTAAATTTCTATAGTATTTAATAAAAATAGTTTTAAGATTTTTGGTCCAAACATGAAATTATCTAGCATTTAAGAAGGCTTAAACCTACACTTCTGGAATTCTAGAAATTTATTAATAGCTCCAAAAATCACTAAACATTTTGGATAAGCTTAAAATGATATTTAGAAACCTTGGGTAATGTTTGACTTGATTTGGACACTGTTTGATACCTAAACCCCCAAAACCCTAATCTTTTAAGTAGTGCCTGCCTTATGAACTACAGTTCTGACTCCAAAAACCCTAGTTTCCTAGAATACCATGAAGGAAAATTGTACTCAAGACTTAATATGATGTACTTTTATTATCATTGCAATTTCATAAGCATTACATGAGCATTCATGATAATATATATGGTTCTATATAGAAAACGAAGAAGAAATAGTACTTGAAGGAGAAGAAGTTGCACCACCACCACCTAAAGACCCACCTGCCAGGAACTGCTTTTACTTCGATATTTGCGGAGCAGAGCCCGACTCACCTATAACACAAGGCAAGCCCCGGTGCATTTGCCACCTCCTTGCTATTTTAAAATCTTTCTCACTTGCTTGATGCATTAAGTGATAGGAGTTGTGTGCTAAACAAATTGATGCATTTCCTTCCTTGAGAATATGATTACCTTTCCTTGATCACCTGTTTTATAAAAGGTTTTTCTTATGCTTAGTCTTGCCCTAGAAAAACAAAATGTTTTGTTTTGACAAAAGATGATGCTTCAAGTGGGATGGGATGTTTTTCAAAAATAAAACTGGATGGTGGATCCATCATGGTCGTGATGGGTTCAACATCGGAAAAGATGTACCTCTGTCAGGTACCAAACTTTGGGTTAAAATGATAAAGCTGAGATCAGGCGGGTGACTTGCACGAGAAGAGAGTCTCGGTGTATTGTCTCCGTCTGAGTCAATTAAGGACCTTGTCGATGTAGGCTTGATGACCGAGGACCCTTTAACTGGTCACATGCCTCATCATGGGTAAGCTTTGCCTCGGGCAGACTAATACCAGAATAAGATAACACGCAATGGGAGTGGAGAGATGGCAAGAGTAGCGTGTACCCTCCGTGGCAAGAGGCTGGACGGTGGTGTATCTGTGCTCTCGGTTGCCGTGAACCTGATCTGGTCTTAAGAACCCCGGTGGCGAGTTGACATATGCAAGGGTTAAGTGCTACATATGTCGTGTGATTGGAGATCCTCAACTGAGTATTAATTGATTCGGATCGCCATTACTTCTCGGATATGAAGACTTAGTCACTGACTTACACGTAGCATTTCAGTGAACAAGAAGGGTTGATAAGAAAATGGCTAGTATAGGCCAAGTACTTGAACTAGGGTAGAAAGAACTCTATATCCAAGTAATAACTAAACTTGCTAATAAAACTGGATTTTTAAGGATCCATTATTAGTAAGCATATTTGCAAACAGAGTCTTGATTATTGATTAAGTCTTACCTTGACTCCCTCAAACCAGCATATCCTTGAGAGTCTTTTATTTTGACGGGTAAGACTTGCGAAAGTACACTTCGTACTCAGGGTTTTCGAACCCATGTTGTTGTAGGTGAGGAAGCAGCAAATTTTTGTTGCTTTTGTTCCAAGGTGGTGCCGAAGGAAGAAAATCAGGATTGAAGCCTCGAGAGGATGTGGTCCTCCTTTTAAAAACACTGTAGTAAACGGGAGGGGTTTTTTCCTCCCGGGTTTGTAATAATATTACTCCTACACCCCTATATTTTACTGGTCTGTAATAATAATACTCTTTCTATACTTTAATGTAAAATAAGTTGTTGTAACTGCTTTCGCATATTCATTCCTCCGATGTGTTGTAATATCTACGTGATGGGTGAAACGCTCTTGGGCAAGGTAAAGAATTCAGATACCGAACTTGTCAAGTGATCAGGTGCATCTACAGGGTTGTCCGAGGTCCGCTGCACAAGGACAACTATAGGTGGGCCTAATGACTTGGGAGGTTCCGTCACAGTTTTTCTGTCAAAACAGAGACACTATGTGATGAACAATATTATTACAGAATTATAGAAACTGGAATGGACTAATTTGGACTTAATATGAATTTTCTAGAGATTAAATAAGTTCTAACAATTATTTTTACATTAAAAATCATTTTCTATTTACTTTTCCCTGATTTTCTAATCCCCTGGATTGCGCGCATAATAACCAGAGAGCACAGGGGCTTCCCCTATGTATTCCGAGACTCAGTCAACAGTCATGGTGGACGGCGGGTTTATTTCCTAGAAACAGAGGGCCTCATATGAAAATATGCATTCGCGAAATGGTATGGGTGATTCTCGGCCGTCCGATCAAAGCAGATGGATCAGAATAAAACGCGCACAACGCATAACGTCTCTCTCTCCGCGACCATCCGATTTAGCATCGACAGATGAAAGGCGGTTAGATCCCATCCACCCGAAGTTGAATCTACGCGCCAGATTTAATATTCGTGAAGAGTTAACCTATGATCTAATCACAGCCGTCGAGCACCAGATCAACGTTTCCCCTCCATTTTCTACCTCCTGGCAGCGCCGCGCGGTGGTACTCTTCCCCGCGGCGGCTGACTACCGACGCACGGCGCAACCAGCACATGACGCATGGTTCTAATTTATTTCAAGCGCAAATTAAAGCCTAGACGATAGTGGATCCAAAGCAGAGGTCCTCACCAACAATTGAAGTGAAGCCGAGCTGGCCGTGGCGCGAGGCGGCCCACGACGATGCTTGCCTCCAGCAAGCAATTGACACCGATTTGGTCCCGCCTGTGGCGAGGGATCCCCACACGCACCTTCCTCTGCTCCCTGTGCTCCCAACGGTCTGGCTCAATGGGCTAAATCAGCGCTTGGCTAGGGTCTTCACCCACGAGGGAGCACCCCTCTCCTTTTCTCTCTCTCTCGGTGCACACGATAGCAGGCGACAGTGCAAAACTCTAGGTCAAAACGAGAGGGACTGAGCGCGGCGGCTCTTTTTATTGCCACGATGGCGGAGTGGGTCCCCATGAATTGACATGGCTGCCTAGGATCCCGCGTCGGTGGTTGCTGGTCAGCGCCATGGACGCGCCCGTGGAGGAGGAGCCGGTATGGGTGGGGCCCATTGGTAGAGACTGCATGGAGTGAGCGACTGGCAACACGGGCCCGCTAGCCAGTGATACGCAACGGAGCTGGCGCACATGTGTTAAGGCTGACGTCCCGGGCCGGTTCAGGGATTAGGCCCACGCAGGCTTTTCTCCTTTTTTTTCTTTTATGTTTTCCCTTTCCTTTTTTATTTTCCAATTCATAATTTAGATTCCCATTTAAAGTCAAAATCCTGGGTAATTTTATTCTCTCATTAATTGTCCATCTTAAACATGGCATGGTAAATTTTATTTATTTTTTAGATATTTATTTTATGATAACTAGTGCTCTCCTTCTCCAATTCTAAAATTCCAATTTAAGTTTAAATTCCAATTTGAACATTAATGTCTTTCTATAAAATTTTATTACTAACCTATGCACACACAAATAAAGTCATCAGCATGATACACATATTGTTTTAGGTGTCATTAGTTAATTAATGACTTTTGAGGTGTTTGTTCACGTGTTATAATAAATAAAGGCAAAAACATGTATGTAAATCAACTGTTTTTTTCATTTTTACATTTTTGGGTGTTACATTATAGCAGCCGCTTGCAAGATATTTTAATACTACCTTACTATTTTACAGTGGTCTGCACTTTCTTATAAACTTGAGGTCATTATTATTTTCTAAAGCTTGTATGATTGGTATATAACCTGCTAAATTGTCTCATGAGCCATTGGGTCGTCATAGATCATGGGCCTTTTAGCAAGTTGTGTACTAATCTTACATTTTTAAAAAAAACAAAAATAATTAAACAATACTTTTCGTGTGTAGTACATAAGTTTATCACTAATGGTCTTCTCTTTGTTCATGATCATGTTTATTAGATCAGTGACGAGTGTCATTTATTCATACTAGTTGTAGTCCTCTTTATCATGTCCAACGTTTTCAACTCCAATAGTTTTTTTATTTCCTAGAGATAACCATATGATTGCTCTGTTTTGCTGGGTTAAGTATATAGAAAAATTGCACAACACGACCCACAGGCACCCATGGGTCATCTTTATGACCTACAATTTTAAGTCGACTAGGGTCAGCCCATAGTTGTCTAGATTCACACCATTAGGGTGTTTCATCTCGACACTTAAAGATAAAAATTCATTCTTTCATCATAATCGAGTTCCCTTATGTCCTCAATGTACGCATAGTATGTGGTCTTTAGCCCTTGTGGACCAATTGCCTCTATATGGATATCGCTATTATGGGTGACACTCTTGTATTTCCCTTTAGTGTACTCTTTGATGTGATATGCTGCCAGGATGTTACCATTGATGATGGGTCTTCAGAGTTCTCTGCTCAATAGTATCTTCATGTGGGATGTTTTTGTCCATTAACCATATCGTAAACTGATGTTTGTGCTCTCTCATGATCCAGGTATTTTGGCAATCTAGATTCTATTTGTGAAGCACAATTAGGTGTTCCTTGATGTAAGGCTCAACTATTGCGAGTTGTTGCAGTACAGTTAAGGGTGTCCCTGCACTGCACTAGATCATCCGGAGCTCACTAACTTCGAGAGGCATAACATATGACAATTTTGAAACATTTGGACAGTTGTTGTGAATTTGAATGAATGACAAAGTGTCACACCCGGGTTTCGGGGGCACCAAGACTCGGGCGCGAACAAAATCACCAGGTGTGCTGGGACCAAGTCTTACACATATGATGAATCATGGCACAGGATCGAATGTCACCTCTTTACTATATAATAGGAGTTCTATACAAAATAAATAAATAATTACATTATAAGGAGACAACGGTCCAGCAACTTAAAGTTGACTCGGAGACGATGGCCTAGACCTCTCACGAACTCGTCACAACATCCTCCATGTGCCTCATCCTGCGGTACCTGTTCTTGACCTGTGGGGGGTGTGAGACAGCAAGAGTGAGCTCACATACGTTCATCGCTCAACAAGTTGTGGGGAATAATGTGCATGAACTCGCCAAAGGTGGGAGCTCATGTGAAGTGTAAGGCTTACCAAAGAGGATGGTTAGAGCTGAGCATTGCTTTTAAAGTTGGTCAAAATTTTATTAGCAGTTACTAAGTATAAGTAAATACCAACCCAATTAAGTTGTAGAACAAAAGTAACAATATCACCTGCGATGCAATGCATATGACAAATTGAATTTAGTTCCATAAATTAATCATGTGAGTGTCCGAGCTGCTCATGACCATGAGCATGGCTAGTATACCAGTTTTACACTCTGCAGAGGTTGCGCATCTTTACCCACAAGTCATGTTACCCATCTGCCAAGAGACGGCCAATCCTATACGCCTCTACTGAGGAGGCAAGGTAGGGTAACACTACGAGGCCTTTACAAAGTTCCACTAGCTTCAGAAAACCCGCTACAGTTTATAGGAAGCTCCAGTACAGGAATCCCTTGCCTGACCGCCATCGCAACAAAATCAACCAAGGACCTCCCTACACTGACCACTCTCCTACTGCTCTTGCCCCTTTCGGGTAAGGTAGTCATCCACTAGCTTTCCTAGTTAATCAGCCAAGGGCGTCCCATTAAACACTTGTGGTAGCACTGTTTTCCCGGGTGGTTCTCCATGTTCCAATTAACATAATGATCTTAACATGAACAATAAATAACAACTGATAACAAAAGTATAATCATGAATAGTGTAATCTTCATACCAAAAACCACATAAAGCAATAGCAGGTACTACACAAAAAGTTTAGTGGAGTCAAGGTATAAAGATAATCAAACTAGGGTAACCTGTTGGGTACCATCAAAATTAACCTATGTAGATCATTATGATTAATCAGAACATGACTGGGTAAAAAGAAGTGATCAAAGGCACAACTTGCCTGGGACATGAGATTCCAGGTACCAACTTGCTCTTCAGATGACACGTGTCCTCGCTGCTAAACGTAGCAATATAGATAAACATGGTATAGGCAAAATTTAACATCACACCAAGCATAAGTACAAACTGAGTAATAATGATATATGCGTCGCTACGAGGTCGTGGGTTCGAAAACCATTAAAATCGAAGTTAAAATGAAGAATTTATGGATAAAATGATATTTTAGGCGCAATAAATCGAATAGATGGGGTTTAACAGATATTGCATTTAAACTAAGCAAGTATTAAATTAAAATATTTGAGTTGGTATCAATTATTAACAATTATTTATAAAATGCGTAGGTTAGAACTATAAATTAGATTAACTAGATTATCTAGCTAATTAACATTAATTAATTAATTCAAACAGGTAGCATAATTAAAACAATATTAATACTACGTACTCAAAATTAGTATGAACCTAACACAACCTGGGTGGAATAAATCAGACGTCTAATACAGATGTATCACATGTTTAATAATTTAGTAGGGCTACACAGAAATAAGTGACATGATGTGATCTGGTTGATTAGATCAGGTTCATATAAAGAATTAGGTGGTAGATTGACATAATCTATGGGATCTAAGTGTGGCCATCTTCTACCTTTGTTCCTCCTTTTCCAGCAGCGACAGCGGCGGTGTGTCCGTAACCGGTCCACGACGCTTCCAAGGACTCCAAGATGTCGAGCATAGATTGCTACTCCAGCAACAATCTATCTGTTTCTCTCTCTCCCCTGCTACCTCAACGCTATTGGCGATTGTGGGCACAACTGGTTCTAGCGTGGTGGGCACGAGCGTTCACTATTTATGCTCAGGGATGAGCATCGAATCTCAACGTCCTTTCCTAGATTCTAGCGGATCGCACAGCCCCGGTTGTTATGGTCGAGCGAGCGTCTATCGCTTGGTTGGTTGAAGACGTATGCAACTTGGACCTAGCGATAACACGGTTCTTGGTGATTTATTGGCCGAGCGACCCATGAGCCAGCGTCCCAGCTAGAGCAAACAATCACAGAAAAACAAGGTGAGAAAAAAAATTGGCTAACATCAAGATGTGCCGTGTCACGTAGCTTGTGTCTAGAGAATAAATAAAAATAAAATCAAATGAGAAGGTGACGTGAAAGGAGGCCAGGGAAGTTTCTTTCTTTTTTTATTTTTTTCTTATTCCTGTTTTACTATATGTTTTTAAATCCTTATTTCAAACTAAAATCTTGTTATAAGTTACGAGCATAGATTAAATACACAATTATAAAGTTCTCACATAAATGCAAATATATTTATATATTTATTTAATCTATCCATTTATTTAGACTATGTTGCAAATACGAAATACACACACATTATTTACTTTAAGAAAAAATATTGTTATGCATGTGTGATAACATTAAAAGTTGATTCAACTATGACTATTCATTACGTATTTTATTTAGGAGAAAGTTATGTAAAATCTCTATCAAGATATATTTTTAACCTATTATTTTAAAGTGTTTTCACTTATATAATTTATGAGGGGAATAATCCTCTCCTAATAAATGAATTGAAAAATATAACTGGTTTTATATTTTTTTAGCTTCAAACTAAATTCTAGTTTTAGAAGTTCATACTAACAATATTTAGGATTATCATTTATTTATCTTAGAAAAAAATGTTCTGAATGCATAACTTTTTTTGGAAAGACATTTTAGATTTAGAAAATTCTCCTAAATCCAAAAATTATGATTTTAGGGTGTTACACAAAACTAGTGTTTTGTATATGTGTATGGATGAATGGTATAGTTGGGTTGCATTGTGAAAATATTTGAAACATTGTATTTCGAATATGGATGAATACCGCTTTTATATTGCAGCATGATATATTTTGGTTTTGAATAACCTATATGGATGAATGAAATATATAAATTTTGTTACATGGTTTGTTTTGGCGGGAAAATTTAAATTTAAATTTCATTTAGATCTTGTACATCAAATTGCAATAAACTTTCTTTGCAAGCGGACTTTCTAAGTCAACCACCTGCAAAGAAATGGTATTGAACTTTCTTTGCAAGCAAACTTTCTAAGTCAACCGACAGCAAAAAAAATGGTATTTGCAAGCGGTTGGCTAATGTCAGATGCTTGTAAAAGGAGATTTCCAAGCGGTTGACTTAAGACATCCACCTATAAAATAATGATCCTTTTAGGCGCTCTTCTTAAGAAAGCCGTTTGCAAATGATCATCTATGCAAACGGTTCTTATAGCTCTGCTTGCAAAGATGGTGATTTTTATAAGCTTCTAGGTAGCGGACTAATGTTGCGCTTGGATAGATACCTTTAAGGCTGCTTGCAAAAACATTTTCTGTAGTAGTGTCATATTCAACGTGTTGATCCATTCGCTATCTTAGGATATGTCCAGCATATCCTGCATATGGTTGTGCAAAACACTATTTTACACTATAGATTGCACTGTTTACATAGTAAAGTTTGGAACGAGACATAAAGATAAATAACCTATTGGAGATAGCCTTAGCCCTCTTTAATTAGGAATCACCTACACCTTGCTTTCTCTATTGTGATAATAATATGTTGGTCTATTTGGACACTTCGCATTCATCTCATCTTTAGAGGAATACAACCTTCCTTGTAGCGTCATCGAGCAATGTTCAAAAAAAAAAAATTGCTAACCGAAGAAGGCTTACGAACCTTTAATTAGTCAATGGTTAGAAGCCTTTACGTAGGTTTGTTTACCTTCTTACCTTTTTTGCGTTTGCCGATTCATTTTTTTGGAAACCTTTTGGCTTTTTGATAAAGGTTAGTAGTCGTAGCCTATCCTGTTACCATTAAAAAAACCTAACTGTCATATATAGGTGGGGTCCAGCCCACCAATATATCGTTATACAATGATCACCGTGCAAGTGAGAAAGAAGCCAAGAAAACCAGCTCTTGATCGCGGGCCGCCCATGATTGCCTCCACGGCCGGCATGGCAGAGATCTGGCGCAACTCCCCTTGTGAGGGAACCAGATGTCGCATCGCTACAAGTACAACAGTGCAGCATGGTGGTGGAACCTGCCCAGGACATGATTCACAGCCAACTGCCGAGCTAGGCCACTTCACACTCATGCTGCCTCTGGCTTCGCCGCCAAGCAGAGACGACGAGAGAGCTCACCAATGGCCATTCATGGCCGCCCCTCGCCCGCTCCACTCGTATGGATGCAAAGTGAGCCGTGGCTTCCACACTAAACAAGCCTCATTCCCTGTACCAACCAGCATTACTGCTGGGTCGATCGACCGGCCAGCCAAGTGTCAACTCACCGCTTGCATTCCTCACCGCTCACTATTTATCTTGCTATAAGGTCTAGAACAAAATTCGAGGTCCACTTATACGAAACAATGATCATATCCAGAATTGCAAAATCCTAATATAGTGTACTACGCTAAGTACTACACTTTCAGAACTGATATTAAGTTGGCGGCATAATTCTACACATTTGAGACCCCAAGCTCCAATTTTAGATCAGTAGCTGGAAATATTGGATTTTTTTGTTGGGATTTGGGATTTCTATTGATTTCAATTTCCAGATGAGGAAAACTGAACCCCCAAACTCTTCATTTTCCATGTACTCTAGGCTGCAAAACTGGAATTTGAACCTATATATATTCATACCAAACTTGAAACTTCACATTTTGATTTATTTTTTTTAGAGAAGTTAAAACTTGTAAACATATAACCCAACTGTTCGAACCAGAAATGAGCCGGCGGACTGTCCGGCCTTGAGGCCGGATGGTCCACGGTCCGGACGGTCCGCGCCTGTGGGCCGGACGGTCCACGCGTGCGCAGAGCAGATTAGGGTTCCGAGTTTTGTGCTACGGTTGTTAGCTAAAATCGCGGGATAAGCTCGGGAATTAGTTTGTAAAGGGTCCAGCCTCTCTCCTCTATAAATAGAGAGGTATACGGCCGATTTGTAATCATCAATCGAATCAATACAACTTCTATTTCGCATTTTATCCTAGGAGTAGTTCTAGTCTAGTTTAGGTTTAGTCTTCCAATCCCCAAATTCTTCGTCTCTCTTCGGCTCTACGTCGATTAGAGGAGTCTAGGTCGGCCAGCCCGAGCCTAGACACAACCTAGGATCTCTACTCCCCGACGGGGTCCCTCCCGGGAGCGAGATCCAGGCGCCGTCGGCGATCTTCCGCCGTCCCTGCGTACGCGCGGACTGTCCGGCCCCAGGGCGCGGACCGTCCGGCCGTCAGGCAGGAACCCTAGCCGCGCACGGACCGTCCGCCCCTGTGCAGAGGGCACCGCCACGGTTCTTGTTGAGTGTTTGGCGCTCCGAAAAGGCGTCAACATACTTTTTGGCGACTCCGCTGGGGAAAACACATCTAAGCTCATCAGATCGGCCCTCAATGGCCGGTTCAAAGGATTGCTCTGATATTTCTCTAAGCAACATCATAGAGCCGACTTGGGAAACCTTGCCGGCTGACGAGCAGCTCCAGTTTGAGGAGCATAAGGAGCGGATGATCCAGGAGGCGAAAGCAAAGTTCTTGGCCAACTTCAAAGTGGACAGGAACAACAAGGTCGTCCGACATCGAGCGGCGGATCCAGTTTCGCTCCAACCCACGCCAGATATCCCCAATGTAAGTAATACCAACGATCTGCAATCTCTTAAAAATTATGTAGAAGATCAGCGTGAACAAATGCAGAACATCATAGGGGGTATGCAAAGCGATCTTAAGAGACTAGTACGTGCATTCGATAAATCTAGTACCGCAAATTTTCCTTCGCACGAGGTTGAGTTAGGAGATAACGTGCGTAACACATCGGCTACAGGTTGTCACGACTAGTCACAACCCCTTTATGGGATGCCGATAGACACGTACCCTAAGCAACCGCAAATCGGCAGCAAACCAGCCGATCTGCACATGCCCGGACCGTCCGCACGTGAGCGCGGACCGTCCGGGCCAACAGCAGTTGGGCCTATTTTTAATGAGTTACCTAGATATGCGTCCGAGCCACCACATATGACACAGAACCCAAATTACCCAGTCGGACGGTCCGCATACAATGACGGACGATCCGCATATGACCACGGACGGTCCGGGTACATATCCGGACAGTCCGCGCATGAGTCTTTTGAGGAGGATTATTACCTGAATCCTCGCCCGTCCCAGCAACACTTCCCATCACATTATGCAATGCACCAGCCCATTAATTCAGGATCCAGAGCCCAGGAAAGCTTTCCGGCCCCACCTTAAAGGCCGGAAAGAAACGATCAAACCTATGAGCCATATAGGGCAAATGGGAATGCACCACGTAGCTCAAACCAATGGGGGGAACGACAACATACTAATATGCAACCAACTCCACCTATGTTTGACCAGAGAGCCGGTGGTCTTGCACCGGCTGCCATTGATATAGTGAGGGAAGAAATAGCCGGGGCGTTCCGAGATATGCTCGGAGTGAGCATGGTCCCTGGGGGGCAATCATATCGGAAACCTTATGACAGCCAATTTGATCACCACCCGTACCCACAGGGAACTAGAATACCCGAATTCGCGAAATTTTCGGGTGATCAAGGGAAAAACACGCGCGAACATATAGGCCAGTTCTTAGAACAATTGGGAGAATTGGCAGACACAGAGGCATTTCGCGTGCGTTTATTTTCATTATCGCTAACAGGAACCGCGTTTGCATGGTATGCCACTTTACCTCCTAATTCCATTTCATCATGGGGGGATCTAGAAGAAAAATTTCATGATCATTTTTTCTCCGGTGATTATGAATTGGATTTGGTAGATTTAGTGTCATTGCGACAGACAAAAGACGAATCGGTTAATGATTACATCCGGAGATTCCGTGATACAAGAAACCGATGCTTTCAAATTCATTTAGCAGAAAAATAGCTAGTAGGATTAGCCTTTAACGGTCTACGATATTATTTAAAAGAGAGATTAGAAGGCATCCAATTTTTTACACTAGCACAGTTACACCAGAGGGCTTTGGCTTGCGAAAGCCGAAGCAAAGAAACTGCTAAAACAATGCGTCACAACATACATATAGTAGAATGCGACCAAAGTAGCTCAGATGACGAATCAGCAGGAGTGTATGCTGCTGAAATGGTTTGGCCAAAACAGGCCAAATCTTCGGCTTGTTCCTCCTTGTAGCCGGTTCAAAAGAAACGGCAAGAGGAGGTTAAGTTTACGTTTAATGTTGGTAAATGTGATAAAATATTTGATGAACTACTCAAAAATGGCAATATTAAAATAAATCACACTGTTCCATCCGCCGACGAGCTAAAACGTCATGCATACTACAAGTGGCATAACTCATTTTCTCATGCCACTAATGATTGTAATGTATTCCGACGACAGATTCAATCGGCCATTAATGAGGGACGATTGAAATTTCAGGAAATGCAGGTGGATACAGAGCCATTTCCAATGAACGTGATCGACTTCGAGGGCAAGAAAGTCCTGGTTCGGCCAAACACGGCCGGTAAAGGCAAAGGCAAAGAGGCAATCATCGGTAATTCTAAAAGGGCCGATGAGGATCATAAAGTTTCTTGCAGGAAAGTGGTAGCCGAGAAGACTCCCGATGGAGGGGAGACCCTAAAGGTGACCATCACAACCTCCAGTACTGGGGGCAAGCGCAGACGGGGAGACAGATACAGGAACCCGTGCTGCGTATCCCGGACGGTCCGACACGTAGGCGCGGACGGTCCGGGACCCCACCGGACGGTCCGGAGAGCTCCGGCGGACGGTCCGGCCATGCTCAGGACTCGCAGCGGCCACGTACCTTCAAACCACGACGACCAGAGATAGGTACGTGGAAAACAAATACATTTAAAGCAGCTGGTTGGCTGATCAGGCCTGGCCCGACTTTCGATCAATTGTTGTCTAAATATGTGAAAAAGAAGGCCGGCCCCAGTGACCGGCCACCGAAGCGACCCCACTCACCCATTCATGAGCAGCGCCAGGTCAGGCCGATTGGACCACCCCACCAATCGGAAGAAATGAAAGGTCATACTATACAAGTGAGACCTAACTTACCTGCATGGACACCTCCACCTCCATATCCACCTATGCCATATCCATACACATATTTACCTCCGCCATATGTCCCAAATCAAATGTGGGGCATGCCACCATATCCATTTGGGATGCCGCAGTACCCCGCCTGGGGGGCACCCCAAACATCTGTTTTTGACAGGTTGACGCCATCAATACAAGACCGATTGAGCACTTCTCAATCCGGTCACCAGGCACAAACCCAACAGGATTGCCGGACTACTCGGCCTTCAAGGCCGACCAATCCGGCAGGGGGGCATATGCCTGTAGCAACTCAAAAAACAACAAAAAAGGACATCATCAAAATAGGTACTGCAGATGTTGTCATACAGGGAGACAATAAAGGGCCGATGATTTTCGGCGAATCGGCCAACACAACCGAAAAGGATACGGCTACCATCAAAATAGCCGATCCAAAATACTCCATGCCTCGATGGTGTCCAGCGGGATTGACACGATCCCAAAAGAGAAAATTACAGCGCCTAAGAGCAAAGGAGAGCCAGGAGAAGGAGGCGGAAAAGACATTTAATGACACACATCCACTATACCCACCACCGCAAAAGAAATGGAGACCGAAGGCCGTTGAGAAAAAACAAACGGCCACAGAAATAGAAAGTCAACCTGCACGAGGCGCGGATCGTCCGGCCCCCACGTGCGGACCGTCCGCCGTTCACCAGGAAGGCTCTGGACGACCTGCACCAGGCGCGGACCGTCCGGCCCCCGCGTGCGGACCGTCCGCCGTTCATCAGGAAGCCTCCAACAACACGACAACATCAATGGAAGAGGACGACCTGCTAGGAGAAGACCTGGTCGACTACGAGGCTTCTCCAGAACGCCCAGGTATGGATGTAAATATTATTACATTTTCTTCCGATTGTACTATCATTGGCGACGATGAACCTGTTGCTGCCCAGTTTGATTTTGGTCCTAAAGAAGCCGCCTTTACTAAACCAAAGGAATCGGTAAATCATTTAAAGCCGCTCTTCGTGCGCGGTCACATTGATGGAATACCGATTGCTAAGATGTTGGTGGATGGAGGGGCGGCTGTAAATCTAATGCCTTATTCATTATACAGAAAATTAGGTAAACAAGATGACGAACTTGTCAAAACCAACATGACCCTCAGCGGTGTTGGGGATAGTTCGATTAAAGCCAGGGGAGTCACGTCCGTTGAATTAACCATCGGGACTAAGACCCTTGCTGCTGCATTCTTCGTCGCTGATGTAGAAGGGAATTACAGTTTAATTCTAGGCAGAGATTGGATTCATGCCAATCAATGTATACCTTCTACATTACATCAAATGCTAATACAATGGGTAGGCGATGAGGTAGAACAAGTACATGCTGATGTATCGGCCTGCATCGCTGTGGCCGATGCCCCTGTACTCTGGACTTATGAGACTGCTACATGTCTCACAGGGGTAGATTTTTCTGATTATCAGTTCATAAGTATAGATAAGAAAGGTTTCATTCCTGTAATGCTAGAGCCGATGGAGAATCGGCTGAATCCTAAATAGAGTTTAAACGATGAATACACACAAAGTTCATGAGTCTTTGATCACGGACAATTCGGCCCTCAAAGCCGGATGGTCTGGTCTATCACAGAACAGTTCGGACTTTAAGACCGGACATCTACCACAACGAAAAGATAGTATTACGGATGATCAGGTCCCCGAGACCGGAAAGTCCGCCATCACACAAAGATCATCTGATTCCTCTGTGGGGGACATGATAGAGGAATTCAGAGATCTTGATAAACTAGGACAGGGGTTTACATCGGCTGATCCTTTGGAGGAGATTGACATAGGAAATGGTAAAACTCCAAGGCCGACTTTTGTGAGCAAGACCCTGGAGACCGATTCTAGAAATGAGATGATCGGTCTATTGAAGGAATATTCAGATTGTTTTGCTTAGAATTACACTGAAATGCCTGGACTAAGCCGAGAGATTGTCGAACATCGGCTGCCCATTAAGTCTGGTTTCAGACCTTTCAAGCAGAAAGCTAGAACGTTTCGTCCAGATCTTCTCCCACGGATCAAGGACGAAATCCACCGGCTGCTAGAAGCTAATTTTATTAGACCTTGCAGATACACAGAGTGGGTCTCCAATATTGTGCCGGTGGAGAAAAAGGAGTCAGGTAAACTTAGAGTATGCATTGATTTTCGTAATTTAAATAAAGCAACTCCTAAAGATGAATATCCCATGCCCATAGCCGACACATTAATCAATAATGCATCAGGAAATAGAATTATTAGCTTCCTTGATGGTAATGCCGGATATAATCAGATTTTCATGGCCGAAGAAGATGCGTCTAAAACGGCCTTTATATGTCCAGGCTTCATTGGTTTATTTGAATGGGTTGTCATGACATTCGGTCTTAAAAATGCTGGTGCTACTTATCAGAGGGCTATGAATCTGATCTTCCATGAGTTGTTAGGAAACACTGTGGAAGTCTACATTGATAATATTGTAGTCAAATCGGCTAAGTTTAGTTCTCATATAGCTGATTTGCGCAAAGCCTTTGATAAAATGCGTCGGTATGGTTTAAAAATGAACCCACGTAAATGTGCTTTTGGAGTGTCGGCTGGTAAGTTTTTAGGATTTGTCATCCATGAACATGGTATAGAAATAGACCCTGACCGAATCAAGTCTATTCGGAATGTGGGGCCTCCGACTTGTAAGGTCGAAGTGCAGAGGTTTCTCGGCAAGGTGAATTATTTACGAAGGTTTATTTCTAACCTAGCCGGGAAGATTGATGCCTTCACCCCTATCCTTCGGCTTAAGAATGATGCTGAATTCACTTGGGGGGTAGAGCAGCAGGAAGCATTTGATCTCATTAAAAAATACTTGTCTTCGGCTCCCGTGTTAAAAGCACCACAAGTAGGAGCACCATTCAGATTATACATTGCAGCTGAAGACAAGGTTATTGGGGCTGTTCTGACACAAGAAACTGAGGGGAAGGAGCATGTGGTGACGTATCTAAGCCGAAGGTTGGTGGATGCTGAAACAAGGTACACTTTTATTGAAAAGTTATGCTTATGCTTGTTTTATGCATGCACCAAATGTAGATGTTATTTACTGTCTAGTCATTGCACTGTTTCTGGTCAAGCCGATGTAATCAAATACATGTTGCATAACCCAATTATGAGTGGTAGAATTGGTAAGTGGGCTTATGCACTCATAGATTATGACTTGGCCTATGAACCATTGAAATCTATGAAAGGCCAAGTCGTAGCGGATTTTATTGTAGAACATCGGGTTAATGATATTCATGAACTAGACATGTCATACCTCACTATTACTCCTTGGACTTTATATTTTGATGGA
The DNA here is from genome assembly GCA_029449295.1 of Zea luxurians. NCBI lineage: Eukaryota > Viridiplantae > Streptophyta > Magnoliopsida > Poales > Poaceae > Zea > Zea luxurians. The sequence continues at coordinate 4,737,114 of JAOPSE010000046.1, forward strand.
TCGGTTTGCAGTGAAGGGCAAGGAATTGGCATTGTGCTTGTTTCACCAAGTAATGTCTCCTTTGACTTCTCTAGCCGATTGAAAACTTATTGCACTAATAATCAAGCTGAATATGAGGCCCTCCTATTCGGTTTAGAACTTTTAAATAGTATGGGAGTAAAACATGTGAAGGTATTTGGTGATTCTCAGCTGGTTGTCCAACAAGTGTTAGAAGAATATCAATGTCTTGATGGTACTCTAAATAGTTATCTTGAGAAATGTTGGAGCATAATCCATTCTTTTGACGAATTCAGCATTCGACATGTCTCTAGAGTTGAGAATCATAGAGCTAACGATTTGGCACAAGATGCATCAGGTTATCGGATAAAGAGAGGGAAATTTCACAAAACTGAAAATCTGATAACCAGTGCAGAGCCAAATTCCCAGGTCGCGGACCGTCCGCGTGATGACGCCGGACCGTCCGAGGTTACCAGAAATGTTCTCTTAATCGATTCGGCTGACAATGAAGCCGATGCAAGTGATTGGAGGACACCTATACTTAATTATTTGCAAAATCCCAATATCAGGACAGATAAGAACATTCGGCGAACAGCTTTCAAGTATGTTTTGATGAGTGATGAACTTTACCGCCGAACGGTTAATGATGTCCTGCTTAAGTGCTTGGGCCCAGATGATGCTATATTAGCCATGGCCGAAGTACATGAAGGAATTTGTGGTACCCATCAATCAGCTCCAAAGATGAAGTGGTTGTTGCGAAGGTCTGGTTTTTATTGGCCTAGTATGATAGCTGATTGTTTCAAGTACTACAAGGGTTGCCAAGTGTGTCAAAAATTCGGCGACCTACAGTTGGTCCCTGCAGCTGAATTACATCCTATCATCAAGCCTTGGCCGTTCAGAGGATGGGGATTAGACTTTATTGGAGAAATTCATCCTTCATCATCAAAGGGGCATCGGTTTGCATTAGTTGCCACTGACTATTTCACCAAATGGACTGAAGCCGTTGCTCTAAAGAACATGACGCACAAGGAGGTAATTGATTTCATAACTGAGCATATTATTCATAGATTCGGCATTCCCCAGACCTTAACTACAGATCAAGGTACTTCTTTTATGTCAAAGGAGGTACGTGAATTTGCTGAATTATACAGAATTAAGCTGCTTAATTCGTCTCCATATTATGCTCAGGCCAATGGACAGGCCGAGTCTAGTAATAGGACGTTGATTAATTTGATAAAGAAGGTGTCTGATAATCCTAAACATTGGCATAAGATTTTGTCTGAAGCTTTATGGGCTCATAGAATATCTAAACATAGTGCTACTAAAGTATCTCCTTTTGAGCTTGTCTATGGGCAGGAAGCAGTGTTACCTGTGGAAATAAGTTTGAATGCTGTCAGGTTTGCCAGACAAAATGATCTAACTGCTACTGAATATTATAATTCAATGATGGATAATATTGATGAGGTGACTGACAAGAGGATGACAGCTTTGGGAGCAATAGAAAAGGACAAGATCATGGTAGCTAGGGCCTACAACAAGAAGGTCAAAGCAAAATCATTTCAAGTAGGAGACCTGGTGTGGAAGACCATTCTGCCTCTAAGGAATAAAGACCGAAAGTTCGGGAAATGGTCGCCAAGCTGGGAGGGTCCTTATAAAGTGAAACAGGTGATGTCTGGTAACGCTTATTTACTACAAACATTACAAGGCAAGGATTTACCTAAGGCTTTGAATGGGCGTTTCCTCAAACAGTACCATCCTAGTATGTGGCAAGATGCCTAAGAAAACCGATGTGTTCACATCGAGTTAGTTGCTTTTGGTTCGCCCAGCTCCACCAAAAGGCAGGGGGGCATATGTTCGAACCAGAAATGAGCCGGCGGACTGTCCGGCCCTGAGGCCGGACGGTCCGCGCGTGCGCAGAGCAGATTAGGGTTCCGAGTTTTGTGCTACGGTTGTTAGCTAAAATCGCGGGATAAGCTCGGGAATTAGTTTGTAAAGGGTCCAGCCCCCCTCCTCTATAAATAGAGAGGTATACGGCCGATTTGTAATCATCAATCGAATCAATACAACTTCTATTTCGCATTTTATCCTAGGAGTAGTTCTAGTCTAGTTTAGGTTTAGTCTTCCAATCCCCAAATTCTTCGTCTCTCTTCGGCTCTACGTCGATTAGAGGAGTCTAGGTCGGCCAGCCCGAGCCTAGACACAACCTAGGATCTCTACTCCCCGACGGGGTCCCTCCCGGGAGCGAGATCCAGGCGCCGTCGGCGATCTTCCGCCGTCCCTGCGTACGCGCGGACTGTCCGGCCCCAGGGCGTGGACCGTCCGGCCGTCAGGCAGGAACCCTAGCCGCGCACCAGGCCGCGGACCGTCCGGCCCCAGGCCGCGGACAGTCCGCCCTTGCGCAGAGAGCACCACCGCGCCTCGCACCAGGCCGCGGACTGTCCGGCCCCTACGCGTGGACCGTCCGCCCCTGTGCAGAGGGCACCGCCACGGTTCTTGTTGAGTGTTTGGCGCTCCGAAAAGGCGTCAACACCAACTTTTTGATAACTACTGGATGCCTAGGTGTTTCAAAACTGAAACCCAACATTGAGAATTTGCAAATCAACACTTCAAAGTATCGGCTTTTCAAACTGAAAATTCTTTTCAATGATTATATGCCTCATTTAGTTTCCCAGTGTGTCAAAGAACTCTCTTCTGAATTTGGAAGTGAATTTTAATATGTTCGAATGTAATGTATAATAATAATTATTATAGTTTTAAGCTATATATTCTAGAATTTATGGAACCGAACTTGACACCAACAATGTTAACAAGTACAGCCTGTAGTTGGTGTGGTGGCCAATTACAAAAGTTGATCCGTAGGTCTTGTTCATTTTCTCTTAGAACCAAAAAGAATGGGAGGTTGAGTGGAATTGAATCCTCTGCTAGTTAAAATCTTCCTCAATCCCCCCTACCCCCTTCCCTTAATACCCATGATTTTGGAATGAAACGAAAGAGATTCGGGAAGGACGTGATATGTTAAGTAATTATGTCAAAAATGAAAGTAGCGCTAGGGTGTTGAATCATATGCTAATAGTGATACTGTTCGAAAGCCATTTTAGGGCCTGTTCGTTTTCACCCTAATCGATATGGACGTGTTGACACCTTTTTGGAGGCGTCAATCACTCAAAAGAACCAGCGGCGGTGCTCTCTGGCCAGGCGCGGACGGTCCGCGGCACAGGGCCGGACGGTCCGCGGCACAGGGCCAGACGGTCCGCGACCTGGCGTGAGGCGGAGGTGCTCTCTGGTCAGGCGCGGACGGTCCGCGGCTAAGGGCCGAACGGTCTGCGACCTGGCGCAGGTGCTGCGTTCCCTGCCTGACGGCCGAACGGTCCGTGCCCTAGGCCGGACGGTCCGCGCGTGTGCAGGGGCGGCGAAAGGTCGCCGGCGGCGCCTGGATCTCGCTCCTGGGAGGGACCCCGTCGGGGAGGAGAGATCCTAGGTGGTGTCTAGGCTCGGGTAGACCGACCTAGACTCCTCTAATCGACGTAGAGTCGAAGAGAGGCGAAGAATTTGGGGATTGGAATACTAAACTAGGGCTAAACTAGAACTAGACTAGAACTACTCCTAATGCATAAGGTAAAAACGAGTAATAAACTGGATTTGATCGATTGTTGGGGGTTCAATCGGCCGTAGCCCTTCATCTATATAAAGGGGGAGGTCTGGATCCGTTTTCAACTATTTCCCGAGTTAATCCCGCGGTTTTAGGTAACAAATCTCGCGAGAAACTAGGAACCCTAACTGACTCTGCGCGCGCGCGGACCGTCCGCGCCACCACCGCGGACAGTCCAGACCGCGGACCATCCGGCCTCAGGGCCAGACCGTCCGCCAGGCTCTTTTTAGCCTTCAACATATGCCCCCCTGCCTTTTGGTGCAGTTTGACGAACCAAAAGCATATGAACTAAACCTGATGTAAGTCATCGGCTTTTCAAAATAGAGATCATTCAATAAAGCACCAATGTAAAGGCCGTTTCGGATTGTATCTTTCTCGGCCATGACCATTTGATCAATGGATCAAAAGGAATAGAATAGAGGTGCCCCCCAGTCTGGATAGACGAAGGGACTATACATGTACCATGGATTCATCATCGTGCCATTCCATGTTTGAACAGGATAATATACCGACGATGAGTAAATAGGTGGAAAGTACCCTGGTCTCATAGAATGAATAGGCGATGCTTGTTGTGTCGCCTTTTGGGCCGTTTTGTTTAACCGTTTTGTTTTAGCAGGTGACCGGGGTTTCTTTGTTGACCGATCACGTGGAACAGTCTTTTTCCTAGCATTTTTGGAGAGCAACTGATCAAAAGTAGGATCGGCTTTGATCAGCCGATTATATGTGCTTTGACCTTGCGTCTTTTTCCTTGCTTTGTGTAGAGGTTGACGCCTTTGGTCATAGGGGGACTGTCCGGCTGAGTTAGCCGGACCGTTTGTCTGAGCACCGGATTGTCCGCACGTAGGTGCCGGACCATCTACGATGCTCGGGTTAGGCTGACGTGTTTGGTTCATTAACTGTGCCTGCCCCCCGGCGTCTTCGAACTTTTTAGCCTTCTCGTCCGAAGCCTTTCGAGCAATCTCCTTTTGTGATATATCTGACATGCGGGGATCGCCAATGACGATGCCATTGCCTTTGCCTTTATCGGCCATTTCGGGCCGAACCAAGACCTTTTTGCATGTGAGTTCTATTGTATTAACAGGAAAAGGTTGTGTGTCTACTTGCATCTCTTGAAAAGCCAATCGACCCTCATTTATGGCCGATTGTATCTGTCGACGAAAAACATTACAATCATTGGTGGCAGGAGAAAAGGAATTATGCCACTTACAATAAGCACGCCTCTTTAATTCATCAGGAGGAGGAATAGTATGAGTTAATTTAATGTTGCCGTTTTTCATTAACTCGTCAAATATTTTATCGCATTTGGCAACATTAAAAGTAAACTTAACTTCATCTTGTCGATTCTTTTGAATCGACTGTAAAGCAGAACACGCTGAAGGTTTAGCCTGTCCTGGCCAAACCAGTTCGGCGGTGTATACATCCGTGGATTCATCATCCGAATTATCGTATCCCACTAGATGCATCTTTTGGCTAGCCGATTTTGATGTTTCCTTACTTCGGCTTTCACAGGTCATAGCCCGCTGGTGTAAGTGCACTAGCGAAAAGAATTGGGTGCCATCTAATTTTTCTTTTAAGTAGGGTCGCAACCCATTGAAAGCTAGCCCTGTTAGTTGTTTTTCTGCGACATGAATCTGAAAGCATCGGTTTCTAGTGTCCCGGAATCTCCAGATATAGTCATTAACCGATTCTTCAGGCCCATGTCGGACTGAAGCTAAGTCAGCCAATTCTAACTCATGTTCTCCTGAGAAGAAGTGTTCATGAAATTTCTGCTCTAATTCTTCCCAAGAGTTAATAGAGTTTGGTGGCAAAGCTGCGTACCATGCAAATGCAGTATCAGTAAGGGACAACGAGAATAAACGAACGCGGTAGGCTTCCCCATCAGCCAATTCTCCCAAGTGTGCTATGAATTGGCTAATATGTTCGTGTGTGCTTTTCCCACCTTCACCAGAAAATTTAGAGAACTCTGGTATTCTAGTTCCCTATGGATATGGCACGGTGTCGAATCAGTGGCTATAAGGCTTCCGATACGATTGCCCTGTACCTGACACACTAACACCGAGTTTGTCCCTGAACATCCCAGCTACCTCGTCTCTGACCCTCTCCGCCATGTCTGGCGACCATCCATTGAGTTTGTCGGTAGAAATCTCAGGTTGCCTGACATCACTCTGTCGGCTTTCCTCCCAGGGATGTTTGAGGTGTGTGTTAGGTGTCCTATTAATGTCACCAGCTCCTGCCCTATACCTCTCAGGCTCTCTTATGGCCGAATAGTATTCAGCACTATGTCCATGAGGTGGTATGGCATGATTATAATGTGTTGCTGGTGGGGCACCATAATGTTGCTGCGATAAATGTGGGAACTGTGTGTATTGCGCAGCTCTCGGCTCTGCGTATGCATATCCGGACGGTCCGGCATGAGAAGCCGGATGGTCCACGACCTGGCCAAACAGTCCGAAGGTATATCTGGATTGTCCAGCCGTATATGGTGCTACGTGGGTAGTCTCATACCCAGACCGTCTGTCATAAAGAACTGGACGGTCCGCGATCGGGCCGAATGGTCCAGGGCTGTACCCGGACGGATCGGCCATATATGGCGTGACTTGGGCAGTCTGCGCATGGACTCATGTAGAGTCGGATAATCCAGCGTAATACATTGGTCGGTTCATGGCATATCCGGACGGTCCGGCGTAAGATAGCGGATGGTCCGCAACATATCCGGACGGTCCGGCATGATGCACCGGACGGTCCATGATGGGGCCGAATTGTTCGGGGTTGTACCCTGGTGGTCCAGCCATGTACGGTGCGACCTGAGTGATTTGTGCACGGGCCTGCATCTGGTCGGACGGTCCGAAGAAATACGCCGGACGGTCCGCAGTATAACCGGACTGTCTGAGATGATGCTCGGACGGTCCGATCGCGTCCAGTACCTGCCGCGTGCCTAGTGGTTGCGGCTGTGATGGTGACACGAAAGCGTGCATCGGCATACCATATGATGGCTGGGTCAAGGGTGACCCATTTATAGCCGATGTGTTTGACGTGGGTGGCACTGTATTAGACTCTCGCGATGGAAAGTTAGGAGCAGCTGATTTCTCGTATGCACGTAAATGCATTTTAATAGATTCATCTAGATATTGCTTTAACTGATCTCCTCGCTGATCCATGAAAGTCGTAAGAGATAGATCTGGAGTACTTACAGCGGGACCCTGAAGTGGAGGTAGGAGAGATTCCATATCGATCTCCCCTTGACGGACGATCTTCTGGTGGCGATCTACCATGAAGTGTTGAAAGTTCCCTTTGACCCGAGAACAGGATCTGGATGTCGCCTAGAGGGGGGGTGAATAGGCGAATAAAACTTATCACTTTAAAACTTAAAATCTTACTCTACTCGAAGACTTAGCACGCAGTGGAATGAGAAGACCCTTCGAGTAGGTTGCAGCGGAATAGAAGATCCTGTCTCAAAATGTCCTGCACTTCAAATAAAGCTTATACCACAGGTAAGTATTGAAGTGAAGATATAAAGGTGAGTAAGACAGAGAGTCAGGATACAATACAGAACAGAGCACACAGACGCAAGGATTTATCCCGAGGTTCGGCCAAGCCTGAAATGCTTGCCTAGTCCTCGTTGGAGTTAGCCACACCTGGGCTTGGAGTCTATTTCAACTCCTTCCTCCGTTTGCTCAGATCTGTCAGTATGACAGATAGAGCCTTTCACTATTGAGTTGGGTTACAACAACACCGTGGCTGCTTACAAACTTCTCGGCAGCACCTCGGTAGAGTAACGATACGCTCAAGACCTTGCTCTAGCTCTTAGCAGCACTTCTCCTCTCTCTAAAGGCTTATAGCTGTGCCTTCTACACAAACTATAGAGTTACACACAAGAGAGTGAGAATTGATTCGAGTGAAGTCTACACTTGTTGGCTGTGCTTGTATCTTGTTTGAGGCGCCTAGGGGTCCCTTTTATAGGCACAAGGGGCCTAGGAGCCGTTGGAAGCAATCCAGGAAGGCAAATCTTGCCTTCAGTCGGGTGGCGCACCGGACAGTCCGGTGCACCACAGGACACTGTCTGGTGCCTGATTTCCTTCCATAAATGGAGCAGTCGGCCGTTGCAGTCCTGGAGCCATTGGCGCACCGGACATTGTCCGGTGCACACCGGACAGTCCGGTGCCCCCATTTGACCGTTGGCTCGGCCACGCGTCACGCGCAGATCACGTGGCCGACCGTTGCCCAAGCCGACCGTTGGCTCACCAGACAGTCCGGTGCACCACCGGACAGTCCAGTGAATTATAGTCGTATGTCGCCAGACTCCTCCCGAGAGCGGCCTGTTCACCAGGGTTCAACCTGGCGCACCGGTCACTGTCCGGTGCACCACCGGACAGTCCGGTGTGCCAGACTGAGCTGAGTCTTGGCTATACACAGCCAAGCCATTTGCACCTCTTTCCTTTTCATCTTCCTTGTGTTTCTAACACTTAGACAAGTATATTAGTACACAAAAACCAATGTACTAAGTCTAGAAACATACCCTCTCTTAAGTATTACATCTATAGCATTTCACATGCTTGAGCTTTGATGTTGGACTCATAAATCATCAAGTCGGCTTGACTTGATCTAGATTGACATTTCTTTGCTCCAACATCCTGCAAAGGTCACATAGCACATCTCCAAACATAGGAACAACCCAAACTAAAGATCAAGATGAACTTAGCTCTTTTGGGCTGCTTCCAGTTCTGGTTTTGACACTTGTTCTCCTTCTAGTGACCTTGATCTCCTTCTTAGAGCTTGATCTTGAGCCTTATGACTTACACCACATAACTGTAGATGTTACCTCATTGGTTATAAGTAACGTCCTTATGTAGTGATCCTTGATGTGCCGTAGCTGTTCTCAACTCGATCACCCTTGACTTTGCAAGCCTTCTTCTTCACCCTTGGCTTTGGGTTCCTCAGCCTCCTTGACCTTCTCCCGTGCACTTGGTACCTCAAAGTTCTTCTTGCCTCCGTCCTTGGCTTGATCAGATGTCTTCAAGCTACGCACCCGAGTATCACTTTTGTAATGTCCATCTTACTTGTGATGCCCATTATCTATCATCATCTAGTCCTTGGACCATCACTTGTGTTGAACCCTGTTAGCTTTACATTAAGCACCTGTTCAACACTTAGCACACTTGTCAGTCCTTTAATTGGGTTGTCATCCAAACACCAAAACCTACAAGGGAGCTTTCAATCTCCCCCTTTTTGGTGATTGATGGCAACACAATTAAAGCTTACATAAGAATAAGATTTGAAGCACAAATTTTGAATTCTAAGTTTATAGAATGCTCCCCCTAAATATGTGTTTACTTCAAAAACATAATTTTGGCCTCAGACGCCAATTTGCACATACTTAGGCAATTCGAAACATTTCTACACCTTAGCACTTTTTGGGATGCATTGTGTCAAGAATAAAACCATGATGCTATAACACACAAATGCATGTAATCAGAGTTAAACATCATTCAATTTAGTGGATATATCACAGGAATATCAACCTACCACTATTCACCATTAAGATACCAATTCAAACTAATACCAATATAAACTAAGATACTAATTTAAAACAATCTTAAAGCACTATTAACCACATGACTATCTATTTCAGAAAGAACACAATAGATGCCAATTAATTCATAGCAGCGCAAGCACTAGTTCCATATGATGCAACACATATAATACTGCAAGAAGAAGCATATGAATATCACACTGGCAAGGCTCAAACTAACACATCACCCCTTAGGATAAGCTTTCCTCTTAGGTTGAGATAAGCTTTAATGCACAACTTCTCCCCCTTTGACATCAAACACCAAAAACCATACCCAAGCAAGAACATAGGATGATGTCAAGGGACAACGGGGTGATTTAGGAGGAAAAACACACTATCAACACTCCCCCTTACTTATTGAACATATGTACCACCAACATTTAAGTAAGATACGTATACACAAAAAGATTAATACTTCCTTTGAACCTTTACCATGTTGTAGTGCACTTCCCATCTTGAAAGTATTTAATCTCTCGAGAGCTTCTCCACCCTTGTGCCTGATTCTTTATCCTAACCTTTTCTTGTTGCTAAGACACCAAACTTAGAACAAGTTATATTATTGGACACAAGAAGAAACTTCTATTCCAATGATTATCAAAAGATGTCAATTGAAGCAAACTATCACGGCTACTAATTGAAAGATACCAATTGCAAAGTTCATCATAGCTCCATGATATTTAAGAATAAGCATCTATTATCACCAGATATTATAGATCATGAGCAATCTAAAAATATGCACTTACTCACGACTTGAGATACCCATTTCTTGAATTACAGAGGTACCCAAGTCCTGATTGCTCCATTTCTTGCTTATCTTCTCGTTTCCACCTAGAGACTATACAAGATTGCTCAAGAAACAGTTAGTCTCAAAAGACACAAGTTATGTGTGCTCCCCCTCAAGTTGTGCATCAAGTATTTGAATGACTTGCACTTTGCACATTCTAGCTTCCTTAGAACTAGAGGGGATCACAACATACCTTGGTTAAGGCATACTCTATCACTTTCATCCCAAAGAGATATCAATTAAATACCAAATTGAAAGCCACTTAATACAAATTGAAGGCTAAATGAAAGGTTGACTAAATACAACAATGCATGCCTCAGGAGCACCTAAGCCAATTGAATACTCACAGGAAGTCTAACATTTACACGCAACTTAGACATGCTTCATACTTAACTATCATTGTAACACATATACCAATTGAAAAACAACACGATCATGTCTTAAGCACATCATAGTTAAGAAGGTTCTTTAGGTACACCAGAAGAAAAAAAACATTTTAAGGCATAAGTCTCCTAAGCCATGGTACTACCAGTGAAATGCAAGAACACAGCTATGATCACAATCAATGGAACTTTAAGATATTCAATAAAATTGCATAGTTTCATTTTCCATACCTTTGCCTTTTACTAGTATGGCCATGAGAGCACCAGTTATTACCACAAGCCAATTGAAAGTTCCCTATTATTTATGCACTTCATATCTCGAGATAATGCATTAGAGGCATTAGAGGCATAACACATAGTGCCAGAATACGGTCATCATATAAACTAAGCAATATGTCATATTTTCACACAGGCTAATCATAAAACCATATAGCATAACTCACAAAGGGATGCAGGTTTATTCACGAACACAACAAGAGTTAATCATGGAGGATATCTCAAATGAAAAGCTACCCAAAGAATGATTAAGCAATGATAAGATACCAATTGAGAGCAGCTGATCATGATTAAGCACGCATGATTATGATCTTGGAAATCACTAATCATTGATTGAAAGATACTCAACACAGGCAATCAAGAGACATAACTACTCCAAGGACAGGTAACACACCGAGCAATACTAATTATAAACAAAGTACTTATGATACAAGGGTACCATCCTATGGAGAGCAAGTTGAAGAATCTCATCAAGGTCCTTTGTTTGATTCACCAATAATGATTAAGGACCTATACATCTTATTTCACTTGAGATGAACATGGGATTAGTGTCTCACAATAATTCAACCTTGGGTCAATGAATAAACATCATAACAATTAATAGCTTAAGCACAGAGTTTGAGTTAACCGTATTAAGCTTTCCCATGGTCTCCAGTCCATCACAAGGCACCTGCATGGTCTAGTTAGCACAGTTTGGTACCCATCTCAGGATGGGTCCATAATGATCATCTAAATGTGCCTTTGGTACCCAAATTGCCTTTGTGCTAGTTCTAGGTGATCTCGTTATAGATCTAGCACAAGTGTACGATTTGGGTCTCCTAAGCGAATGAGACTGAGACAAATTCACTTGCTTAGGAATCTTACCTTTATAACATACCTTGGATAGATGACCCTGCTCACCACATTTGTAGCAGAAGCGTCGCTCACCCTGACATGACGCTTGCTGTTTGTCATTTTTCTTGGTGAGGGTCACTTTGGAGGATGCACATCCTTGATTCTTCATGACCGGACATGAAGTGATCGTGTGGTCCTTATTGTTGCATCCAAAACAACTCCTTGTCCCTTCATTCTTGTCTTTGTACGGACAAGACGCGATGAGGTGGCCTAACTTCTTGCACTTGAAGCACCTCCTTTTTCCTTTTCCCCTTTTGTACTTGGATGACATAGAGAAAAGGTCAGTGCAAACAACATGATTAATTTGATTTTTACCTTTTTCCAACCTCATGTTGATTTCTTCATCTTTAGGAACATTCTTCTTATGGAGCTTAACACTTGCTGCAGTTTTTCCTTTCTCAAGCTTCTTCACCACGCGCCCGTGGATATCTTGAGAAAGTCGAGCAATTTGTCTTCTCCTTAGCTGTCTTTGCTTCTTGTTCCCACGCAATTTTCTTTTTGATCCTGCAACCTGTTTCTCAAACAAAGATTGGCCTTTCTTGGGGCGGTGGAGGTCAGCACATGATAATATTTTGACCAATTGATTACAAGTGCAAGAATGAGGTTCATATGAGTTTAAACTAGTAATTACTACCTCATGAGCAATATCGAGCATGATATGATCATCAACTAGTTTACTATAAGAGTATGACAACGTATCATACTTTTCACTAAGAGCAAGCTTTTCTAAATTCATTGTTTCTACTTGTCTCTCAAGAATGGCATTTTCCATTTTAAGTTGAGCAACATAGGATAAGGCATCATCATTATTTCTTTGCTCAAATAAAATAGATTCATACCGTTGGACCAAATCATCATGAGAGCACTTTAGCTCCTCATGTTCTTTGGTCATCTTCTCCAGGCTGTTGTTGGTTTTGATGAGGGACTCCTCTAACCTGAGAAGCGTCTCGCCTTGTTCCTTGTTCCTTCTCAACAACTTAATCAAGAGAGCTTTGTCCGCTTTGTTGAGATGGTTGTAGAAATGGCGAATCTCCTCTTCTTCCACATCATCGGTCTCATTTTCCCTGTCATTAATGTCAGTGGAAACAATATAGGAAAATGTACCTTATGATGATGAAGATTCATCCTCGCTATCATCCTCATATTCCTCCTCATCATGGCTTTCGTCTCCACCGTTATTGTTAGCAACAAAACATTTATCACTAGTGGAGAACAAACCTGTCGACGAGGTGGATTCATCGTTTGGGTGCCATCGTTCTTGTTCTTCTCCCTTTGAATGGTTAGTATCACAAGTAATATGGGGAGTAGGTGCATCACAGTTTGCCACAGAATATTTTTCTTTAATTCTATTCCATAAATCATGAGCATCAACAAATAGATCACTATCACTACTCATGATGGCAAAATAAGCACCTCTAGAAAGAGAATCAACTAAGATGTTGCAAGCATGGTGAATTAGAGATAGACATCTTAGTTCATCATTTGAAGGATTTTTACTAACATTAGAGGGAAAAATACTTCTACTAAGGATCTGTCTCAAATCAGGGTCAACACTCATGAAAGCACAATAAATAGAAACAGACCAAGACTTGTAATTAGAACCATCGCCTAAAAGAAGTTCTACAGTTACCTCTTGTGACGACATCGTTATCTCCGGACGGCTAAGCCCACACTGGAGAGGCCTAGTTCTGATACCAATTGAAAGTTCCCTTTGACCCGGGAACAGGATCTGGATGTCGCCTAGAGGGGGGGGTGAATAGGAAAATAAAACTTATCACTTTAAAACTTAAAATCTTACTCTACTCGAAGACTTAGCACGCAGTGGAATGAGAAGACCCTTCGAGTAGGTTGCAGCGGAATAGAAGATCCTATCTCAAAATGTCCTGCACTTCAAATAAAGCTTATACCACAGGTAAGTATTGAAGTGCAGATATAAAGGCGAGTAAGACAGAGAGTCAGGATACAATACAGAACAGAGCACACAAACGCAAGGATTTATCCCGAGGTTCGGCCAAGCCTGAAATGCTTGCCTAGTCCTCGTTGGAGTTAGCGACACCTGGGCTTGGAGTCTATTTCAACTCCTTCCTCCGTTTGCTCAGATCTGTCAGTATGACAGATAGAGCCTTTCACTATTGAGTTGGGTTACAACAACACCATGGCTGCTTACAAACTTCTCGGCAGCACCTCGGTAGAGTAACGATACGCTCAAGACCTTGCTCTAGCTCTTAGCAGCACTTCTCTCTCTAAAGGCTTATAGTTGTGCCTTCTACACAAACTATAGAGTTACACACAAGAGGGAGAGTGAGAATTGATTCGAGTGAAGTCTACACTTGTTGGCTGTGCTTGTATCTTGTTTGAGGCGCCTAGGGGTCCCTTTTATAGGCACAAGGGGCCTAGGAGCCGTTGGAAGCAATCTAGGAAGGCAAATCTTGCCTTCAGTCGGGTGGCGCACCGGACAGTCCGGTGCACCACAGGACACTGTCCGGTGCCTGATTTCCTTCCATAAATGGAGCAGTCGACCGTTGCAGTCCTGGAGCCGTTGGCGCACCGGACAGTCCGGTGCCCCCATTTGACCGTTGGCTCGGCCACGCGTCACGCGCAGATCACGCGGCCGACCGTTGCCCAAGCCGGCCGTTGGCTCACTGGACAGTCCGGTGCACCACCGGGCAGTCCGGTGAATTATAGCCGTACGTTGCCAGACTCCTCCCGAGAGCGGCCTGTTCACCGGGGTTCAACCTGGCGCACCGGTCACTGTCCGGTGCACCGCCGGACAGTCCGGTGTGCCAGACTGAGCTGAGTCTTGGCTGTACACAGCCAAGCCATTTGCACCTCTTTCCTTTTCTTCTTCCTTGTGTTTCTAACACTTAGACAAGTATATTAGTACACAAAAACCAATGTACTAAGTCTAGAAACATACCCTCTCTTAAGTATTACATCTATAGCATTTCACATGCTTGAGCTTTGATGTTGGACTCATAAATCATCAAGTCGGCTTGACTTGATCTAGATTGACATTTTTTTGCTCCAACATCCTACAAAGGTCACATAGCACATCTCCAAACATAGGAACAACCCAAACTAAAGATCAAGATGAACTTAGCTCTTTTGGGCTGCTTCCAGTTCTGGTTTTGACACTTGTTCTCCTTCTAGTGACCTTGATCTCCTTCTTAGAGCTTGATCTTGAGCCTTATGACTTACACCACATAACTGTAGATGTTACCTCATTGGTTATAAGTAACGTCCTTATGTAGTGATCCTTGATGTGCCATAGCTGTTCTCAACTCGATCACCCTTGACTTTGCAAGCCTTCTTCTTCACCCTTGGCTTTGGGTTCCTCAGCCTCCTTGACCTTCTCCCGTGCACTTGGTACCTCGAAGTTCTTCTTGCCTTCGTCCTTGGCTTGATCAGTTGTCTTCAAGCTATGCACCCGAGTATCACTTTTGTAATGTCCATCTTACTTGTGATGCCCATTATCTATCATCATCTAGTCCTTGGACCATCACTTGTGTTGAACCCTGTTAGCTTTACATTAAGCACCTGTTCAACACTTAGCACACTTGTCAGTCCTTTAATTGAGTTGTCATCCAAACACCAAAACCTACAAGGGAGCTTTCAAGTGTGACAAGTACTTGTCCACCGCCTCCTTGCGCCGTTCGGAGAGTTTATGCAGCAGTTCCGCCTCTTCCTTGTCGCGTTGTTCGTTCCATTGCCGCATCACCTCCTTCTCATCGTGCATTACGAGGTCTTCAAAGGGCCTTTGGTCATCAGCCGAGAGCGCCTCCATGGTCGGCTTGATGATGTTGGTAGTGGAGATCTTGGTGTGATCCATAGAACCGGCCATTTATGGGCCGATTTTTAGCAGATCTAGACACCTAGTCCCCAGCGGTGTTGCCAAAAAGTATGTTGACACCTTTTTGGAGGCGCCAATCACTCAAAAGAACCAGCGGCGGTGCTCTCTGGCCAGGCGCGGACGGTCCGCGGCACAGGGCCAGACGGTCCGCGACCTGGCGTGAGGCGGAGGTGCTCTCTGGTCAGGCGCGGACGGTCCGCGGCCAAGGGCCGGATGGTCCACGACCTGGCGCAGGGGCTGGCGTTCCCTGCCTGACGGCCGGACGGTCCGCGCCCTAGGGCCGAACGGTCCGCGCGTGCGCAGGGGCGGCGAAAGGTCGCCGGCGGTGCCTGGATCTCGCTCCCGGGAGGGACCCCGTCGGGGAGGAGAGATCCTAGGTGGTGTCTAGGCTCGGGTAGACCTACCTAGACTCCTCTAATCGACGTAGAGTCGTAGAGAGGCGGAGAATTTGGGGATTGGAATACTAAACTAGGGCTAAACTAGAACTAGACTAGAACTACTCCTAATGCATAAGGTAAAACGAGTAATAAACTGGATTTGGTCGATTGTTGGGGGTTCAATCGGCCATAGCCCTTCATCTATATAAAAGGGGAGGTCTGGATCCGTTTCCAACTGTTTCCCGAGTTAATCCCACGTTTTTAGGTAACAAATCCCGCGAGAAACTAGGAACCCTAACTGACTCTGCGCGCGCGCGGTCCGTCCGCGCCACCACCGTGGACCGTCCGGACTGCGGACCGTCCGGCCTCAGGGCCGGACCGTCCGCCAGGCTCTTTTTAGCCTTCAACAGGACATAAGAGGTTTGGTGAGTTTAAATCCCTAATAAGTCAAAACCCTCCTAATCAATGTCAATTACCTCCAATCCATAAGGATTACAAATAACTGAACAAGCTCTTAGCAGTAGGAGCTAAAGCGAATGCACCTAGCATTAAGCAAGAAATTAGTTCGCTTTCTTTCATAGAGCTTTATGGTATATCCTGCATGACCGAGAGAAAGTTAAGTGGATGCGATAAACAAGAAATTAGTTGTTTGGTTTGAAGAATCAATACATTTTAGATGAGACAGTGCATCATGAATCCATTCCACAAATTTGGTATAATAAACTCATTTATCGTATTATTACTAATTATTAGCCTACGAGTGTATGGTTGGTTCATAAGGCTCATATGCAGCAACTCTATGAAGGTGTTTTGTCGTATATGCATGACATGAATTGTGGACCACACACTAGCAATGGCTAGCATGCTCGTGGTTACAAACAATCGAGATCACAGAGAGAATATAGTGGATCCATGAAACCAACTAAGAGCAAGGCTAATAATATAGCCGGTTGCTGGCTACAAGAGATGTTGCAGCCAACCTCTTAACCCACTCATATATAGTTAGCTCTTTGGTATTAATGTTTGGCCCACTTGTCTCTCTCACAAGTTTTCTTGGTTCTCGTGTTTCAGTCGGCTATAAGTTAACAGTCCGTTTCTCCTCTATCTCTCTCCTCTTCTCTATGTTCCAAATTAGCATTTAGCCTTCTTGTAGCCTATAATTATACTTGCTCTAAGTGGTTGGTTAGGTTGGTGTTGATCTTATTTTTCGTGGTATCCTTGTAAGGAAAATGAACCTCGGTCATTTGACGTAGCCCGAGTAAAAATACATTTATGACCTTAACATACATTCATAATCGTAACATAAATCATCAGGGATTAGCTAGTCTTTTCCTCTTCGGCTCGACATCATGTTTGACCTTCGTTTCCGCCTTAAGCCGAAGCTATCGCTCTTCGACTGTAGCTTCGACATTCCTTGTTGTCGCTTTCAGACAATGTCTTCGTCTCGAGGACCTTCGGTGGAGGAGAAGACCCTCATCACGAAGCTTTTCTTATGATGAAGCTTCTGTAATATTCAA
The DNA here is from genome assembly GCA_029449295.1 of Zea luxurians. Classification (NCBI taxonomy): domain Eukaryota; kingdom Viridiplantae; phylum Streptophyta; class Magnoliopsida; order Poales; family Poaceae; genus Zea; species Zea luxurians. The sequence goes on from JAOPSE010000046.1 coordinate 4,754,410, forward strand.
TAGTACGCTAGAAACAAAAGGTTAGCCATGTTTTTGAGGATCTTCTAAAGAGGAAGGCCCCCAACAGTAGCCCCTTCCCGGTGCTAGATCGTTTTTTCTTAACAAGCTCGATCCGCAAAAAATACGAAGGCTTCTAGATGCTGACGATCCGAAAAACATATACCTGAGCTTGTTATTAAAAACGAATATAAAATTCATAGCGCTTACCAGTCCACCGATCAGCTAGTATGCGTGTCTCGGCGGTTCCCTTCTTCACCTGTGGGGCTATATAAATAGATGAGTTGGTGAGAAGATACCATAGCATTCATTGCTATTTTCACCATTGTGTTGCTGAAAAGTTTTACTGAAGCCGAAGCTTGCTGCTTTTTACGTACTCGCTGCTTACGCTTCGGACAAACGTTCCATAGTTTTTGTGTAACTTCGTCTGTCAAAGTTTGAAAACTGAAATGGCTAGAGTGAGGTCTACTGCTAAAGTGGCGCGCGAAGAAGAAGAGGCTGGAACTTCTGAGACAACACCCATTTCAGAGATGATGAAGCGTTCTGGGTTGGTTGTGCAAGAAGAAAAAGAACTAATTCCAACAGAAGATGTTGATGCCAAAGCTGAACCGACCATCACCGAATCTGATAGTTAAAATGAAGATGAGGATGATGATGTCATTCTAAGACCGAGCAAACCCAGTCATATTGAATTCGGGAAATTCATAGTTAAGGCAGAGGATCTAATTTTTATGAAAAAACTAGGATATTTTTGGAGAGAATGATGACGGACTGGTTCGTTTAGCTACGAAAGAGGTGATTCCAGAGCCAAAAGATGACAAAGTTGTAGTCTTCAAAAGCTTCTTCAGGGTAGGACTTTGTTCCCCCTTTACAAGATGATCGGTGAGGTTCTGAAGAAGTTTGAAATTTATCTACATTAGCTGACCCCCAATGCCATAGTTATTCTTAATGTGTACATTTGGGCTCTTCGAAGCCAAGGAAAGAGTGCTAATGCCGAAGGGTTTTGTTGGGTGCACGAACTCCATTATCAGACGAAGGCCAGGGCCGATGGTCTGCACAAGAACTATGGATGCTACAACTTTGCATACCCAAAGGACACCAAGGCTCCTGTGATTGGTTACCGGACTAAGTGGCCGACCGGGTGGACAAATGAATGGTTCTACGTAAAGGCTGACAAGAAGAAGAGGGAGATGCTTATGATTATGGTGATGAGTCCTTTAAAACTGAGCTTCGGCATGACTCAACCCCTGTGCAACATGCAGCTGGGGTCCCCCTGCCAACTGGCAAAAGTGGAATTTAGAGTCGTGGCAGAACATATTAGCACTAGGGACTTGGTGCAAGAATATTTGGCAAACAAGACATTTCCAACTTCTGGTGGGTGGGGAATGCAGAAGAAAAGGGAAGAAGGAAAAAAGTATGAACTTGTACGACTTCCTTATCGATTTAAATTCCAAAAAAGATTCAGCAAACCCTGCATAGAACGGTTGGAGCTAATAGAAACAATGTGCAATAAAATTATTGGGAACTACACGAAGAAAGAAGATCAGTTGATGACAACTGTCTTCAGCACCCGTAAGGTTGAATCGGGTAATGGATGCTCTTAACTTTGAATATCTAGATTACGACAGGCTTGACGAAGGGGCCAGGGGAGCAAAGAGAAAGAGGGTTGTGAGTATTCTGAAAATGCAGGCCATCCGATCCGTCAAAGAAGATCAGAAGGCTGTTAAGAAGCAGAAAGTTCTAGCGGAGTTGAAGGTTTCGGCTCCCAAAAAACGAAATCCTACCAGGATGGCTGCTGCAGAGATGAAGGTACAAGATGCACCAAAAAAGACTGCGGGTCCTTCTCCGTCTTCCTCTACCGATGTTTTAGAAATACTAAAGGTAATGACTGAACCCTTCCCATTTGCAATGCTAAGTCCCCTAGGATCAGATCAGACTAGCCTATTGCAGTCAAAGGAGAAGGGATTTGAACAGAGCTCGAGAGGAAAGCAGACTGCTTCGGCTACTGGGAAATGCCGGGGGTCAGAAGAAACAGTGAATGATGGACGTAATGAAAGCCATCCATAAGACCCCGCCCTCGGCTTTGGTAGAAAAAATCGTTGTGTCCGCTAATGCCGAATAAACTACCGAAGCTGAAGCTAATGAAGCCACACCTGAAGCTGAGAACCTCAGGACCACAATGTCAGAGATTGACAGACATATATCTGATGTGGCTCCCGAGAAAGACATAACTGAAGTATCTACTGATAAGGCTTTAGAGGACACAGAGTTGGACATACGACAACTGGGCGGCCAAGAACTATCCGATGAAGATATTTCTGAATTGAAAGAATTCGCCCTTGCTGGCGGATACAAACTCGGATCCGTGCTCTTTGGTGGTGTGGACGAAGAGATTTTGGGGTGTATTCTTGACCGAGCCATAGCAAATATTGCTAATACTTTATCAAAGACTGTTGGATTTCCGAAGCTTGAGCGGGACCTTAGTAACTATAGAAGACAGCACATTACTAGGACTTATTCTACTCAATTTTTAAGGTATAAACTCTTATGTCCACCTCTTTAACTTTTTAAATTTTTAAACTTTCAGATTCTGCGGCTAACTTTTATTTTTGGGCAGAGCTTATTGTTGAGTAAAGCTTTGAAACTTCAGCAAGAAGATGAAGATAAGAAGAATGAACTCACTATCAATAACTTGGAGAGAAGGGTGAAAGAACTTGAAAATTCTTTGGCAGAAAAGGATTCAAAGATTAAAAATGCGGAAACAAGCCTAGCCGAAGCCCAACTTTGGATCAGAGATCAGGCTGCTCGCATTTGTGATCAGGATAAAGAGCTTGAAAAGGCTCATATAGAATTAAAGGAAGCTAAAAGTCGCTATGAGCTCGAGGCCAGAAGCTTGAAGAATAAGATTGTAGCCGAAGTAGAAAAGAGTTCAAAATTATTTGAAGCTTTAACTTTGCTTCGGGAGACATGCTCAGGGAAATTAATGAATTTGACGAAGTAATGGAATGACGTGGGGACTTCTGCGCGCTGGTGGCCACCCGAGGAACGGCCAACATCTTCGCAAAAATTGGATGCAAACACTTGAGAGATATCAACAAACCTACGTTCTCTATTTCTCGGGCTGACTTAACTAATATTCTAGCTGAAGCCAGAAGTATAGGCAATAGGTTTATTACTCAAATCTAGGCTAAGGGCGGCCAAGAAGCTATCGGAGACGAAGCTCAAGCTTTGTTTGGTGAGGTATGATAGTTTTCTTTACTTTCATGTTTTTATTTCAGATTTTTCCTTGTTACATTTTTCAATACTTTTGCCTTTGTCATTTTTAGGGTGATGTTGGTAGAGGTTGATGAACCAAAGTTTACTCTGAAGATCTGAAGAAAGCTTCAGAAACTTTTCTTTCTTGCGCTTCTTTGTACAAGGATAACATTGTATTAAGCAAAAGGTTGCGATTGAATGTAAAGAATTTTGTAAATTTCTATGAATACCTCGTAATGTTGCTTTACCTTTTATCCCACTGTTGTTTGCTTTGCTGTGGACAAAACTGATGCTTCTAGCTTTTTGAGCTGAAGGCAAAAAACACCTTCCCTTATTTTCATTCGCATCGAAGCACCTTTTGACCCGAATCAAAAGATGGTCCCCTTGTACATAATGAAGCGTTTTCCTTCTTTTTCCCGTTAAACATCTTCGTTTGTAATGAAGCATCTTCGTTCACAATGAAGCATTTTCATGTTGAGAATAGAAACCTTCTCTTCTTTTCTGCTAATGCCTTATGCGATATGTCATGATGCGATGAAGCTAGAGATGTCTAATGTATGTTTGTATGAATGCAGAAGATGATGTAATGAATTATGCTAATGTATGTCGAAGATAATAACACACACAAATACACACCCAGACTCTGCATCTTCTTAGGAACGACTTTGGAGTCTCTTCACCTTTTACTTAGGTGGTATTTTAGCTATGCATCCCCTTAGGAACGACTTTGGAGCTAAGCTCTGCATCCCCTTAGGAACGACTTTGGAGCTTCTTCATATTTTACTTAGGTGATATTTTAACTCTCCATCTCCTTAGGAACGACTTTGGAGCTAAGCTCTGCATCCCCTTAGGAATGACTTTGGAGTTTCTTCACCTTTGACTTAGGTGGTATTTTAGCTCTGCATCCCCTTTGGGACGACTTTGGAGCTTTTTATATTTTTACACTCGATGGTGTAATCTCAGATCTTTACATTTTACATATAGGGGAAACTAGCCCTTGTATTGTTCAGTGCTGTGTAAGGGAAAAATGAAAAGTACAACCTATGGCCCCATTAAAAACCTTTCTCCCCTCTTGAAAGAAAAAGGGTGCCATAGGGGAAAAATTAAAGAAAATTACACAGCTTATACATAATATCTTCGAAGCTCATATGCATCCCAAGATCTTGGAACGTCATTCCCATCCATGTCCCTCAGCCTATATGAACCGGGTCTTGACGAAGACACTACCATGAAGGGACCTTCCCACTTAAGCTGTAAATTCCCCACTATGTCTGGGTTGGCTACTCTTCGAAGCACCAAATGTCCTGCCTTGATATTTTTAATCTTACTTTTCTGTCTCGCCATTTGACTATTTTGGCTTGATATTTATTGATGTGGTCTATAGCCTGAAGCCTGACCCCTTCTATAGTGTCTTTTGTTATCTTGCAAGCATCTTCGTCCTTTGCCGAAGCTAGAGTCCTTATTGATCCTGTTCTTGCTTCTTCCAATGTTATTGCTTCATCTCCAAATAAAAGCTTGAATGGAGTAAACCCTGTTGATCTTGAGATGATAGTGTTATGATTCCATACCACTTTAACCAATTCATCTGGCCACTTTCCTTTTGGCAGATTGAAGATTGACTTCATTATTCCTGTGATGATGATTCTGTTAGCTCGCTCTACCAATCCATTAGATTCTGGATGCCTCACAAGAGCAAAATGTATCTTTGTTCCAATTTGGTCACAAAAAGTTTTAAATGTTTCAGCATCAAATTGAGATCCATTATCAACCGTGATAGCCTTTGGCGCACCAAACCGGCAAATGATGTTTTGCTATAAGAACTTCTAGACTGTGGCCGAAGTGATCGTACCTAGAGGTTTAGCTTTGATCCACTTTGAAAAATACTCCACTACTACCACAACATATTTCAAGTTCCCTTGCGCTGGTGGAAGTGGACCTAGTAAGTCTAGGCCCCACCTTTGCAGTGGCCAGGGGGGCTGAATTAGCTAGATTAAAGATGAAGGTTGCTTTTGATCTCTAGCACACTTCTAGCAGTTTTCACAATTTTGAACTAGATCTGCTACATCCGAAGCTGCCTTTGGCCAATAAAATCCTTGTCTGAAGACCTTTCCAAGAAGAGGCCTAGATCTGATATGAGCTCCACATATCCCTGCATGTATCTCTTTCATTAGTTCCACACCTTCGGCTCTATACAGACATTTTAACAGTGGAGAACAAACTCCTTGTTTGAAAAATTCCCCTTCTATGATCATACAGGGTCTTGTCCTAGCTTGCATCCTTTTTATGTAAGCTTCGGCATCTGAAGGATAATTGCCTTGGAGGAAGATACAATCTCAGTTCTTCAGTCCTCGCTGTGCACAGGTGAAATTGAAATCACTGCTCGCTCCATGAGCTCGAATGAAGGTGCTTTGAGAGTTTCGAAGAACACTTCTGATGGGAGTGGGAGCCCTTATGCTGCTGATTTAGCTAGTAAATCTGTCTGCTCATTTTCTCCTCTTGTAATGTTCTTTATTGAGAAACCTTCAAAGGAGGCTTCCATTTTTTGGACTGTATCAAGATACTTCTCAAGCTTCGGGTCTCTTGCTTTGCTGCTTTTATAACCATGCCCTGTGATGACTTGTGAGTCAGATTTGAGAACTGCCTTTTTTATTCCCATTGCCTTAAGCTTTCGAAGCCCCAAAAGAAGAGCCTCGTACTCTACAATGTGATTTGTGCAGTTGAACTCCAATCTGGCTGCATAGCAAGTTTTAATTTTAGATGGTGAGATCAGAATTGCAGCTGCACCTGCACCAAAGGTTCCCCATGACCCATCATAGAACACTGTCTAAGCTTCGGGTTTGTTAAGCTCCCTTCTTCCTAAGCCCCTAGCGTCCAATCAGCAATGAAGTCTGGCAACGCTTGTGATTGGATCTAGGATCTATGGACAAAATCAATAGTGAATTCATTCAGTTCTGCAGCTCATTTTCCAACTCTTCCTATAGCTTCTTTGTTTCTTATAATTTCCTTGAGAGGCAGAGATGAAGGTACTTAATATGGTATGACTGGAAATAATGTCAAAGCTTTCTGGAGGCCATCAATACAACATATAGTATCTTCTCCAGCTCTGTGTAGTTCCTTTTTGATGGACTTAGTACTTCAGAAACGAAGTATACTGGGACTTTCTTCTTTGCTTGATCATCTTGTCTACGTTGACTGCAGCGTGGGAAGCAGCCACATACAGTAGCAACAGGGCTCCTAACGAAGGTGGAGTCAATGTTGTTAGCTGTATCAAATATTGCTTTAGGTCTTCGAAGGACTTTTGCTGAACTGGTCCCCATTGGAAGACTTCAGTTGATTTTATCACTTCGAAGAATGGCAAATTCCTTTCTGCTGATCTTGAGATGAATCTGTTTAAGGATGTCAGCCTTCCTGTTAGTCTCTGGGCACCTTTTCTTGTCCTTGGTGGCTCCATCCAAAATATAGCTTCTATTTTTCTTGGGTTTGCTTCAATCCCTTTCGTGGATAAGCACCCAAGGAATTTTCCCTTTTTCACTCCGAAGACACATTTCTCTAGATTTAGCTTGAGGGCAGCCTTTCTAAAGTTGGCCAATGTTTCTTGCAAGTCGACAATGTGATTTTCTTGCTTCATGTTTTTTACTACGATGTCATCGACATATGTTAGAACATTTCTGCCATTCTGAGAGCCGAGGACTTTGGAAGTCATTCTATTGAAGCTTCCTCCAGCATTCTTGAGCCCCTCAGGCATCCGAAGGTAGCAGTAAGTTCCACTAGGGGTTATGAAGCTTGTTTTAGGGTCATCCTCCTTCATCCAGATTTGATGATAGCCTGAGTAGCAGTCCAATAGACTCATGAGCTCCGAAGTGGTTGCTGCATCTACGAGGGAGTCTATTCTTGGCAAGGGGAACTCATCTTTGGGCATGCCCTGTTGAGATCTATAAAATCAATACACATTCTCCACTTTCCATTGGGCTTCTTTAGCATAACAGTGTTGGCTAGCCATTCTGGGTACGTTACTTCCCTTATTACTCTAGCACTAAGAAGCCTTTTAACTTCGTTTCTTGCCCCCTTGGCTTTATCGTCAGACATCTTCTGAAGCTTCTACTTCCTTGGTCTGATGGCTAGGTCTACAGTGAGTGAATGCTCAATAATTTCTCTATTGACACCACAAAGATCATTGGCTGTCCACGCAATAACATACTTGTTGTTGAACAAAAATTTTAGCTAAGTTTTCTCTTGTTTATCAGACAACTGAGACCCAAAAAACACCTTCTGCTCAGCTATATCTTCACATAGAAGCATAGACTTTGGTTGATCTGCTGAAGCAGCTTTGTCTCTTATATGCTTCTGATGAGCTTTAGCTTCATCTATGTTGTGGATGGCCTTTGAATCTGTCTAGTTCCCATCAGCCCTTCTAGCGGCCTCTTGACTCCCATGCACGGCAATAGGACCTTGGTCGGATGGTATCTTCATGCATAGATATGCTGGGTGGAGTACTGCTTCAAAGGCATTCAATGTCCCTCGACCAATGATTGCATTGTAAGGATAGTCCATGTCGACAATGTCAAATAAAACTTGTTCTGTTATTGTATTGTGAACATAACCAAAGGTAATTGGCATTGTTAACTTTCCAAGTGCAACTATATGCCTTCCTCCGAAGCCACACAAGGGGTGCGTTGCATCATGTATTTTGTCATCCTGCTCTTGCATCTGCTTGAAGGATTTTGCGAAGATGATATCTGCTGCACTGCCTATGTCTAGTGTCTATAAGGACATTGTGAACTAGAAATCCTTTGATGACACATGATATGACCATTGCATCATTATGGGGGTAATCCTTGAGCTGAAGATCTTCCTGAGAGAATGTGATTGGTACATGAGACCATTTGGATTTGATGAAGGGTCCTTGCACTCCAACATGCTGTACCTTTCTCTGTGCTTCCTTCTTCTACTTCTTATTAGCTGGTTCAGAACTTGAGCCACCTGTGGTTGGGAGCACCAGCTTCATAGTCGAAGGTGTCATAACTTGGTCACCTTGCGAAGCCATTGTCATGGTTGTGGAAGTGAGTTCACCGGAGGTGGGTGCCAATGTTGGTCTCTTGTTCTCAAATGTTGTGAATCAAGAACAAGACAACACAATTTTTAAAGATTAGGGACCTTCGTCCTTCGAAACATCATCTCCTTTTGGATATAATGATCTTTAGACGAAGGTCGTGAAGAACATATCTTCATCACTCGCAAGAATAACAATTCATAGAGACGACGAATATTAACCATTCACATATCGATTCATATATTTATTTCATGATAAACATATGAATATTAATAATATTTATATTACATTGATACCTTCGGCTGTTCGAAGGTGTTGACGTGAGAGCGATTACAATCCAGTGCAAACAGTACGGTGGTATTGTTCACCTATTTATAGGCGCGGGACACAGCCCAAGTAAAAATACATTTATGACCTTAACATACATTCATAATCATAACATAAATCATCAGGGATTAACTAGTCTTTTCCTCTTTGGCTCAGCATCATGTTTGACCTTCATTGCCGCCTTAAGCTGAAGCTGTCGCTCTTTGGCAGTAGCTTCGGCATTCGTTGTTGTCGCTTTCAGACAATGTCTTCGTCTCGAGGACCTTCGACGGAGGAGAAGACCCTTATCACAAAGCTTTTCTTATGATGAAGCTCCTGTAATATTCAATAGTACGCTAGAAACAAATGGTTAGCCGTGTTTTTGAGAACCTTCAGAAGAGGAAGGCGCCCAACAGGAAGATTGTGGCATTTTAAATGTCATGCAACATGGGTCAAGAAGAGGAGCCAACTTCTTCAAAGCCATATGATTTTGCATGTGGTGAACACAATAATATGAAAGGCAAGAAGAAGGCTCCAAGCTTAAGCTCCTCGAGTGAAGAAGAGGAAGAAGAAGATGATGATGAAGAAGAAAATGATCAAGCCTCAACATTATCCTCTAAGGATGAAGAAATGGTTCGACACATCGAAAAGGTAATGAGGATGGTTCACAAGATTAATCTAATGGATGTGCCCCTACAGGTCGAGGATCTTCTTTTTAACATTGATAGAAAAAAGCAAAGAGAGGATGCCTCGCATGTGGGGAGAAGGGTCACTTCCAGGATAATTGTCCAAAATGGTTGAACCCAAGAAGAGAAGGAGCAAAGGCAAGGCGTTTACAAGTGTCAAAACTTGGGATGATTTTTCGAGCGAAGATGATTCACCAAGGAGCTACAACCACCGCACTTCATTGCGATCCTCACGCTCTTCATCATACAAATGTCTTATGACAAGAGGTAAATCAAGTATCCCATCTTGTAGTGATTATAATAGTAGTGATGATGATAGTGATGGTGAGGGAAAGCCCTCCTTAGATGAACTTGTGCATGCCATTCAATTTTTTGAGGACGTTTGTACTAAACAAAAGGCTCAACTTAAAACTTTTAAAAGTAAGTTGCTTAGCTCTCAAAATGATTATAAATGCTTTCTAGAAAAGTTTGAAACTTTTGCAAATTTGAACTGTGAGCTAACAACCAAAATTGAGCAACTAGAGTCTAAAGATCCATCCTCAACTACTGATGATAACTTTGTTAAAAAGAATGAAAAACTTAAGATGTTATTGAAAACTTGCTAGAGATAATGGAAATTCTTAGCATACATAACAATGAGCTAACTAGTAAGCTTGAAAACATCGGTAGTACCCTTGGAGCATCCTCAATTGAAATTCCTGAAATTATTAAAAATGATGCTTCTACTTCTTGCTTAGATTTAATTGATGATTCTAACTCTAGCAATCAAGATCTTGTTGAAAATATTGTTATAGAAACATGTTCAAATGAGATTGCATTAGAAAATGAGTTATTGAAGCAAGAGGTGGATACTTGTTTTCAAAGTCTATTATGTGTAGTAGTCTTATTGAAGGAAAATGGAGTCCACGGAGAAAGACAATAAGCTTCCACTGCAAATCTACAAGTTTTCTCAAGTTCCGCAAGTGGTTTCATTCCACTATTTGTATCCTTTACATGTCTTCTCTAGATTTTTGATTAGACAACATTTGACATATTATGTTTTCCACGTTGCCATAATTACATATGTTGTTAAAATCTATCTTTTACCTATGCATAAGGGGAGTTAGTCTAATCAATCATATTTTGTTTCCTCTTTTTCTCATGTGCTTTTCCTAAGAAGAGTATCTCCGACGGGGAGTATGTCTTCTTTCATACAAATGGGAAGCATATTCTTTCAAAGGGGGAGAACACTCTTTTAGGGGGAGTAATCCTTTTAGAGGGCAAGTCTTATAATTACTTCCTATATGCTTTTAATGTTTTCCTTTTTGGTGTTTGATTCCAAAGGGGGAGAAGTTTTAGGGTCCAAGCAATTCAAAATATATCAAATACCAAACACCACCCAATTTAAAATTTTAAAATCTTGAGCTTACAAGTGGTTTTGGTTCTTCAAGTATTTTTGGTCTAAAATAGGAAGTATGTGGATTATTAAGTTAGGGGGAGGCGTAAGTCCATAATCTCACATCGTGGGGATATTCATGCATCCTAGCAAGTAGATTACATATTTTCATCAAAATATTTATTATATGCTTGCTTTTATTGTGTTGTCATCATACACCAAAAAGGGGAGGTTGTAAGGAAACTGAACCTCGACCCATTTGACTAAATGATTTTGGTGTTTGATGATCAACATAATCTGTGGACAAATGAGTTTGCTAGTGTTTGTATTTCTTGTTCACAGGATGCTAAAATAACTTGGACTAAGGCATTAAGGAAGCAACACCTCAAAAGAAGACATTATGAAGACCATAAGTGAAGATCAACAAGTATCAAGCAAAGTCCAAGACCTGAAGAAAGTGTAGCCACTCGCGAACTGCGACGATGGCTTCACAAAGCAACCAAGCTATGGCATCTTCAGCTACGAAGCTAGTGCTCCCAATCACAGGCGGCTCAAGTTCTGAACCAGCCAACAAGAAACAGAAGAAGGAAGAACAGAGAAGGGTACAACATGTTGGAGTGCAAGGACCCTTCATCAAGTCCAAATGGTCTCATATTCCAATCACCTTCACTTAGGAAGACCTTCAGCTTAAAGATTACCCTCACAACGATGCAATGGTCATATCTTGTGTCATCAAGGGATTTTTGGTCCATAATGTCTTAGTGAACACTAGCAGTGCAGCGGATATCATCTTTGCGAAGGCTTTCAAAAAAATGCAAGAGCCAGATGACAAGATACATGATGCAACACACCCTCTTTGTCGTTTTGGAGGGAGACGGATCATGGCACTTGGCAAGATAACAATGTCGGTCACCTTCGGCTACGTTAACAACACAAGGACAGAGCAAGTTGTCTTTGATATTGTTGATATGGAGTATCCATACAATGCAATCATTGGTCGAGGGATGCTCAATGCCTTCAAAGCAATACTCCATCCAGCATACCTCTGCATGAAGATACCTTCGGAACAAGGGCCCATTGTTGTACATGGGAGTCAAGAAGCTGCTAGGAGAGCCAAAGGAAGTTGGATGAATTTGAAGGCTATTCACAATATAGATGAAGTCGAAGCTTATCAGCAGTACAAGTATAAAAGAGAAAAGGCTGCTTCGGCAGACCAACCAAAACCTATGCTTTTGTGTGAAGGCATAGCTGAGCAAAAAGTGCTGCTGGGATCCCAACTATCTGATGAACAAGAAAATACCTTGCTAAGATTTTTGTCTAACAACAAAGATGTTTTTACTTAGACAGCCAATGATCTTTGTGGTGTCAATAGAGACATCATTGAACACTCACTCAGTGTGGACCCATCCTTCAAACCAAGAAAGCAGAGGCTTCAGAAAATGTTCGATGATAAAGCCGAAGGTGCACGAAATGAAGTAAAAAGATTTCTAAGTGCCAACATTATTAGAGAAGTAACATACCCAGAGTGGCTGGCCAACACTGTCATGGTGAAGAAAGCTAACGAAAAATGGAGAATGTGTATTGATTTTACAGATCTCAACAAGGCATGTCCGAAGGATGAATTCCCATTGCCAAGAATAGATTCTCTAGTGGATGCAGCAGCTACTTCGAAGCTCATCAGCTTATTGGATTGCTACTCAGGCTATCATCAAATCTGGATGAAAAAGGACGATGAGCCAAAGACAAGCTTCGTAACTCCTAGTGGCACCTATTGTTATCTCTAGATGCCTAAGGGGCTCAAGAATGCTAGAGGAAGCTGCAGCAGAATGATTGCCAAAGTTCTTCACTCCCAAATTGGTAGAAATGTGCTAACACATGTCGATGACATCATAGTAAAAAGCACAAAACAAGAGAACCATGTTGCTGATTTGTAAGAGACATTTGTCAATTTCAGACAATATGGTCTTAAGTTAAACCAGAAAATGTGTCTTCAGAGTGAAGAAAGGCAAGTTTCTTGGTTGTTTAGTATCGACAAAGGGTATTGAAGCTAACCCAAGCAAAATCGAAGCTATCCTTTGGATGGAGCCGCCAAATTCAAAAAGGGGGTTCAAAGGTTAGCAGGAAGGTTAGCATCACTGAACAGATTCATTTCAAGATCAACAGAGAGGAACCTACCTTCCTTTGAAATATTGAAATCAGCAGAAGTCTTTCAATGGGGTCCAACCCAGCAGAAAGCCTTCGAGGAGCTGAAGCAGTACTTGATGGATCTAACAACTCTAACCCCACCTTCATTAGGGACCCCATTGCTTCTATATGTGGCTGCTTCTCATGCTGCAGTTAGTGCGACACTTGTATAAGAGAAACAAGATGGCTAGATAAAAAAGGAAGCACTGGTATACTTCGTCTCCAAAGTACTCTGCCCATCAAAAAAGAATTACATAGAATTGGAGAAGGTTCTATTTGTTGTATTGATGGCCTCCAGAAAGCTTCGACACTACTTCCAAGCATATCACATAATAGTGCCTTCATCACAACCCTTGAAGGACATAATGAGGAATAAAGAAGCTACAGGAAGGGTCGGAAAATGGGTCACAGAACTCAATGAATTCACCATTGATTATGCACACAGGTCTTTGATACAATCTCAGGCGTTAGCAGACTTTATTGCCAATTGGACACCAGGGGCTCAGGATGAAGAAAGAATAAATGACGCTGAAGCTTGGACGGTATTTTGTGATGGGTCTTGGGGAACCTTCGGTGTAGGGGCAGCTGCCATCCTAGTGGCACCATCCAAAGTTAGAACCTGTTATGCAGTAAGATTGGACTTCAGCTGCACAAATAATATTGTAGAGTACGAAACCCTCCTCTTGGGGCTTCGGAAACTTAAGGCAATGGGTATAAGAAGGGCGATTCTCAAGACTAATTCACAAGTAATATCGGGTCATGTGGACAAAAGCAGCAAGGCAAGAGACCCGAAGCTTGAAAAATATCTAGATGCAATTCGAAGGTTGGAAGCCTCTTTTGAAGGTTTCTCTGTAAAGAGCATCCCAAGGGGAGAAAATGAGCATGCAGACTTATTGGCCAAATCGGCGGCACAGGGGCTCCCGCTACCTTCGGAAGTGTTTTTTGAAACAATAAAAGCACCTTCAGTTGAGCTCATGGAAAGAGCGGAGCTCACAATTTCACCAGTACATAGTGAAGATTGGAGGACTGAGATTGTATCCTTTCTCCAGGGCAACTGTCTTTTAGATGACGAAGTTTATAATAAAAGAATGGAAGCAAGGACAAGACCATATGTAATAATAGAAGGGGAGTTATACAAACACGAGGTTTGCTCTCCATTGCTCAAGTGTTTATCCAGAACCGAAGGGCAAGAACTAATGAAGGAGTTACATGCAGGACAATGTGGGGCCCACATTGGGTCTAGGCCCCTGCTGGGAAAGGTTTTCAGACAAGGTTTCTACTGGCCGAAGGCAGCTTCGGATGCAGCAGAATTAGTACAAAAATGTGAAAATTGCCAAAGATGCGCCAGAGACCAGAAGCAACCTTCGTCTTTGACCCAACTAATACAACCAACCTGGCCACTACAAAGATGGGGATTGGATCTGTTAGGACCACTCCCACCGGCACAAGGCAACATGAAATATGTTGTGGTGGCGGTGGAATATTTTTCTAAGTGGATTGAAGCGAAGCCTTTGACTACAATAACTTCGGCCACAGTACAAAAATTCTTCTGGCAAAACATTGTTTGTCGGTTTGGCGTGCCGAAGGCTATCACCGTTGATAATGGAACTCAATTCGATGCCGAAACTTCCAAAATCTTTTGTAGCCAAATAGGTACAAAAATACACTTCGCATCAGTGAGGCATCCAGAGTCAAATGGATTGGTAGAAAGGGCAAATGGAATTATAATAACAGGAATAATGAAGTCAATCTTCAACCAGCCCAAGGGAAAGTGTCCAGATGAATTAATAAAAGTGGTCTGGAACCACAACACTGCTGTATCAAGGTCGACAGGATTTACTCCGTTCAAGCTTCTGTTTGATGAAGAAGCAATTACACTAGAAGAAGCAAGAACGGGTTCAATAAGAACTTTAGCTTTGACAGAGGATGAAGGTGACTAGCAAATAACAAAGGATACCATAGAAGGGACCAAACTTCAAGCCATGGAGCACATTAATAAATAATAGGCCCAAACAGTCAAATGGCATGACAGAAAAGTAAGATTGAAAAACATCAAGCCAGGTCATTTGGTGCTTCGAAGGGTGGCCAACCTGATACAGTGGGGAAGCTTTAGCTTAAGTGGGAAGGACATTTTCTGGTTGTATCTTCATCAAGACCTGGCTCTTACAGGTTTAAAGACATGGACGGAAATGACATTCCAAGATTTTAGAACGTAGATGAGCTTCGAAGATATTATATGTAAACAATGTAATTTTCTCCTTTTTCCTTATGGCACCCTTTTCCTTTCAAGAGGGGAGAAAGGTTTTTAACGGGGCCATAGATTGTAATTTTCATTCTTTGTTTAGGCCTATGCAATACAAGGGCCAAATTCCCCCATATGTAAAATGTAACATCAGAATCCGCACCATCGAGTGCAAAAAGAGCAGGGAGAAGCTCAAAAGTCGTCCCTAAGGGGATGCAGAGCTAAAATGTCACCTAAGAGGTAAAGAAGCTACAAAGTCGTTCCTAAGGGAGCGCAGAGTAAGTTCCGAAGCTCAAAAGTCGTTCCTAAGAGAATGCAGAGTCAAGATACCACCTAAGTAAAAGGTGAAGAAGCTCCAAAGTCGTTCCTAAGGGGATGTAGAGCTAAAATACCACCTAAGTAAAAGGTGAAGAAGCTCCAAAGTCGTTCCTAAGGGGATGCAGAGCTGAAATACCACCTAAGTAAAAGGTGAAGAGACTCCAAAGTCATTCCTAAGGGGATGCAGAGTCTGGGTGTGTTTTTCGCATACATTTGCATAGCTCATTACATTATTTTTTTCATTCATATAGACATTCATTAGTCATTTGTAGGATCATCATCATCATCATGACATAAAGCACTAACAAGGAAGATGGAAGATGCCGGTCTTCAGTGACAAAATGCTTCGTTGAAAACGAAGATGCTTTGTCTCAGATAAAACTTCATGGCATATGGCGGTATTTCGTCTTTGATAAAAAATGCTTCGATGTGAACGAAAAGAAGGGAAGGTATTTTTTGCCTTCGGCTCAAAAGATTGCAAGTGTTTGTTTCGTCCATATCAAAGCAATTTATACAGGAGCCAAAAGGTAAAATTATATTACAAGGTATTCACAAATTAGTACAATATTTTGTTCAACTAACAATTACAATTCTTTGCCAAATAACGCAAAGAGACCCTAAGTTTTCTACAGATAGTTACAAAAGGAAGTTCTAAGAGTCTTTAGCCCTTCAGAACAAGCTTCGGCTCAACAACCTTCGGCGCCACCATCCTGTAGACAGATGAAGGTATAAGGTAATCGGAAATTTAATAAAGGAAAACCAAGGTAAAAAGATAGGTAAGAGTTTCATACCGAATTGAGCAGTTTTCTAGCTTCATCTCCAGCCAACTCATGCTCGTCCTTAGCCCAAATTTATGTAATGAATTTGTTTCCTATGCTTCGGGCTTTGGCTGGAATATCAACTATATCTGACGTCAAAAGATTGAAAGTTGGCTTGTTAACCGTCTTGGCGTGAGTGCATCTAGCCTTCATAAATGCAGCAGCTGTGCCTCGAGAAGCTACTAGGGCACAGAAATCTCCGGGCCCACTTATAACTTTGTCGAGGGCTTCAACTTCGTTTTCAATATGATTAAAGGCCTCGGGGATGTCTTTGGTCGAAGGGGCAACCTTTTCAAAAGCCGCTCTAACTGAGTTGAATATCCCCTTAAGCCGGTCTGCACACCGGCTAGTAAAGTCTACACACTTGTTCCAAAGATCCTTAATAGACTCATGCAGCCTTGTATTCTTTTCAGCTTTGGCTTCGACCCTTGTTTTAAGTTTTTTCATCTCTTGGTCGAAGCGTCATGAACTTTCATCCAAAATCATTTGAGCTTCGCTCAATTCCTTGCTTAACATAGTATTTTGGGATCGTGATTCTGCAAGGGAACCTTCAGCAATTTGCAGCAGGATGTCTTTCTCCTTCAAAGAGGTTTCAAGTTCTTTTATTTTATCCTCTAAGCCCTTAATTATGACTTCGTTTTTTTGTCCTCAGTATCCTGCTGCATTTTCAATGCTTTGCTTAGCAACATGCTCTGCAAAACAAATTAAAGTTAGATCACTCAATCTATCACGAAGGTAACAAAAATCTAGACAAAGATCTCACCTTGAAATTAGAATAAAATAGGCTACCGACAATGTGTTGCCATCGGTAACCACTGATGTCGGCCTCCAGCTTCGGGAATCCGACACTCTTAGACAGAGTGTCGATTATCTTTGCCCTGGCGTGGTCGTGAATACATCCTAAAATTTCCTCATCAACCCCGCCGAAGAGCAAAGATCCCGGCTGATAACCGCAAGATGTTGCATATTCTTTCAACTCCTCCTTGTCTTCCTCAGACAACTCCTGACCGCCCAAGTGCCGAAGATTGAAATTCGTCTCGTCGGAAGGAGTTTTATCAATTTCTTTTCCTTTATCTGGCACTATGGCCATGGTTTCTTCTGCAGCTACATTTGTCTTCGTGGTCACATCTGCAAATATATCTGACACAAGCCTATCAATTTCTGACATTGTGTTTTCTTCGTCTTACCAGCATCTTTGGCTTCAGCATCACCTTCAGCTTCGGCACCCGCAGGAATCGCTGTTTTAACCGCCGAAGCTAAGGGCGGTGTTTGTTCAATTCCTTGCATCACATTTACAATTCGCCATTTCTTTTGATCTCTAACTTTCACCTTTGTAGCCGAAGGCTATTCTTTCCTCTATAAAATTCCGTCAGTTCTGTTCCCAGAGGACTTAGCAGCTTGAAGGGCAAGGATTCAGTCATTACCTTCAGAATTTCGGCTACTTCGGCGGCAGAGGGCGTCGAAGGAGCTTCTTTTTCTGTCTCACCTATCTTTGGCTCAGTAGAGGGCACTATGTTAAGCTTTCGCTTTTTAGAGATTGTTGTCTTTGGCTCTAGAGCTATTTTTGTTTTCTTCAAAAAAATTTCATCTTCCTTTACTAACTGAGCAGCTTGCTGATTCAGGATGCTGACAGTCCTTTTTCTTTTCACCCCTTCGCCCCCTTTGTCAAGCTTCTCATAATCTGGGTATTCGAAGTTTAATGCATCCATCACTCGGTTCAACCTTCATTTCGGTCGGGTGCTGAAGGCAGCAGTCATTAATTGGTCTTCCTTCTTGGTTAGTTGCCAAAAATTTCGTTACACATGGTTTCGATCATTTCTAGCCACTCTTTGCATGGCTTCTTGAACTATTTCTCAAATTTGAATCAATAAGGAAGCCGAACAAGTTCGTAATTTCCCCCCTCCTTTTTCTTAGGCATTCCCCGGCCACTAGAGGTTGGAAATGTCCTATTTGCCAAGTACTCTTGTACTAGATCTCTAGTGCTGATTTCGGTAGCTACCACTCTAAATTCCACTTCGGCTAGCTGGCATGGGGAGCCAAGTTGCATGTGGCACAAGGGCCTTGTCATCTCGAAGCTTAATTTCATTGGACTCATGACCGTAGTCATTAACTTCTCCCTTTTCTTCATGAATGCCTTAATATAAAACCATTCGCTTGTCCAACCGGTCGGCCACTTGGTGCGATAACCAATTACAGGGGCCTTTGTATATTTTCGATATGCAAAGTTGTAACGGCCAAAGTTCTTATGAAGACCATCCACTCTGGTCTTTGTCTGGTAGTACAGCTCGTGCACCCGGCAGAAAGTTTTAGCATTAGCACTCATACCTTGGCTTCAGAGAGCCCATATGTAGACACTAAGTGTAACGATTGCATTGGGTGTTAACTGATGAATGTATATCTCAAAATTCTTTAAAACTTCTCCTATCATCTCATGTAGAGGGAACCGAAGCACTGCCCTGAAGAAACTCTTAAAAACAACGACTTCATCCTCCCTTGGCCGCGGAACCACCTCCTCCCCAACAAAACGGACAAGCTTGCTCTTGGCATCCCCAAAGTAGCCCAGCTTTTTCATCATAACCATGTCGTCTGCTGTCACAGTAGATTTCCCAAATTCAATGTGGCTACGTTTCATTGGGCTTAGAATACTGTTGTCCTCCTCACTTTCGTTCTCACTTCCTCCTTTAGCCACAATCTGTTCAGCTTCAGCATTGGAGGTACCTTTGGAAATAGCCTCCTCTGATGCAACAAGACCCGATCGCCTCATCACTTCTGGTATTGGCGCTGTTTCGGTCACTTCGGTCTTGTCTCCCTCACAAGACACCCTAGCAGTGGTTCTTACTCTGACCATTTTAATGTTCAGGCTCTTTAAGACGAAGTTGATCTCAGGTGACGAAGTGCTTGTTCGAAAACACAATGCAGAAAGCTTTGGCTATGGTTAAAAATTTTTAACAGCACAATAGTGCGATGGCAATGAATGCTGTGGTTACTCTTCACCAACCCATCTGTGTTATATAGTGTTGCACGGGAAGAAGGCGAACTGCCAAACCGCTTACGCTGGCCGAGCGGTGGACCGCCTGAGGCATGGAATATTTTAATCATTTCTTGGCAATGAGCTCAGGGAAGGTGTATTTTGGACCTTCGGCATTCCGAAGCCTTCGTGTTTTTCGTGGACCGAGCTCATTACGAAAAATGATCTAGCACCGCGAAGGGGCTACTGTTGGGGGTCTTTTTCTCCGCCAAAGGTCCTCAAGGCAAAAACACCTTCAGCAAAATGATACAAAAGCTAGTCGAAGTTACCTTCAGCCTCGGCTCAGCTCTTAGAGACGAAGCTCAATAGCTTTGGCGACAGTGCAAGACGCCGAAGGTCAATAGCTTTGGCCCAGACCAAGCAAAAAAGGAAAAAGGACTAGATAGAACTTATTACTTTTTATTACTTGTAAACAAATGTTTGAGGGCATGAATGTAATTTTACTAGGGCTGCATCCCGTGCCTATAAATAGATGAACAGTACCCCCGTACTATTAATCACTCTCGCGTTATTCTCGCATCTTTACCTTCTTCCAAGCCGAAAGTATTAATGTAATATAAATATTATTGATATTTATTCATATTCATAGAATATAAGTGCAAATAGATTATTGATATATAGTTATGATCCTTATTTCTTTATGTTCTATTGCTTAATTATTTATATTCCTATGCTAAAATGATGAAGGTATGTCCTTCATGACCTTCGTCTGAAGATCATTATATCAAAAGGAAATAATGCTTCGAAGGACGAAGGTCTTTTACCATTAACAATTGTGTTGCCTTGTTCTTGATCTATAACATTTGAGAACAAGTGACCAACAGTTTGGGTCTCGAGAGGGAGGTGAGAAGTCCGAGTTGCAGACTTGGCAAATTGGGATGTATATCATGGGATGCATCACAACAGATCAAGTTTATTGCCAAGTAGGTTAGTGAATATTTTGGACCCAAATTCCCCACCCATGACTAAGGTAACTAGATTTATTATATTTCTTTGAATTCAAATATGCGTATCTATTATCCTTATATCTAGTTTTTACCTTACATTCCTAGTTTTACATTTGGTATTTACTTTTGATTAGAGTTGCATGCATACTAGGTCAATCGTATGGTAGGAATACTCGTTTTCAATTCATATCCTGAGCAAACCTACATGGTTTAAAATGTTTAGTTAAGCTTGGCACGTAGCTTATTTAAAAAATCCAAAATGAATGACACCAATGCTTTGTTTCCAAATTTATATTCTCTATGTGGTGTCATTTGGACTTATATGTGCCAAATCTCGGATTATAGATAATTTGCCCCTCTTGATCTCAAAATCAAAGTGCATGTCTCCTAAAAGTATTCAAAACTTGTATGCACACTTCTAGGGGGAGGTTACTCTGTAATCAAAGTCTTTGAGATTGATACTTGTTTTCAAAGTCTATTTTGTGTAGTTGTCTTATTGAAGAAAAATGGAGTCCCTAGAGAAAGACAATAAGCTTCCACTGCAAATGTACAAGTTTTCTCAAGTTCCGCAAGTGGTTTCATTCCACTATCGGTATCATTTACATGTCTTCTCTAGATTTTTGCTTGGACAACATTTCACATCTTATGTTTCCCACGTTGCCATAAATACATATGTTGTTAAAATCTATCTTTTACCTATGCATAAGGGGAGTTAGTCTAATCAATCATATTTTGTTTCCTTTTTTCTCATGTGCTTTTCCTAAGAAGAGGATCTCCGACGGGGAATATGTCTTCTTTCATACGAATGGGAAGAATATTCTTTCAAAGCGGGAGAACACTCTTTTAGGGGGAGTAATCTTTTTAGAGGGCAAGTCTTTTAATTACTTCCTATATGATTTTAATGTTTTCCTTTTCGTTGTTTGATTCCAAAGGGGGAGAAGTTTTAGGGACCAAAGCAATTTAAAATATATCAAATACCAAACACCACCCAATTTAAAATTTTAAAATCTTGAGCTTACAAGTGGTTTTGGTTCTTCAAGTATTTTTGGTCTAAAATAGGAAGTATGTGGATTATTAAGTTAGGGGGAGGCGTAAGTCCATAATCTCACATCGTGGGGATATTCATGCATCCTAGCAAGTAGATTACATATTTTCATCAAAATATTTATTATATGCTTGCTTTTATTGTGTTGTCATCATACACCAAAAAGGGGAGGTTGTAAGGAAACTGAACCTCGACCCATTTGACTAAATGATTTTGGTGTTTGATGATCAACATAATCTGTGGACAAATGAGTTTGCTAGCGTTTGTATTTCTTGTTCACAGGATGCTAAAATAACTTGGACTAAGGCATTAAGGAAGCAACACCTCAAAAGAAGACATTATGAAGACCATAAGTGAAGATCAACAAGTATCAAGCAAAGTCCAAGACCTGAAGAAAGTGTAGCCACTCGCGAACCATCCGGCTGAGAGCAGCGGACTCTCTAGTGGCACATCGAACAGTCTAGTGCCACACGACGGACTATCCGGTGCACCAGGGAACATGATTCCAATGGCTAGTTCCTGGTAGCACTATGGAGCAGAGCCACCGGACTATCTGGTGCACCATCGGACTATTCGATGCAAGAGATGTGCCATTCTTTATTTGTTTATTGGTTACTTAACTAATTTAATACCCTTAGTTGATTATAAATAGGAAGGGTCTTAATGAAGTTCCAAGGCTTTCAACAATTCTCCTAACACCATCATAACTATATTTATGTATTGATTTTATTAATTTTCCCTTCTACTAATTTTTCTGGGCTTTACAAAACCTATCCCCTTACAAGAAATCTCGTCCTTGAGATTAGTAGTGATGAGGACATCACTTCTATACATACAATAAATGGATCGATAACACGATCGCGTGCACGACAGCTAAATCTCCAGGTACGTTCTACACTAGTCAATTGTGTTTTAGAGCTTACACTTGGGGCCATGGATGTTTTGATGATTAGGAACCTTGGAGAGGACCAGCAAGGACTTGGGAAAGGCCAAGGTGTTGAGGAGGAGCAGCAAGGGCGCCCACAACAGGAAGGAGATCAAGTTTGACTTGGTTGCGACTCCATCTCGGGTTCCAGGACCAGTCTACAGTAAAATGGACGCCAAGGATGCATCCGGACTCCGATTCCGACGGACTTGATATGGTTGGAAAGATAAGAAGATTATCTAACCGACCCAACTGGTTCCACCTTAAATTTGATCCGTAGTCAACAGGAATCGTCGAAACAATTCAGCGTTCAGATTCTGTTTTGGTGCTACGACACCGTCTGTTGGGCCATGTATCGCGTCAGAGCCCATTAGGGGCGAGTCCAGGGGTCATGCACGCCCTAATACTCTATTTATTCATCATCCACCGCCACATTAGGTTTTGGGTTTTGCTTAGATCATTCTGTCATCGAACAGTGTTATCGTCATCGGTTTGTGAGACCCCATCCCGTAATCAATACAATTTTGGTTGCGTTTCTTTCCTGTTCTTGCTTGTGTTCTTGATTGCGCTTGCAGGGATAAGCCTTCATGGCGACATCACTCGTGTGTCATGGGTGATAACCAACAGAGCCATGGTGTAGTGATTGCGAGGAACCATTCGCTCGCTGCCTTGGATCATCAACGTCGAGATCTCCACTCAATCAAGTTATCGTATCTCACGGAAGATCAGGCCGCGTCTTCTATCAAGTGGTATCAGATTTCCAGGTTGCCCGTGAGGTATAATCCTACCTTTAGATTAGTTTTGTTTTGTCCCATAGTCCACAAAAAGCCAAAAAATAATTACGATCAGTTTATCCCGACCTAAAACCATCGCCTTAGCCTTTGCACAATTCAGTTTTAGAGTCCGCAGTTCTGAGTTTGTGTTCTAGGTTGAGTTTGGTTGCTGGTTTAGATTTGTTTTGGTTTAGTTTGATTCTATCCATCCGCTTCCATCCTACAAAACTGACCATATCCACAAAACAGATCCTATCTCTAAAATCGACCCTATCCTCAAAACAGATGCTATCTCTCAAACCGACCCTATCCACAAAACAAATCCTATCTCTAAAACCGACCCTATCCACAAAATAGATCCTATCTCTAAAACGACCCTATCCACAAAATAGATCCTATCTCTAAAACCAACCCTATCCACACAACTGAACCCCCACCCTTCCAACACCTCACCAGAAACCCTGATTCGGAGTCCAAACTTAAAACGGCCATAACTTTCGCCTCGGAACTCGAATCGGGCCCATTTTTTTCAAATCGCACTGAATTAAATTTCGCATCCGATTCTTTCTCGCTTTGCCGGATTCGCCGTTTTTAAAATTCCCAAATTCGGCTTGGAAATAGGACTTCTCATTTTCCAAACATTTATTCCGATTTTAGGGCAAACTTGTAGAAATTCCAGAGGACGCGTCATTGCACAAAAAAAATCTGAAACTTGGTGTGTTTCCTTCTTATGTGCTGCTGCAAAAGAGAAAATATAAAAAAACATTTGAAAAAAACACAAAAAAAGAGAGTAGCACATAAGCAGAAACGCCAGTGTTCTGTGCACCTCTGTGATTATTTTGCCCTAAGCCTGTTTTCTTGCTGCACCTAGATACTTGTACCTCCTTTCTTGTGCCTTGGTCTAACTATCCTATTACATTTTCTAGGCTAGCAACTAGGACGAGTACTTGGAACACTTATTCAGCATTGCTATCTGTTACTGACTTGTGTGCCACATATATATATTTAGTCAACCTTCCGAGAGCTCTAGCTTTCTCTCGAGCAGAACAGGTACTCCTTTGCAATCACACCCACGCTCGTTGGACAGTTACACCGGTCACCGTTTGCCACCTGCAGTGTTGGTAAGAACCTTGTAAGAGCGGGGTAAGACGCTTCATAATTTGTATTCCACCACCACCACGACGCTGAGAGATAGTTGTAGGGTTCACATTGTTTGTTGCCTTTTTGTCTATGTTTTTTGCTAACAATGACAGGACCAAAGAACCAAATGGACAAGGAGAAGGGGCCTAAGCTTAACGATGATGAGTGTGTCTCTCAGCTGGAATTGAAGGAGATGATGCACACGATAACTGAAGCTTTTAAAAAATACTAGGACTTTGCGGTGACATCCTATGAGTAGCTTGATCGACGAGTTGCTGAACTTGTTACACGCATAGACGTACTGAAGGCTCGTCCCCCACCACCAACTCCAGCCCCAGCTCACTCTCCTGTGGACGACGACGATGACGATGATGTTTATGCACCGCTGCGACAACGCCTCGCACGTAATCGACAAGGTATGGGAGGTAATGGTAGACGTCGTCATCATAATCCTGAACCAGACCATGATCCATTTGCTAAGATCACCGTTCATGGGTTCTTATGATGTTGAAGCTTACTTAGACTGGGAGATGACGGTAGAACAAAAATTTAATTCCCATCTTGTTCCTGAGCAGCATAGGGTTAGACAAGCCACTAATGAATTTAAAGATTTTGCTATCATTTGGTGGAATGAACTTATTAACACATGTGCTGCACCACAAACATGGAATGCATTAAAAGAGGAGAGCTTGATTTGTTCCCCCTTCTTATAGACGTGATCTTCGAAAAAAATTGCAACGCTTAGATCAGGGAGACATGTTGGTACAGGAATACTACCAAGAGCTTCAGAAAGGTATACTACGATGTGGGGTAGTTGAGGATCTAGTGGATCAAATGGTTAGGTTTTATGGGTGATTGGGGCGAGAGATTTAGGATATTGTTGTTTATAAATAATATCATTCTATACAATGCTTGTTCCATCTTTCTATGTTGGCAGAAAAAGAATTGCAGGGTCATCAACAGCGGAGGAGCAGCACCTTCGCGCCACGACAGCCACCGGCGCCAGCCAAGGCGTCATCCTCTTCGGGCGTACGGACGTCCACATCTTCCTCCACCAGCGGCACACGCAGCACCGCACCTTCGGCATCACAGGGACACGACAATAGCAAGTCCTTGGTGCCTTCGGGTGTTGCAGCAAAACCTGCTACGACCACCTCTTCCACAAGCCGCTCCTCCGACATCAAGTGCCACCGCTGCCAGGGACTTGGCCATATTTAGCGAGATTGCCCCAGCAAACGGGCATACATGTAACACCCCTGGTGTTACTGTCACTAAAACTTGAGCATAACATCATGAACATTAGCATATCATGTGTTTGTTACACCTAGAGTGCATTCACTAGGTAAAAAGTTCAAAAATGTTGGCCTGATATGACTTGATGTGTGGTGAAACCCTAGGATAGAGTATTTAACCCTAAACTGGGCTTAGGAGTGGCAATGAAGCCCAAGCATGAGAAAACTTCAAAATGCATTAGAAATGATCAAAAGATATCACATTTTATGGACTTGAGTGGCATCCAAACCTCTGAGGGTGCCAAAATCCTGAAAAGACCCCTGGAAAACCATGAGTTGAAACCGTAGGGGGTTATGTGTAAATTTTGCACACTTTTGGACCCAAGTGCAAAAACCAAGGTATTAGGGCACCTCAAATCATGTGGTTCACACATTTGAGGATTTCCAAGTCAAAAGATGAGATTTGGGCTTATTTGCAAAAAGCCACTCTATACCTCTCATATGCCTAAGTCCTAAAACCACTGAACAGGGCTGACTTTGGTGCTTTGTATTTTTAAAAATACAAGGAATTTGCCTAAGTCAACACATCAAACTTGTAGAACTATAATAGGAGTGCAACTTTGCTTAAGTAACTAAGCTTTGATCACATACAAAGTTTGGAGAAAAATAAGCTAAAAGTTGTGCTGTCAGTCAATTTGATGACTGAAAATAGGTCACTAGTGACATTGGCTAGACTTTTGGGTCAAATTGGAGTAGGATCTATTACTCCATTGAGGATAGTTGCTATAGTCAATTTGTAGCTGGTTGGTTGAGCTAAAACTTTGTTATAGGTGGATTAGTAAGTATTCACATAAAAATTTGAGAACTAGGCTCTGCAAAGTGGTCTTTTAGGTTGACTAAATAAGAATCCAATGGTATAGTGTACTGGAAATATCCCAGGTTCAGAGAACCTCGCCACCGGTGAGCCGTGCGCTCGGATTCGTGCCAGCCGCTGTGATTTGTGCCCACCGCAAGGGGATAACGGAGAGGAGTAAAAATCTTGGCGCTCGGATTAGCTCGAGCTCGCTCACCGTTGTGCCCGCCGTACCCACTTGGACCGCGGCTGGTCGGGATCATCCTCGCCGGCGTTAGCCGCTCAATGATCATACGCCACGTGCCCAGGTGTCTTACCACGTCGCAGTAGCCTGTATTACACACGTCTGGTGATCGCTGGTGAGTTCGCCACGGTGAAAGCCACTAATTGCTTGCGCCAGTGCACCCTCGCTTCTCTCCGGCCGCCACCGTGCCATCTCAAATTCACGGGCGACCACTCAGGGGTCCTATAAATTGAGTGTGCCGTCGGATCCGCTAGGTATTCAAGCACCTAATCCATCAACTCGTGCCTCAAATCATCCACCAGAACTCGCCAATTCAAGATTTCCTCCAAATCAGTCCAAAACACCGCACGAAGTGATCTCGCCGTGGCTAGTCCTCTACAGGTTAGTTCAAGCTTTCTTAAGTGGTGTTCTAGCCTTCCCCATGTTCCCTGTAGCTCACCGACCCATTCGATTGAACTAGACCGCCTTAGATCGCCTAGAACACCTTGGATTATCCTCGGTTTCCGCCGTTGTCGTGGGCAGACGTGCTCCGGTCCGGGTTAGTGAAATTAGTTGAGGGTTTAGTGTTGCGGAGGGTTGAATTAAGTGTCAAGCAAATGAGAAGCCTAGCCGTTGCTTATTCTGGCCAGTGCAAGCCCGCCGGAGCTTGGCCTGGCGTCGTTCACCGTCGGGGATCGCGCGATGTGAAGAATTAGAAAGTGAAGGGTCTCGGTTTAAATGTCAGTGACCCATTGAAATAGTGCGTGGGACTATTAACCAGTTTTTCAAACGATCGAGGACCCTTGCGCAAAACTGATGCAGCAGGCACGTGCGCGGGCACGTTTGCCTGTTCACGGGCTGACATGGGCCAATTTCAGCCCATCACTATTCATTGTTTCTTTTTTTCTTTTTCTACTGGACTTGGGAAATCCATAGAAAATTTTAGGAAAATGCTAAAAATGTGATACCAATTTTTTTA
The DNA here is from genome assembly GCA_029449295.1 of Zea luxurians. Classification (NCBI taxonomy): domain Eukaryota; kingdom Viridiplantae; phylum Streptophyta; class Magnoliopsida; order Poales; family Poaceae; genus Zea; species Zea luxurians. The sequence continues at coordinate 4,781,786 of JAOPSE010000046.1, forward strand.
GACTCCTAAATTTCTATAGTATTTAATAAAAATAGTTTTATGATTTTTAGTCCAAACCAGGATTTATAAAGTATTTAAAATAGCTAAAACCTATACTCCTAGAATTTTAGAAATTATTTAGTAACTTCAAAAATCACCAAACTTTTTGGATAAACTTAAAATGATATTTAGAAACCTTGGGTAAAGTTTGACTTGATTTGGACACAGTTTGATACCTAAACCCCAAAACCCTAATCTTCCAAGTAATACCTGCCCTATGAAATAAGATATTGACTCCAAAAAACCCTAGTTTCTGAAAGAACCATGAAGGAAAATTGTATTCAAGATACAATTGATAAACCTTTTTCTATTATTGCATTTTCATTAACATTACATGAGCATTTATGGTTATATATGATATATATAGAAAACAAAGAAGAAGTAGAAGTTGAAGAAGGAAGAGCTACACCACCACCTAAAGACCCACCTGTCGGGAACTGCTTTTATTTTGATATTTGTGGAGCAGAGCCTGACTCTCCTATAACACAAGGCAAGCCCTGGTGCATTTGCCACCCCCTTGCTATTTTAAAATCTTTCTCACTTGCTTGATGCATTAGGTGATAGGAGTTGTTCGCTAAACAATTGATGCATTTCCTTCCTTGGAAGATTGATTACCTTTCCTTGATCACCTGTTTCTGAAAAAGGGTTTTTCTGATGCTTAGTCTTGCTCTAGAAAAACAAAATGTTTTGTTTTGACAAAAGATGATGCTCCAAGTGGGTTGGGATGTTTCCAAAAATAAAACATGATGGTGGATCCATCATGGCCGTGATGGGTTCAACATCGGAAAAGATGTACCTCTGACAGGTACCAAACTTTGGGTTGAAATCATAAAGCTGACACCGGGCGGGTGACTTGCACGAGAAGAGAGTCTCGGTGTAGTGTCTCCGTCTGAGTCGATTAAAGACCGTCTCGATGTAGGCTTGCTGATCGAGGACCTTTTAACTGGTCACATGCCTCATCATGGGTAAGCTTTCCCTCGGGCAGACTAATACCAGAATAAGACAACACACAATGGGAGTGGAGAGATGGCGAGAGTAGCATGTACCCTCCGTTGCAAGAGGCTGGACGGTGGTGTGTCTTTGCTCTCGGTTGGCGTGAACCTGATCTGGTCTTAAGAAACCCGGTGGTGAGTTGACATATGCAAGGGTTAAGTGTTACATATGTCATGTGATTGGAGATCCTTAGCTGAGTATTAATCGATTCGGATCGCTGTTACTTCTCGGACATGAAGACTTGGTCACTGCCCTACACGTAGCATTCCAGTGAACAAGAAGGGTTAATAAAAGGATGGCTAGTATAGGCCAAGTGCTTGAACTAGGTTAGAAATAACTCTAGAATCAAGTAATGACTTAATTTGCTAATAAAACTGGATTTTTAAGGATCCACTTTAGTAAGCATTTTTGCAAACAGAGTCTTGATTCTTGATTCAACCTTACATTGACTCCCTTAAGCCAGCATATCCTTAAGAGTCTTTTATTTTGACGGGTAAGACTTGCGAAAGTATACTTCGTACTCAGGGTTTTTGAACCCATGTTGTTGTTGGTGAGGAAGTAGCAAACTTTTGTTGCTTTTGCTCTAAGGTGGTGCCGAAGGAAGAAGCTCAAGAGTGAAGTCCTAGGAGGATGTTGTCCTCCTTTTGAAAAACTTTATACCTGTGTGCGGGAGGGGTTTTTGCCTCCCGAGTTTGTAATAATATTTCTTCTGCACTCCTATATATTACTGGTCTGTAATAATAATATTCTCTCTATATTTTAATGTGGAATAAGTTACTGTAATTGCTTTCGCTTATTCGTTCCTCCGATGTGTTGTAATATCTGCGTGATGGGTGAAATGCTCTTGGGAAAAGAAAGGATACAAATACCGAACTTGTCAAGTGATTAGAAGCATCTACAGGTTTGCCCGAGGTCCGCTGGACAAGGACAACTGTAGGTGGGCCTAATGACTTGGAGTTCAGTCACAGCTGGTATCGGAGCCAAGCCCATCTCTTCAGATATTATGAGACATTTCAAAAAGAATTTTCAAAGGCTTATCTAAGAAAACTTCTTTCATTCTTATCTTACTACTTTGTGAAGTACTCATCTTATAAGACCAAGTAGCAGAGTGCAATGTATAGAAGGTTGTGAATCAACGAAAGTTGATTCTATAATTATGCATGCATCATGTTTAAAAACTATATTAATAAAGTTCCCCCTTATGGAGGTATGCCGCCGCGCATGAAGAAAACCGCGCGTAAGTCCACTAGATCTATTGGTGTACCTCGACATCAGCTGGCTCCGAGACATGAAGAGAGCAGCAGCGGTAGTAACGACCCCATCGGAGACCTAGAAGCCCAAGTGGAGCAGCTTCACACGGAGCTACGTCATCGGAACAGGGTGTGGGTAGAAGATGGTCAGCGTATAGTGAGTTAAGAGCAGACGTCAAACATCTGCAAGACGAGCTTGCTGAATGGAATTTGGCAATCGATTGGGTTGTCAATTCACGTTCAATTGCTTGGGACCGGGAAGCCAAAGCTCGAGCCCATGTGGATGAGCTTAGCACGGCCGTTAACAACTTGCAGGTGTATTGCAATACTTTACATGAGGAAGTTCATGAACTGTATTCGCGACTGCACCCAGACGTACCTGCCGACCCTGTTGGAATGGGAGTCGGACCTTCTGGAACAGCAGGTGAAGCACTTGGTGGGGAATTGGACCTTTTCAAGCCCCCTCCTTCTATGAACCTGGCTGACGAACGGTCCCCAACAACAGACAGTGAAGCAACTAAAGACGATAAATACTAGAGTAGTGTAGCTTAGCTATAATACTAATGTAAAATAAGTAATGAAGTCATGTTGTACAATTGAGTCTGTATCATTACATCTTGGTAATGTAAAATGATGGTATATATCAGCATGTTATAATTTTCCCAAATATTTCTTTGCTTTAGATGCCATCGAGGTCTCGTGCACATGACAGTGCCGGTACTTCCCGTGGTCGGGAAGACACGCCCAATCCACCTCCAGTACCGCCAACGTTGGCCGAGGCTATCGTTGCCTTGGTCAATGCGACCGCCGACAACACCCGCTTTTTACGTGAAATGGCGGGAAATCAATTTCAGCAACAAGGCGAAAGGGCTTATCCGCAGGGACCCCGTGAAACTTCGTACTTGGATTTCTCGGAAACCCGTCCCCCACTTTTCGTCAAAGCCGAAGACCCTCTGGAAGCCGATGAATGGATACGGGTTATAGAGCAAAAATTTGGACTCATCCACTACACTAAAACCCAAAAGCCGTTGTTCGCGGCTCAACAGTTAAGAGGCCTTGCTAGTACATGGTGGGGAAATTATGTGGCCATTCAGCCTGCCGGACATCAGGTCACATGGGACGAATTTAAATTGGTGTTTCGTGAGCACTATATTCCAGAAGGAGTGCTGCACATGAAACAAGAGGAATTCATGCGACTCAAGCAAGGAGGAGATACTGTCATGCAGTATCTCAACAAATTCAATCATTTGTCCCAGTATGCAATTGATCAGGTAAATACTGACTTGAAAAAGAAGAATTGCTTTATGAGAGGCCTCAACCACCGGCTTCAAAGAAAGATGGCCACCTATTTTTTGCCTTGATCTCTCCTACAGTAGGGCTGTCAACACAACGCTGGCAGTAGAAGTTAAGCATACAGGTCCAGTCAGGGAATTGGAGGTGACAGGTCCAGTCAAGGGCCTAAAAAGCGAGAAAGGTTGGTAATCCGACCTTTCAATCAAAACCGTTCTTCACTTCGTCCACCCTCCTACCCCTTCAAACAACCTGTCTTCATCCGCCCTGCCACTGCCCCCACTTCAACAAGTCAGCCGAGTGCCCCTAGTGCTCGTGTCCCTGCCCTCCCTAGTTCCTTAACTGGCAGCTTTAATTGTGGGAAGTCTAGACGTTTTATCAAAGACTGCCAATATCCGAGGCAGAACAAATCCAACAACCAGCAGAACTCAGGGAGTTCAAATCAAGGCAAGGGAAACACGACGAATAATTCGATGGGAAAGAATATAAAGAAGACTGGGTGAATATACTACACATAAGTGGCCACTACACCGAAGGTAGAGCCGGTTATGATGGGTACGTTTCTTGTGGTCAATCACCCAACAGACATTCTCTTTGATTCTGGTGCTTCGCATACATTCATAAGCAAGAAATTTGTGGAGAAATATTGCATTCCTAGCATCGAATCAAGGGAAGGGTTTATTATTCATTCGCTTGGGGGACAAATATTTACTAAAGAAGTGGCCTTCAATGTGCCAGTAACATTGGCTGAATGGGATTTTCCCACCAATATGATTTTTCTGAAAGGCCAAGATATAGATGTAATTCTGGGCATGAATTGGTTAGCCCAGCACAAAGCTATCATCAACACTAATTTAACAACTATCAGGTTGAGCTATGGCCATGAAGAGGTTCTTTTGTCAATCCCTATAGCTATTCATGTTAAACCATTTGGCCGAGTCTATGAAGCTGTCGTACCAAAAATCCAAGATATTTCGGTAGTTTGTGAGTTTTTGGACGTCTTTCTTGTAGATCTGCCTGGATTACCTCCAGAAAGAGATGTAGAGTTTGTGATTGAATTAAAACCCAGTACGGCTCCTATTTCTAGAAGGTCATACCGAATGCCTCCAAATGAGTTGGCAGGTCTCAAGACTCAATTGCAAGATCTACTGGAGAAGGGATTCATGCGGCCTAGTTTGTCACCTTGGGGATGTCTAGCCATCTTTGTTAAGAAGAAGGATTAAACGCTTCGAATGTGCATGGACTATAGACCCCTTAATGAGGTCACAATCAAGAATACGTACCCTCTTCCCCGGATTGTTATCTTGTTTGATTAGCTTACCAGAGCTCAGGTATTTTCCAAAATTGACCTCAGGTCGGGCTATCATCAGATCCGTATCCGACCCGAAGATATACCCAAGACCGCATTTACTACGCGGTATGGATTATTTGAATATTTGGTTATGTCTTTCGGATTAACGAATGCTCCTGCTCACTTCACATATCTAATGAACTCGATATTTATGCCTGAGTTAGACAAATATGTGGTGGTCTTCATTGATGATATCTTGATATATTCCAAGAATAAAGAGGAGCATGCTCAGCATCTACGGATCATGTTAATGCGCTTAAGGGAACATCAACTGTTGGGGGCCTTCGGCTTCCGAAGGTCCTCAAAAACGAAAGTTAACAATGTTTCTGGAGTATAATACATGAGTAGGTGTCGGTGTTTTGGGTCCGACCGCACACCCGGGGTTGCCCCTTAAGGTGTTTTAGGAGTAGGACGGTGTTGACAACTGTAGCAAAATGGTTCGTGCAGATCGCACGAGGGACAGTGGACGAGGTTTGCAGGTTCGGGCCGCTTAGAGATGCGTAACACCCTACGTCCTGATGAGTATGCTTGGTGAATGTGGTTACAAGAGAACTCTCTGGATTGAGAATACAGAGAGATGAGGTGGGTGGCTAAGTAAAGGGTCGATCGTTCTGAAGGGGTGCCCCCTAGGCCTTATATACTCGACCGTGGGGCAGTACACGTGGATAAGATAACAACAAGTAGCTAAAAGATAGTGAACCTCTTGAGATTATCCCTACGTAACCCTCGCCGACTTATCCTCGCATGGCTTCGTTGCATGGAGGGTCTAGCGCGGGAGAGTCGGATCTCTGTTGCGGTCATTCGCTCGATGCTGTGGGCAGTCCGGGTTTACATCAATCCGGCCTCATGTCGCTCTGTTTTGCTGGTTGTCTCTCCCCAGGCCCACGAAAGAATGACCTTACGATTTATTGGGCCCTTGGGCCTTTCGTGAGGTCCTTTACTCTTTTAGTGGACCCGGGGGATATCTATCCCCACAAGACCCCGATCTTTGGGTTAATTTAGAGATAATCAACCCGACGATCCCAGGTCCAGCTTGCGGGTGATTTGAAGAAAGATGGCTTCCCATTGTCTTCTCCTGCTCCGATCACTCGTTGACCAAAGCCTAGTTTCGTGTCTGTGCCTTAGAGGTTGGCATTCCAATTTGTAGGATTCTGAACTTCATTGAGTGCACCAGAGGTGCACCCAATGGTTGTAGCCCCCGAGCTTCGAGTAGATTTTAGAAAATAATCTACTCGAAGGTCTTCTGTATAGATTATTTCCATTTGTGTTCCTTCATTTTGGTTGAGGGTTGGATTCTTTAATCTAGTCCCACGCTTTAGAAGTCGGCTCTATCTCGATTTGGAATGATAATCCATGGGGTGCACCGGAGGTGCACCCAATGGGTGTAGCCCCCGAGCTTCGAGTGGATTTTTGAGAATAATTCACTCGAAGGTCTTCTTTTTATGTCCTTTTGCTGAAGATTATCCTTTCTGCCTGTAAAAAAGTTGGCATGATGTCATCCGCGCTATGTCATCAATATTATGCTTCAGAGGTCAGCATGTATTTTGTCTTTTGCAGCCTAGTTTGCAATCCATCCGTATCTTGCTAGGTAGTGTAATTTATTTGCTCTATGACTGATTGGACATTTGATGGACGTTCTCTGTCTAGTCTTCAAGTCGTGTCTGTCGACCATATTTTGCACTCTACTGGCTATATTTGGCTTCCTTCTAACTCTCGCTGATATCTCATTTTTGTCTTGAGGCATTCACTGCGTGCTCTGCACAGATGTGACCATTTTGAAAAAATATACTGATAATTCCTGGGCGTCCCCCCCCAATGGGTGTGGGCGAGGGACGGCTTGGTACGCTGAGTGTTTTAGCCGGCTGCTTCTGAGTAGTAATGTGATGGGACGGCGAGTGTAATGATATCCTTTGCGCTGTTGACTGGAGTCCCAATGGGTGTAGTGTTGCATGAAATGGCGTCAGCCGCCTGACGTGTCTCCAGACGGGTGGAAGTGCTTATTGAATGCTTTGCGACTGTTCAGTGACCGCGGTTGGAGGTGAGCAGTTGCCTTTCTCTTCTATAAATAACGCTGTTGCCCCTCTGGTTTTTTCACACCTCTTCGCTGTTTTTTACTGCTTCCTTCTCTTCTCTCCTGTCTGCTTCCGCCATGGGCAAGAACAACAAGCGCAAGCGCGAACCGACTCCTCCATCGGAGGATTTCGGTGACTCGGAATACTCGGAGGAGGAGTTCTCCTCCGAGTCCGAGGGATCTCCAGCTCCCGTCTCTCCCCCGGCGTCGTCCGATGACTCGGACGACTCCCAAGGGATTGCCGCGGAAGTCTGGACGTACATCCGGGCCGCCGAGCGCTCCGGGCTCGAGGGCTCGGATGAGTCGGAGTACTCCTCGGATGAGGAGGACTCGGACGGCGGCGGCGAGGACGAGGACGACGACGTCGACGATGGCGACGACGACGACGGTGGCGACGGCGACGGCGGCGGCAGCGGCAGGGGCAGCGGCGACGGCGGCAGGGACGGTGACGGCGGCGGCAGCAGGGGTAGCACCAAAGGCGGCAGCAGCAAGGGCAGCACCAAGGGCGGCGGCAGTGGCAGCAGCAGCAAGGCCAGTGGCTAAACGCCACTGGTCTCTAGATATTAGTATAGTGTAGTTAGAATAATGTAGTAGTAATGTAGAGTAGTATAGCGTAGTATAGTAGTAGTAGTAATGCAATGTAGTAATAGTAGGGAAGCATCAACTCGCAAAGAGTTGATTTGTAAGCTTATTGTCTTCCCTTAATGAAAGAATGACATTGGCTTCTTCTTGATGACTCGCTTTGCTTGATTATAAAACTGATTCTTTTGAGACAGTAGACGAATAACTTGGACATCATACTGACGCTTCCAGAAGTAGCTGTCGAGTAATCTTGTAGTCTGTATCGACGTTTTAGAAGTAATGCCGAGCGACTGAACATGAGATCAGCGTTTTAGAGGCCACGCCGAGTGATTGAAGGTCGCCGTCGGCATTTTAGAAGTAATGTCGAGCGATTGAACACGAGATCAGCGTTTTAGAGGCAACGCCGAGTGACTGGATGGTGACGTCGGCATTTTAGAGGTAATGCCGAGCGATTGAACACGAGACCAGCGTTTTAGAGGCAACGCCGAGTGATAGCAGGTCGACGTCAGTATTTTAGAGGTAATGCCGAGCGATTGAACACGAGACCAGCGTTTTAGAGGCAACGTCGAGTGATAGCAGGTCGACGTCGGCATTTTAGAGGTAATGCCGAGCGATTGAACACGAGACCAGCGTTTTAGAGGCAACGCCGAGTGATAGCAGGCCACATGAGCTATTTTGAGGATGATAACCGAGTGATGAGGTGGCCTATCAGCTTTTTGGAAATAACTGCCGAATGACCACGTGGCATGCTGGGGTTTTGGAAATAACCGCCGGGTGATGACTGGGCACTTTTTGAAACGGTATATGGCTCGAGAATATCCCATAAGAGCTGCGCTTTTAGCCACCTTTGCTTTCCGTGCCCTATTTCTTGCATTCCCGCTTCCGAATCCTCTCTGCTGCTCGCCTCCACTCTGCTCGCTGGTAGAATCGAGATGGCGCCCAAGAGGAAAACCGCGAGCTCGTCCGCTGTGGTGATTCCTCCAATCGATCCCAACAGCCAGTTGCCTTTTGCAGGTAACCACATGTCCATCATTTCCGAAGCTGAACTCCTCCACCTCGTGTCCATCGGGGTTCTTCCTCCGCGGGAACTCTGTTCTTGGCGGATTTTCCACGGGACTACTGTCCCGACAGAGGATACCCACGAGTCTGTAATTTACGCTCCTTTTCTTCTCCGCGGCCTTGGCCTTCCCATCTCTCCCTTTTTCCGTGGTCTCCTTGATTTCTACCACATTAACCTGACCCATCTGAACCATAACTCAATTCTGCAAATCTCCATCTTCGTTCACTTATGCGAAGCCTTTCTTGGCGTGCTGCAGCATTTCGGCTTATGGAAATACCTGTATCATTGTCGCCCTGGGATGGCCGGGAGACAACATCAGTTGGTCGGGGGTGCCAGTTTGGAGATGCGCCGGGGACGGAAGACTGAATATCTTGAGATTCCCCTTAAAGACAGCATTAAGGGATGGCGTCTAGAGTGGTTCATAGTTGATAATTATGGAAATTCTCTCCCCCCCCCCGGTCGGGAAGACAGCCAGACGTTCGCACCCCAAGCTAGACCGAGTCTCCCACAGATGAGGAGGTAGCTGAAGCGGGTGTGTTGCTAGCCGAAGTTGGACTGCTGAAAGAGAGAGGTCTAACTGCTGAAGCTGTGGTTGCTGACTTTGTTTTCAAGAACATTCAGCCACTGAAGGATAGGGTCCACCCAGCTTATCTGTATCGAGGGCTGGCCGACTCAACTCGGGTTACCAACAGAAAAATCCCTTCTGCAGACTTGGTGAGCCGACTGGAAATGATTCTCAAGGGCAAGGCGTCCAATGTTGGTGCTCCGGTGGCGTACTCGGCCTGGAACTTGCCTCCTGTCAAAGCCTTCACCCTTTTCGTGTCAAATCCACCTGCGACTGATGGCAATTTGGGCCTTAGAGCGCGACCCTCTGCTGAAGAAGTCAATGCTTTGGTTGCTTCGCTTGGGGAGGTTCCTGATGACGAACAGCAAGTCTATTTCGAGGTGCCCCTGAACCCTAGTGATGCATATATAAATGCCATGCTTAATCTGCTAACTGAGGATTCTTCCGACGTTGCTCCTGCTGGTACATTAGCAGTAGTGCCCCTCCCAGAGGTTGATACAACTTCGGATGTTCAGAAACCTGTCAGTACTCGCCCGAGGCGCCCTAGCCGAACCAATCAGCCTGAGTCTTCCGCTGATCAGCAAAAGAAGAAAAGAAGACGTATCCGGCGAGTATCCAGTTTTGATGAAGACGCTGGTCCCTCGGTTTCTGCTGCTGAGGAGGTTCCCGTGCCTGAATTTACTGACGCTGACCCCAATGGGTGTGGTATGTCTGTTGTTGATCCCAATGGGTGTACTCCATCTGTCGCTGATCCCAATGGGGGTGTTGCCTGTGTTGCTGATGAAGACGACAGGGAGGAAGAAAATGAGGTCCCTCTGACTCGGAAGAACAGTCGGCAATTCCTCGCCAGTGGTGAAAGTAGTGGAGTTCCCTCTCCTGCTTTGTCTGCCCTCATTGGTCTTCAAGAATTGTCTCTGGCCAACTTTGATCAAACTCTTGAGGATATGGTCCCAGAAGACTTGTTATTGGAGCCAGTAGATGATGGTGCAATGGAGGCTTGTGCTGACGTGCCCGATGCTGGGTTGAGGTCATCCCGTGCATCGTCGACCTTAGAGCGCGATCTTGAGGGCCGGGAGACTGACATGAATCGTCCTGGTCCTGTGGAGGTAGATGAGGGCCCATCAATCTTAGAAGTGGTTATTCCAGAGAACTTGGACCTCAAGAGTGGTGCTGTCACATGCCCAGCCCCCGAGGGTGTCGCTGGGGATGACTTAGCTCGGGTGGAGAGTGTAAGCCACTGCCCAGCCCCCGAGGGTACTGCCGGGGATGATCCGGCTCAAATGGGCAGTGCCAACTATGACCCAGCCCCCGAGGATGCCCGAGCAGGGTCTCCTTCCTGTACCTCCATGGACGTTCACGCGGGATCTCCTCCACACTCTGGCTGCATGGTGGTAACCCAAAATTTGGATCAGGGAATCGCTTTAGAGGGCAGCGCCCCTGCTGACCGAGTGTTGGGCTCTGCTGAAGGTACTGAATTGATCTCCGCTGATTCGTTGCAAACTGCTCCGGGTGGTGGTTTTACATCTGCTTATCAACTGATTTCTCCTGATTTGGGGATCCCTTCGTTCTTCTCCAATCTTCAGGTACTGTGATGTATTTTAATTTGACTTTTATATTGCCTGAGCTGCTGTCGTCACACTCGTCTGTTTCCTCATCAGGCTTTGGTGGATGGAATGGCCGACCAGCTGAGGCTTCAGGGTGCTTCCACCCCAGAGGTAGCTTCATCTCTTGCACGTTGGAACCCAGTGTCGCTTCAACGTCGCGTTTCTGAATTGGAGGCAACCAATGTTGGTCAGTGCTTTTTTACTTCTCTCTGCCTTCGCTGTGGACTGCCTTACTTTCTGACCCCATTTTGTTTGATTATCTCTCGCTAGGAGTAACTCGGCAGATTTCCACTCTTGAAGAAAAACATTCTCGAGATCAGGCTGAATTGGCCCAGCGATGCACTGATTTTGAGGAAAAGTACTCTCAAAGTCAGATTGAGCTGAGTCAGGTTTCTGCTGCTTTAGACGACGCCAATGCCCTGAATTCTTCCCTTCATTCTCAGCTTGATTCTGAAAAGGTATCATACAAAACTGTGCCTTGCCTTGCTGTGCTCCTGTTACATGCTTGGTTTTTGAAGAAACTGACTTTTGCTCGCAGGAAGAAAAGCGTATCCTTGCTGCTTCTCGTGACAATCTTGACAGGTTGTATCGTGATTCTAGCAATTCGCTGACTATCCTGGAGAGAAGTCATCGCTTCACCATGGAAGAATTAGACCTCCAACGTCGTAAGCTGCAGGAATCCATGGATGAGGTAACCCGGCTTAAGCAGTTGATATCAGCGAAGGATGCTACTATCAAAGGACTCCGAGCTTCCAAAAAATCCATTGTCCAGGAGTTAGAGAGCGCTCGACTGGCTGCTAAAGCTGCTGAAGAAACTTCTGTTACTCTAAAGGCCCAGCGCGACAAAGCCCTGGACAAGGCTATTCGGGCGGGACGGATCTTGATGAGGAGACCCGGCGTGGTTGTTCCTGAAGACATAAGGGCCGACGTGAACGCCGCCCCTGATTCCTCGAGTTGCCCTTCTTCGTCGGTCGCTCCTGAGAAAGACATTGTAAAATAGAAAAACATTTTGCGTGCTCCAAGCGCGCGGTTAGCATGATCGAGCATTTGTTAGAGGACATCAGTTTATCGTTCGAATGACATAATTACTCTCTCATTGTATCAGAATTTATTAGTTAATGAGTTGGTAGTAATGACGCATGATGATTATGAAATTTGTTTGCAGGATATGGAAGTCATCCCCTGAATTATTTAGGTGCGAGCATGTTGCACCGGTCTTAAGTTGTTGCCAACTTAAGTCGATCGCTCCGTTTGTAGGGTATAGTGGTCACCCTGAGTTAAGTAAGCGTGAGCATGTTGCACCGTCTTAAGTCGTTGCCGACTTAAGTCGATTGCTCCGTTAGCAGGGCATAGTGGTCACCCTGAGTTAAGTAAGCGTGAGCATGTTGCACCGCCTTAAGTCGTTGCCGACTTAAGTCGATTGCTCCGTTAGCAGGGCATAGTGGTCACCCTGAGTTAAGTAAGCGTGAGCATGTTGCACCGCCTTAAGTCATTGCCGACTTAAGTCGATTGCTCCGTTAGCAGGGCATAGTGGTCACCCTGAGTTGAGTAAGAATGCAAGTTAATCGTAAATGAATTGAGTATCCTTGAAACCTCTTTTTTATTGATGACATATTTCCACTTTACAGAGTACATCATCATCCCAGCAGTTTTGAGGTACAGCTAGGGATAAAACTTTCTGAGGTGTTCTATGTTCCAGGAGTTCCCAACTTCTGTGCCATCCATCTGAGTGAGGCGATACGATCCGGGCCGAGTGACTTCTGCTACCACGAAAGGTCCTTCCCATAAGGGTGATAACTTGTGTCGTCCCTCCCCCGTTAGAATTCGGCGGAGGACGAGATCTCCTACTGAGAAGAATCGTTGTCGCACAGCCTTGTCGTGATAGCGCCTTAGAGTCTGCTGGTACCTTGCTGATTGGATTACTGCGTTTAACCGTTCTTCCTCAAGTACATCTATGTCCTCCAGCCTGGTGGTCTCAGCTTCTGCTATGCTTTCAAAGATCAGCCTTGGCGCCCCAAACTTGAGATCAGCAGGTAGCACTGCCTCCGACCCATAGACCATGAAGAAAGGAGTGTTTCCATGCAAAGCTCGGCTAGGTTGGGTTCTTAGGCTCCAAACAACATAGGGTAATTCCCTTATCCACTTTCCTGCGAATTTTTCATTCTTATCGAAGATCTTTTTCCTGAGTGCATCCAATATCATCCCGTTGGCTCGCTCAACTTGCCCGTTGGCTCTTGGATGGGCTACAGATGCATACTTGATCTGAATGCTCTTTTGCTCGCAGAAGTCAAAGAATTCTTAACTTGTGAAGTTGGATCCTAAATCAATTATGATGCTGTTTGGTATCCCGAATCTGAATATTATGTCTTGTATGAATTCCACGGCCTTAGCAGAGGTTAAGGAGGCAATGGGCTTGAATTCTATCCATTTAGTGAACTTGTCAATTGCTACCAATACATGAGTGTATCCCCCTTGAGCTTTCTTGAAAGGTCCAATCATATCCAGTCCCCAGCATGCGAAGGGCCAAGTTACTGGTATGGTCTGCAGTTGCTGCGCTGGCATGTGTTGTTGCCTTGACAAGTATTGGCAGGCTTCGCACCTTCGAACTAACTCGGCTGCATCGTTCTTTGCTGTTGGCCAATAGAATCCTGACCTGAAGACCTTCCCGACTAGTGTTCTGGAGGCTGCATGTATTCCACATTGCCCAGCATGGACTTCCTCCAGAAGTTGCTTCCCAGTGGATGGGAGAATGCACTTCATGAAGACGCCTGATGCACCCCTTCTGTATAATGTCTCCCCAATAAGTGTATAGTGAGCTGACTGTCTTGCAATGCGCTCTGCCAAATTTTTGTCGTCTGGTTCCTCTTCATTCTTTATATACTTAATGATCGGCCTCCTCCAGTCATCAGGGTCTGACTCGGGTTGATCTATGATGTTGCATTCTTCTGTCTGATCCATTGAGATACTTGGCCGCAGAATCTCTTGCACGAAAACCCCGGGTGGGACCTGAGTTCGACCGGACCCTAGTTTGGACAGTACATCGGCTGCTGTGTTCCGATCTCTTTCTACATGATGAAATTCCAGACCCTCGAATTTATCTTCCAACTTTCGGACGGCAGTGCAGTATTTTCCCATTGAATCGCTTGAGCAATCCCACTCCTTGTTTATCTGGCTGATGACTACCAGAGAGTCTCCGTATACCATTAATCTTTTGACGCCTAACGATATGGCAATGTTCAATCCATGGATCAAAGCTTCATACTCGGCTGCATTGTTGGAGGCTGGGAATAGCAACTGGAGGGCGTACTTGAGGTGTTCGCCTCCAGGCGCAGTGAAGAGAATCCCTGCTCCTGCTCCCTGCAGCTTCAGTGAGCCATCAAAATACATTCGCCATACTTCTGCAGTCTCCGGGTTGTCTGGTACTTGTTGTTCAGTCCACTCCGATATGAAATCAACCAGTGCTTGAGTTTTGATGGCGGTGCGAGGTCGGAACTCGATGTCATGAGATCCCAGCTCACAAGCCCACTTGGCTATTCGACCGATGGCTTCCTTGTTGTGAAGAATATCTCCTATTGGAAAACTTGTAACTACTATGACTTTGTGGTCGTCAAAGTAGTGACGCAGCTTGCGGGCAGTTAGAAGTACTGCGTATAATAGCTTCTGAACTTGAGGGTACTTTTTCTTCGAGGGGCCTAGGACTTCACTAATGAAGTAGACGGGATGTTGTACTGGATAGGCGTGTCCTTCTTCTACTCGCTCGACTACTAACGCGGTGCTTACCACGTGAGTCGTGCAAGAGATATACAGTAGCAAATCTTCAGCTGGTTGAGCTGACGTGGCTCGCCGAGGTGGTTTCAGTACTGGTGGTGTTGTCAAGAATTTTTTCAGAGCATCTAGAGCTTCTTGCGCTTCTGAAGTCCATTGAAACTTATCCACCTTTTTGAGTAGCTTGTAAAATGGCAGACCTTTTTCTCCTAGCCTGGATATAAATCTGCTTAGAGCTGCCATACATCCAGTAAGTCGTCGAACCTTCTTCTGCGATCGAGGCGCTTCCATCTTCATGATAGCTTCAATCTTATCTGGATTAGCCTCAATTCCCCGGTGGCTGACAATAAACCCGAGCAACTTTCCGGCTGGTACCCCGAAAACACATTTCTCGGGATTAAGCTTCCATCTATACCGCCTCAGACTGTTGAAAACCAGTTGTAAATCTTCGATGAAGTCTTTTGAGTCCTGTGTTTTGATTACCACATCATCCACGTAGGCTTCCACACGCTTGCCCCAGTGATCGGCTAAGCATGTTTGAATGGCTCTCTGGTAAGTTGCTCCAGCGTTTTTGAGGCCAAACGGCATGGAGGTATAACAGAAAGCACCAAACGGAGTAATGAATGCCGTTTTTTCTTCATCTTCCTTTGCCAGACTAATCTGATGGTATCCAGAATAGCAATCCAGGAAAGACAGCATAGAACATCCAGCGGTGGAGTCCACCACCTGATCTATCCTCGGGAGCCCGAAAGGATCCTTCGGACAGTGTTTGTTGAGATCAGTATAATCAACACACATGCGCCAATCCACTTTATTCTTTTTGAGTACAAGAACGGGGTTGGCTAACCACTCGGGATGTAATACTTCTCTAATAAATCCAGCTGCAACCAAGCGAGCTAGCTCAGTGCGAATAGCCTCTCTCTTGTTAGGCGTGAAACGACGCAATTTTTGCCGAATCGGCCTTGCCTGGGGATAAACTTTCAATTTGTGCTCGGCCAGTTCTCTTGGGACTCCTGGCATATCCGCAGGTTGCCATGCGAATACATCTCGGTTATCTTGCAGAAACCGGACGAGCGCGCTTTCCTATTTGTCATCCAAGCTGGAGCTGATGATAGCCGTCTTGCGCTCATCAGCGAACCCCAGGTTGATTCTCTTGGTTTCTTCAGTCGACCGCATAGAGGTCGCGGTCTGAGCTTCACTTGCTGGTACTGCAAGGTCCTCCTTAGGCTTAGAGTTCGCCAGTGTGGAGGGAGTCGTCAACAGCTTGGCGGTGAGGGTTGCTTGGATAGCCACTCGGAAACACTCTGCGGCGCCTTGGAAGTCGGCGCGCACGGTTATGATCCCTTGCGGTCCTGGCATCTTCAGTATCATGTATGTGTAATGTGGAATGGCCATGAACTTGGCCAATCCCGGCCTCCCGATGATCGCGTTGTACCCGCAGTCAAAGTTCGCCACTTCAAACCTCAGGAACTCGGTTCTGTAGTTCTCCGGAGTTCCGAAGGTGACTGGCATGTAGATGTGGCCCAGCGGGTATTCCCCTTCCGTCGGCACGATGCCGAAGAAAGGAGTGTCCGACTCGTGGAGCTCTTTGAGGTGAACTCCCAAGCCTTGGAGTGTCCGGGGGAAGGTGACGTTGATGCTGCTCCCCCCGTCCACTAACACCTTCTTCACCCGGCTCTCTCGGATCATCGGATCGACGAGAAGCGGGTATTTGCCCGGGTGGTCGAAGTTGAGCCATTGATCTGCCCGAGTGAAGGTGATCGGGTGCTCCGACCACCGGTATGGGGCGGGAGGGCTGGTGGCCGCCATCAGTATCTAGCGATCGTTGAGCTTTTGCTGTCTTCTGTTCTCCTGCGACCCGTGTCCGCCGAAGATGACGTTGACCTCCCTGTCAGCGCGTGGGAAAGCTCCTCCTCCTCCCTCCTCCTGCTGATGGGGTTGTCGTGGTTCATCCGGTCTTCCCCTCGGCGGAGGAGGAGGTAGAGGTTGGAAAGGTCGGCCGTGTCCGACGGAATGCTTGAAGTCTCGGCAGTTACGAAGAGTGTGGCGCATGTCCTTGTGGTACGAGCACTGGGCGTCGAGGATGTCGTCCAACGTGCGTTCGCCTCCACGAGGTCCTCCTCGGGCGCGAGAGGCAGGTGGTCCGGCGGCGTGCACTTCTTCGCGAGGCCTCTTCTCCCATCGTTTGTCGGATTGCTGGTTCGTGTCGCGTCGTGGTGCTGCCGGTGCGGGCTTCGCTCCTTCGATGAGGTCCTGGGCTCGCTCGTCGGCGGTGATGTAGAGGTCGGCTTCCCGGAACAGCTCCTCGGAGGTAGTCGGTGCCCTCTGTAGTATGGCTCGGACGAAAACCGAGTCATTGGAGCCTCTGTAGAAGTCCTCGATCACGGCCGCCTCCGTGACCTCGGGGATACGATTTCTCATGGTCTGGAACCTTTTGAGGTACGACCGGAGAGTCTCGTCCCCCCGGCGCTTGATAGATTTGAGGTCCCACGGTTGCGCCGGCTTGTCGGAGAGGGACTGGAAGTTGGCGGTGAAGCGTCGACTGAAGTCGCCCCAGACGTCGATGCAGTGTCGGGGTAGATGTCGCAGCCATTGCAGCGCGTCTTGCCCAAGGACAATGGGTAAGTATGCGGTCATCACGTCTTCGGACGCCCCGGCAGCTCAAGCAGCGGTGGTGTAGATGGCTAGCCAACCCCATGGATCCTGCTTAGGTTCATATTTGTCAACATTGGATACCTTGAAGTTGGGAGGCCATTGGATGGCCCTAAGGCGCGGAGTGAGGGCGGACACTCCGCACGTGTCCTCCTGTCGTCGAGGACGATGTCTGTCCCGGGGAGGGGAGTTGTGATTGTGGTTCCTCGACCGTCCCCGGGTGGTTCCGCTAGTTGAGGCCGTTGCCGACTCAGTTCTGGTAGCTTGGCTCTGAGTCGGGATGCCGTGATCCCTGTCATACTCCTCCCGACGGCGAATCTCGTTCTCATGCCGTCGCTCGCGTGAAGCATTGATGGAGCTTCGCGCGTCTCGGCGACTGTTGATGGCGTGTCGTAGATCGTTCGGCGGGTGAGCAAGCGGTAGAAGATGGTTGGCCGCCTGGGTGAACAGTCGTCGGTAGCCATCGGCGTTAGGAGTCCGAGGAAGTCCCTCAGCTATCCGAGCCAGTACCCCTCCGACTTCGCTCGGCGTGTTCATAGCTCGGGCGAAGTCGGGGTTCAGGTTGCGCCCAAAGAATGGATTCTCCCGACGCTGCCTCGTATCTTGTTTAGCCTGTTCCTGAGCTCGTCGGCGATCACGTCGTCAGGAGTTCCTTCGTTCTCTGAAGACGCGTTCTTCCGGGGTCTCTCCTACCTCCGAGACCTCGTCTCGCGAGACAGGCTGTTCCGGATTCTGCTCTCCGGCTGCGTGATGTCGTCGAACGTTCCTGCGCCGGTTCCTCCGTCGACGGGACTCTCGTTGAGGCGGTTCTTCCCCGGGTATAGTCGGCTCGTCGTCGGAGATGATAGGCGATTCCGCTCTCCCGATGAAGAGGACGTCGGGGTAGAATGGTGCTGCTGTCGTGGTGACCTTCTTCCCGTTCCCCTTTGAGGCATGAGGGACGGAAAGAGCAACTTGCTTTTCCCCGGTTACCTTTTTTCTTGCGATCTGTTTCCACTCTTTTGTCGGAGAGGTAGGTAGTGGAGTTCTCCGGGTCAGCGAGCCCTCGGCCCCCGGCTTTCCGGAGACGATCCTCGTCCGGAGAGCTGGAGGTTGTGCTTCTCCGGTATTTTCGGAGTTTGTTGGGGGAGACCTCTTTTCCAGCGGATCCACGATACGGTGCAGAATTCCTTCTTCATCTGCTACAAATGAAACTGTTCCGAAGCAGAACACGGATCCGGGGCGTAGGGTGATCTTGCTGCAGAAGGTGACGGCCATTGAGCTAGCTTGGATTGTCAACACACCCCCCTACCTGGCGCGCCAGCTGTCGGTGTTTTGGGTCCGACCGCACACCCGGGGTTGCCCCTTAAGGTGTTTTAGGAGTAGGACGGTGTTAACAACTGTAGCAAAATGGTTCGTGCTGATCGCACGAGGGACAGTGGACGAGGTTTGCAGGTTCGGGCCGCTTAGAGATGCGTAACACCCTACGTCCTGATGAGTATGCTTGGTGAATGTGGTTACAAGAGAACTCTCTGGATTGAGAATACAGAGAGATGAGGTGGGTGGCTAAGTAAAGGGTCGATCGTTCTGAAGGGGTGCCCCCTAGGCCTTATATACTCGACCGTGGGGCAGTACACGTGGATAAGATAACAACAAGTAGCTAAAAGATAGTGAACCTCTTGAGATTATCCCTACGTAACCCTCACCGACTTATCCTCGCATGGCTTCGTTGCATGGAGGCTCCAGCGCGGGAGAGTCGGATCTCTGTTGCGGTCATTCGCTCGATGTTGTGGGCCGTCCGGGTTTACATCAATCCGGCCTCATGTCGCTCTGTTTTGCTGGTTGTCTCTCCCCAGGCCCACGAAAGAATGACCTTACGATTTATTGGGCCCTTGGGCCTTTCGTGAGGTCCTTTACTCTTTTAGTGGACCCGGGGGATATCTATCCCCCACAGCAGGTACCTTCGGACATGGACCTTTCGGACTTAAGTCAAAATCACTGCATGAAGAAACACAAGGGGGAACGAAGGATGGAACAGAGCCGAAGCTTTACGAAAGGGAGCTTCGACATGATGACAGGAAAAAGAAACCGACTTAAAGAGGAAACGGCTGTTTAGACCCCGGTGAATTGCTATAGAGTTATTATCAAATGCAAAGGGCCTGAATGTAATTTTACATGGGCTGCGACCCGTGCCTATAATTAGATGAACAGTACTTTCGTACTGTTCACGCTGACTGGACATTTGCTTTTGTGTCACGCTTGTATTTTTACTTCCTTCAAGCCGAAGGTACACTTGTAATAAATCATTATCTTTACTTGTTCGTGATAATAGCACAAAAATAATACAATAATGATAATATATTTGATTGTTCGCATTGTTCATGTTTTTTGTAAACTCTTCTTCATTTTTATATTCATCGTACTTACGAAGGTACGCTTTCTGTAACCTTCGTCCGAGAGTCGTTATATCCTAAGGGAAATAATGCGGATGAAGGACTTTAACATTTAACATTCTTTATGTTGCCTTGTTCTTATCTCATAGCATTTGAGAACAACTCACCAACATTGGCGCCCACCTCCGGTGAACCCCTTTTCGACCACCTTTGACAATCATCGACCTTCATCATGCCGCCAAAGAAAGCTTTGGCAACAGGGGCTGCCGTTTTGTAGCCGCTGGACCCGAACCAGGAGACCCTTTCTCTTCGGGAGGCCCGAAGCCAGAAGAGGAAGGCCACTAGTCCAACACCACAAGAGGATGAGTTGGACCAAGAAATTAGGAATACGGAGATGCTTCATCAGCAGGTACAAAGGAAGAAGGATAAGATGGCTCGGTTAGCTGACCTGCAAAGGCAGATTGACGAAGCCACCGAAGAAGTGCGTCATCTTGCTCAAGATGAGCAGCACCGAAGGCCCCACCATAGAGAGTTGCACCAGGAGGGCTTCGTCAACGAAGATGACTGGTATGAGGATTTCCATCATGGAAATTTTGCTTTTGATGATGCTTCTCCTCTGTCAGCAGAACTGCAGGCTACGCCCTGGCCCCCGTCTTACAAGCCACCACAGCTCCCCATGTATGACGGACACTCAGATCCGAAGCAGTTTCTCATGAGCTACGAAGCAACTATATCTTCATATGGTGGCAACACTGTAGTCATGGCGAAATCCTTCGTCATGGCAGTCAGAAATGTTGTACAAATTTGGTACTCCTCTCTTCGGCCAGGAACAATCACATCATGGCAGAAGCTGAAGGACATGCTGGTCACCAGTTTTCAAGGGTTTCAGACGAAGCCGGTTACCGCTCAGGCCTTGTTCTAGTGCACACAAGATCAAGAGGAATATCTCCAGGCGTATGTCCGTAGGTTCTTGCGTCTGAGGGCACAAGCGCTGACAGTGCCTAATGAAATTGTCATTGAGGCCATGATTAAGGGGCTTCGGCCAGGACCTTCAGCCCAATACTTCACCAGGAAACCCCCTCAAACCCTGGAGAAACTGCTTCAGAAGATGGATGAATACATCCGCGTTGACAATGATTTTCGACAGAGAAGGGAGGAAGCTTACAGGTTCTCTGAAATGGCCAGGGGCTTTGGAGGAAGAATACACCCGAGGCATGTCAGGTCAATTCACAACACTCAGAATGATGACAGAGGAAGTCAGCTGCAGAG
This sequence comes from Zea luxurians, assembly GCA_029449295.1. Classification (NCBI taxonomy): domain Eukaryota; kingdom Viridiplantae; phylum Streptophyta; class Magnoliopsida; order Poales; family Poaceae; genus Zea; species Zea luxurians. Next base: position 4,802,649 of record JAOPSE010000046.1, read on the forward strand.
GCCCCAGCATTCTTCACAATCTTCGGGGCAGCAATAAAGCTCTTTTCGGCCGCTAGCACCAAGAGGCAGAGGTGCCAGGGGCTTCGGAGGAAGATATGGGGACCAACCCAGGAAGATTTACTGTCTATTCTGCGGTGAGGACAAGGGCCACACTACCAGGATGTGCCATGTCACCATCCAGAAACAAAAAGAGATAGCAGAAGCTGCAGCCCAATAGAATCAGCCGAAGCAAGTCATGCATACTGCTTCGTATCACTCACCGTACATTCCAGAGTACGTGGGTAACCATCCTGCAGCCTCTGTTGCTTCGGCAAGCCAACCTCAGGCATCTTGGCAACAGCCTCCACCTCCACCACCATTGCAACGAGCCCAGCAGCCAGAAGGGAGCCACCACACTCATCAACAACGAGACTTCAGAGAGGAGTCTGAAGCTCGCACAGTCAACAGTACTGTCCCAGAATCGAAGCACATCTACTAAGAGGATATCCTACTTCTGAAATAGTTCTGGCATTTGTTATCATTTTTTCTTTTTCAATAGAGAACAATCGTTAAAAGTCTAAGTTTTTCCTGTCATTTTCAATTCCTTGTAATAGCTTCGTTTTGGCCATAGTGGAAATGTATCTCTTTTACAGACTCACGAAGTCCAAAAAGTTGGTAAAGCACGAAAGTTGCTCTCAAGAGAGCGCAGAGTTCACAATCACATTACAAGTTTTGCCAAAGCATTAGAGAAGTCGTTCTAAGGGACGCAGCGTAAGTTTTCTGAAGCAACAAAAAGTTGTTCCTAAGGAACGCAGCATAAGTTTTCTGCTCAAAAGTCGTTCCAAAGGGAATGCAGAGCTTACAGCGAAAAATAAACGCTGATACCGCCGAAGTAAAAGACGAAGAAGCTCCTAAGGGAGGCTTACAGCGAAAAATAAACGCTGATACCGCCGAAGTAAAAGGCAAAGAAGCTCCTAAGGGAGGCTTACAGCGAAAAGTCAACGCTGATACACCGAAAAATAAACGGTGAAGCCAAAAAATAAACGGCAAAAAGATTGTGTGCTTTACTGAGAGAATGTGTGTGTATATTCGGCACAAATATCATTTTTCATGTCATAACATCATTGCATCATTTTCATAGCATAACATCGTACATCATATTGCATCAATGGCACAAGAAGGGGATGCAATGTTGACCTTTGGAAGGGTATACAGTGTTGACCTACAATATTGATCTTAGGAGATTGTTTCGAAGAAGTGACAAGGCACATAATAGTTTTGAAAAAAAAAGTACGGCTTCATCAACTTTAATATTAAAAGGAGATCTATTGCTTGCGAAGCATAATATTTTTACGGAATATGGATATTCTTCACGAAGCATGAAAAGAAGGGAAGGTGTTTTTTCGCCGAAGGCTCAAAAACGGTATGTACGTAAAGTTTCATGCATCGTAAACAATTGAATTACAAACAGTTTATACATTATATTCAAAATCATAAAATATTACACACTTTGTTCAGCAAATATTACACTCCAAATGTCTTTACAATAACAGCTATTCTTGTTTTAAAACTACTTCCGCAGCTTCCTTTAGTAGTTGATCAACAACTTCATCCATAATAGCTTCGGCCATTTTAATAATTTCATCTTCTTTCTTCGCTTCGGGGACCGCCAGTGGCTCGACGGGCTCTGGGGGAGGAGATAGTGCGGCTGTGATGCAAAACGTAAATAAGTTCGAAGCCACAAAATTAGAACATAAAGTTAAAAGCTGTTAAGCAATACCTATCCGCCTCTCGAGATCCGCAGCTTTCTCAGCGGCCGTTGCTGCTTCTCTAGCATCGTGAGTATCTTTTTCACTTTTCCTTATGATTTCTTGGGCCATCTCCCGGCCGCCATTTTCCTAGATGTCGGTGAAAAACTTTCCACCAACTAAGCTTGTTTCAGCCGACGGGTCTTTTATATCTTCAATAGATAAGGCACCTTCAGTTTGCGACAAAGATTTTACGTGTTCGCAACCTATCTTCTCCAAGATAGCAGCAATCCCCCTAGCACCCGAGATGGCGCATATGGCCCCACGGCCATTCAAAACTTCTTCAAAGGCTTCAGCTTCGTGGCTGATCCATTCAATTGGGCCTTCGGGATCGCCCCTTATGAAATTCTCCTCGCTTGAGTATGCGCCAACATTAGCGAAGCTAGTTTTTATTCTCTTAACACACTCTATAGATTTTTCATAGCACCTCTCCTTGGATGCATGAAGTTCATCGACTGTTTTTTGTAAATGGTTCCTCCAATATATACGATGTCTCGTTCAGCCTCTGCAACACCGCATTTTTCTTTAGCTTCGAGTAGTTGTTTCCGAAGATCTTCGATTTCGCATTTTTGAGCTTCAGCTTGGGCTTTGGAAGCAGCTTCGTCTTCCCTTATTTTGTTCAACAACGAGTGTAATATTTTGTCTTTTTCAAGACCTTTGTTCCTTAGTTCAATCACTTCGGAACGAAGGTTGTTCAAGGCTATGGTGTATCCTTCATCTTCGACACTTTTTTGCGCCCTGAGGGCGTTGCTAAGAATAAGGCCCTGCAAAAAATGCGGTATTAAGTGTAAGTAAATGGAAGATTTCGTCTTTAAATACAAAAATCTAACTTTCTCACTTTTAAGCTATTGTATGCTAAGCTGTCGGCCAACTCATCTTTTGATAACACTGAGAGCCCATCCTCTAGTGTAGGGAAACCAAAGCTCTTGCTCATCTCTCGGCAGACAGAAATTTCTTTGCTGTCTGGGAGGCAATACAAGAAGTCTTCTTCCCTACTGCCGTTGAATACCAGGGCCCCCTTTGGATATTTCAATCTTTGAGCATAAAACTGAGCCTCTTGCTTCTCCTTTTCAGATAATCTTTTTCCCGAAGCATGTCGTATAATATAATCAGTAGCTTCAGATAATGTTTCGGGAATAGGAAAGGCAGTTTTTTCAGTTTTGCTTGCTTCTGCAGTTTCTTTCTCAATCTTGCCTCCGATTTCCAAGGATTTCTCCTTGGCGGGCTCGGAGGGCCCAGCTTCGGTATCGACTTGGACCTTGGAAGCTTCGGCCTCAATATGTGTTTCCGAAGCTTCGACAGCTTTCTTCGGAGTAGAGCTTGAAGTTTTTATTATTTCTAGCACATCTAATACATTGACCATTCTCTTTCTCTTAGGGGTTGTCGAGATATCCTTTTGTGCCTTCGGCACTGCCACCTCCGCCGAAGGACTTATTGCTTCCAATATTCTCGTTTTTCCAACCTTCATCTCTTCAATGTTAATAGCCCTCGGCTCATCCAATTTGGCTGATGATGTCTTTGGCGCTATAGCCGGTTCACTTTTTTGCGAAATCGCAGGTTTTTTGCCTTCGGACACCGAAGAGGTCTCACCGCCAAAATCAGGCACTACGGCTGGTTCAATATAGCGTGATCGATGAGTAAGGACTTTCACTCTTTTCCTCTTCGGTGTAGACTCGCTCGGAGCAGCTGAAGCATCATCTCTCTCGGAATCTCCACTTTTTCTTTTTTGTCCCCGGGGCGGGTAACGGTAGTCGGGATACATGAACCCAATGGCATCAAAAACTCTGTTTAGTCTCTTCTTATTACGGTTCCCGAAGGCCGCAGATAATGCGTTATCTTCTGCTCTGGAATACAGCCCAAGCAGATCATCACTTGTAGCTTCGATGCTTTTCAGCCAGTCGTCGTCTGGCTCGATAAACTGGTCTCTAAATCTGAAGGTATATTTTAGTCGAACCAGACCACCTTCATGGGGATTGCTGATGGATTCTTTCGGCACCTCCCAGTCGGCTAGCAACGGCCATATCCTATAGGCCACGTGCTCTTGAACTAAGTCCCTTGTCCCAATGAAAGAGCAGACTAAGCCGAAAGCCTTGCGGCACTCTTCGGCCGCTTCGTCAATTTCTACCTTCGGTTTACGGAGCCCGAAGCATTGCCAGATAGGGCGCATGATTATATCTTTAATGTCTTCTCGTGCCTTTAGATCATTATTTACATAAAACCATTCTTTTGTCCAGTCTCCAGGCCATCTCTTCCGAAAAGTCGGTACTGGGGAGCTTGAACCAGAACGAGCAATTAAACTATAGCAGCCGAAATTATTATGATACTGTTCTTTACCCCAGGGCTTCGTCTCATATAACAATTCATGCATGCTGCAGAAACTTTTTGCATTTGGTTCCAAGCCTTGACTCCTTAAAGCCCACACGAAGATTCCCGTTCTTATAATAGCTTCAGGGGTAATCTGGTGAAGGTAAATCTGAAATATCTTCAAAACCTCGACTACGAAGCTGCTAAGAGGAAGCCGAAGCCTAGCCTTCAAAATGCTTCGAAAGATCACGACTTCATTCTCCTCTGGAGTAGGACAAGTTTTTTCTCCATCGTCGGCCCTCACAACAGACATATCCCAAAAGTATTTCCCCCTCATGTTGTCAAGATGGCTTTGTTTAATAGTTGATTTTCCAAAAACTGCATGGCTTGGTCGCCAGGGTCGATCTTCGGAGTCTTCCCCGCCACTCTCCACATCATAGCTGTCGCTATCACTTGTGTCTTCAGACAAACCCTCCAAAGTTTCCCTAGCAATCTTCTCCGCATTTGTCCTTGCTATCGATTCAATGAAGCCAAGATTCATCTCCTCAGAAAGGCTCAGCTTCGTTTCAACGGTAGCTTTATTATCCTCAGACATCTTCGAAAGTGCTGACCAAAGTGCTCTCAAAGCCGAAGCTTAAAAATTTAAAAATCTAGTCAAGCGTTTGTAAGCAAAGAGCTGTTTGAGCAGGCAAGGCAGATGGCAAGAAAGCGTGCCAGATGAGCTAGTGGTGCGCTCTTATTTATACGCCTGGTGCATTGCGTGCTGGAGGGCCCGCTTGTCAGTGGCTGTTGCTATTCTAGCAAAGGGAAGGTGTTTTTTCGGACCTTCGGCTCAGAGCCTTCGTCCTTGTCACAATCTAAATTTATCATTCTAAGAAATTAATATTGCGAGGGGCTACAGTTAGGGGCCTTCGGCTTCCGAAGGTCCTTAAAAACGTAAGTTAACAATGTTTCTGGAGTATAATACATGAGCAGGTACCTTCAGACATGGACCTTTCGGACTTAAGTCAAAATCACTGCATGAAGAAACACAAGGGGGAACGAAGGATGGAACAGAGCCGAAGCTGTACGAAAGGGAGCTTCGGCATGATGACAGGAAAAAGGAAACCGACTTAAAGAGGAAAAGGCTGTCTAGACCCCGGTGAATTGCTATAGAGTTATTATCAAATGCAAAGGGCCTGAATGTAATTTTACATGGGCTGCGACCCGTGCCTATAAATAGATGAACAGTACTCCCGTACTGTTCACGCTGACTGGACGTTTGCTTTTGTGTCATGCTTGTATTTTTACTTCCTTCAAGCCGAAGGTACACTTGTAATAAATCATTATCTTTACTTGTTCGTGATAATAGCACAAAAATAATACAATAATGATAATATATTTGATTGTTCGCATTGTTCATGCTTTGTGTAAACTCTTCTTCATTTTTATATTCATCATACTTACGAAGGTACGCTTTCTGTAACCTTCGTCCGAGAGTCGTTATATCCTAAGGGAAATAATGCTTTGAAGGACGAAGGACTTTAACATTTAACATTCTTTATGTTGCCTTGTTCTTATCTCATAGCATTTGAGAACAAGTCACCAACATCAACTATATGCTAAATTTAGCAAGTGCGCGTTTTGGCTGGAGGAAATCAAATTTCAAGGACACGTATTGTCTGCGAAGGGGATTGCGGTTGATCTCAGCAAGGTCAAGGATATTCTAGAGTGGAAACCGCCAACCACTGTACATCAAGTCTGGAGTTTCCTTGGACTCACTGGCTATTATCGCAGATTTATCCTAGACTTCTCCAAACTTGTGAAGCCAATCACAAGTCTATTGAATAATGATACGAAATTTAACTGGTCCTCAGAATGCAACGAAGCCTTTGAGCAGGTGGAGGTGTTATTGACCACTACTCCGGTATTAGCTCAACCGGACATTGGAAAGTCTTTTGACGTGTACTGTGACGCATCGGGCAGTGGACTTGGATGTGTCTTAATGCAAGAGGGACGAGTCATAGCATATGCTTGAAGACAGTTGCGCTGGCATGAGGAACATTATCCAACTCATGACTTAGAATAAGCTGCCGTGGTTCATGGCCTTAAAATATGGCGTCATTATCTGCTGGAAAATATTTGTCATATATATACAGATCATAAAAGCTTGAAGTAAATTTTTACCCAGTCAGAATTAAATATGAGGCAGAGGAGGTGGCTTGAGCTGATTAAGGATTATGAATTAGAAATTCACTATCACCCAGGCAATGCCAACGTGGTGGCAGATGCACTAAGTCGCAAGGCTTCCTGCCGTTGTCTTACAATAAAGACTTCTAACATCACATTATGCCAAGAAATGGAGAAATTAAACCTACGAATGATTCAACATGGAACCTTAAATCAATTGAAGCTTGAGTCAGTCCTTCTGCAAAAGATTATTGATGCCCAAAGAAGTGATAAGGGTATGAAACACATTCATGAGAAAATAGAGGCTGGTAAAGCAAACTGTTTCAGAAAGGATGATCAAGGCATTGTATGGTTTAATAACCGCATAGTCGTGCCTAAGAATGAAGGAGTCTGCCAACAAATTTTAGATGAAGCACATCTTAGTCGATATTCCATTCATCCCGGAAGCACTAAGATGGATCAAGATTTAAAGCAGCATTATTGGTGGACAAAGATGAAGATTGAAATTGCACGCTATGTGGCGAAATGTGACACCTGTAGACGTGTCAAGGCCATACACATAAAGACTGCTGGTCCACTGCAATCTTTGCCTATCCCGACTTGGAAATGGGAGGACATTATCATCGACTTCATTGTGGGATTACCCAGAACAGCAAAAGGGTTTGATTCCATCTGGGTTATCATTGATCGACTTACAAAGATCGCCCACTTTCTCCCAGTCAGGGTAAAGTATACAGTGGCCACATATGCGGAACTATATATTGCTCGTATTCTCAGTCAGCACGAGATCCCAAAAACAATTGTGTCGGCCGTGGATCGCAATTCGTACCCAAATTTTGGGAGGCGCTCCACAAAGCTCTAGGTACTAAGTTGCTCCATAAGTTCAGCCTATCATCCTCATACTAGTGGGCAGACTGAAAGAGTGAATCAAATACTTGAAGACATGCTACGGGCATGTGTTCTTGAATTTCCGCAGAAATGGGATGACTATTTACCATTGGCGGAATTCTCATATAACAATAGTTATCAAGAAAGTATCAAGATGGCACCCTTTGAAGATTTATATGGACGACGGTGTCGTACTCCATTGAATTGGTCTAAACCAGGAGAAAGGTGTTTTTTCAGACTCGATATGGTTAAAGAAACGGAGGAAAAAGTTCAATGAATGATACATAGTTTGAAGAAGCACAAGCTCGACAAAAGAGTTATGGAGACAAACGACGCCAACCCTTGTACTTTCAAGTTGAAGATTATGTCTACCTGAAAGTATCACCAATGAAGGGTGTATCCCGTTTCGGGGTAAAAGGAAAACTTGCACCCCGATACATTGGTCCATTTCCTATCCTTGAAAGATGTGCTCTAGTGGCGTATCAACTCCAACTACCCGAAACATTATCTGCAGTGCACAATGTGTTCCATGTGTCCCAATTGAAGAATTGTCTTCGAGTTCCATATTGAACCATTGAAGTGACGAATGTTGCCTTAGAACCAGACTTGACATATTTAGAACATCCTATTGGAGTCCTGGATCAAAGGGATAGGATTACCCGAAGAAGAACTCTCCAATTTTATAAGATAAAATGAAACCAACACACTGAAGATGAAGCTACATGGGAAACCCAAGACATTTTAGAAAAGAATTTCCTAGGCTTTTTAGCTCCAAGTAAATTGGAAGATATGTACAATTGTTGTAAAAGAGGAGTAGACCCCATACCACCCCCTGCCTTGTACAAGAAATAAGGAAATAAAAATATGACGCGTTTCCTTTTCCATTACTTGCCCTAGGACTTTTAAATCTCGGGATGAGATTCTTTTATGGGGGGAAGGATGTAACACCCCTGGTGTTACTGTCACTAAAACTTGAGCATAACATCATGAGCATTAGCATATCATGTGTTTGTTACACCTAGAGTGCATTCACTAGGTAAAAAGTTCAAAAATGTTGGCCTGATATGACTTGATGTGTGGTGAAACCCTAGGATAGAGTACTTAACACTAAACTGGGCTTAGGAGTGGCAATGAAGCCCAAGCATGAGAAAACTTCAAAATTCATTAGAAATGATCATAAGATATCACATTTTATGGACTTGAGTGGCATCCAAATCCTGAGGGTGCCAAAATCCTAAAAAGACCCCTAGAAAACCCTGAGTTGAAACCCAAGGGGGTTATGTGTAAATTTTGCACACTTTTGGACCCAAGTGCAAAAACCAAGGTAATAGGGCACCTCAAATCATGTGGTTCACACATTTGAGGATTTCCAAGTCAAAAGATGAGATTTGGGCTTATTTGCAAAAAGCCACTCTATACCTCTCATATGCTAAAGTCCTAAAACCAGTGAACAAGGCTGACTTTGGTGCTTTGTATTTTTAAAAATACAAGGAATTTGCCTAAAGTCAACACATCAAACTTGTAGAACTATAATAGGAGTGCAACTTTGCTTAAGTAACTAAGCTTTGATCACATACAAAGTTTGGAGAAAAATAAGCTCAAAGTTGTGCTGTCAGTCACTCTAATGACTGAATTTAGGTCACCAGTGACATTGGCCAGACTTTTGGGTCAAATTGGAGTAGGATCTAGTGCTCGACTGAGGATAGTTGCTATAGTCGATTTGTAGCTGGATGGTTGAGCTACAACTTTGTTACAAGCGGATTAGTAAGTATTCACATAAAACTTTGAGAACTAGGCTCTGCAAAGTGGTATGTCAGGTTGACTGAATAAGAATCCAATGGTACAGTGTACTAGAAATATCCCTGGTTCAGAGAAACTCGCCGCCGTGATCCGTGTGCCCGGATTCGCGCCAGCCGCTGTGATTCAGCGCAAGTGGATAACGGAGTGGAGTTAAAATCTTGCGCTCGGATTAGCTCAAGGTCGCTCACCATTGTGCCCGCCGTACCCACTTGGACCGCGGCTGGTCGGGATCATCCTCACCGGCATCAGCCGCTCAATGATCGTGCACCACGTGCCCTGGTGTCTTACCACGTCGCAGTAGCCTGTATTACACACGTCCAATGATCGTCGGTGAGCTTGCCACGGTGAAAGCCACCAATTGCTTGCGCAAGTGCACCCCCTTCTCTCCAGCCGCCACCTTGCCGTCTCAAATTCATGGGCCACCGCTCGGGGGTCCTGTAAATTGAGTGTGTCGTCGGCTCTACTAGGTAGTCAAGCACCTAATCCATCAACTCGTGCCTCAAATCATCCACCAGAACTCGCCAATTCGAGATTTCCCCCAAATCAGTCCAAAACACCGCGCAAAGTGATCTCGCCGTGGCCAGTCCTCTGCAGGTCAGTTCAAGCTTCCTTAAGTGGTGTTCTAGCCTTCCCCATGTTCCCTGTAGCTCACCGACCCATTCGATTGAACTAGGCTACCTTACATCGCCTAGAACACCTTGGATTATCCTTGGTTTCCGCCGTCGTCGTGGTCAGACGTGCTCCAGTCCGGGTTAGTGAAATTAGTTGAATTAAGTGTCAAGCAAAGGAGAAGCCTAGCCGTTGCTTATTCTGGCCAGTACAAGCTCGCCAGAGCTCGGCCTAGCGTCGTTCACCGTCGGGGATCGCGCGATGTGAAGAATAAGAAAGTGGAGGGCCTCGGTGTAAATGTCAGTGACCCATTGAAATAGTGCGCGGGACTATTAACCAGTTTTTCAAACGACCGAGGACCCTTGCACAAAACTGACGCCACGGGCACGCGCGCGGGCGCAATTGCCTGTTCATGGGCTAACTTGGGCCAATTTCAGCCCATCACTATTCATTGTTTCTTTTTTTCTTTTTCTATTGGACTTCGGAAATCCATAGAAAATTCTAGGAAAATGCTAAAAATGTGAGACCAATTTTGTTAGACTTCTAAATTTCTATAGTATTTAATAAAAATAGTTTTAAGATTTTTAGTCCAAACCAGGATTTATAAAGTATTTAAAATAGCTAAAACTTATACTCCTGGAATTTTAGAAATTATTTAGTAACTCCAAAAATCACCAAACTTTTTACATAAACGTAAAATAATATTTAGAAACCTTGGATAAAGTTTGACTTCATTTGGACACTGTTTGGTACCTAAACCCCAAAACCCTAATCATCTAAGTAATACCTGCCCTATGAAATAAGATATTGACTCCAGAAAACCCTAGTTTCCGAAAGGACCATGAAGGAAAATTGTATCCATAATACAATTGATAAACCTTTTTCTGTTATTGCATTTTCATAAACATTACATGAGCATTCATGGTTATATATGATATATATAGAAAACGAAGAAGAAGTAGAAGTTGAAGAAGGAAGAGCTACGCAACCACCTGAAGACCCACCTGCCGGGAACTACTTTTATTTCAATATTTGTGGAGCAGAGCCTGACTCTCCTATTACACAAGGCAAGCCCCGGTGCATTTGCCACCCCCTTGCTATTTTAAAATCTTTCTCACTTGCTTGATGCATTAGGTGATAGGAGTTGTGTGCTAAACAATTGATGCATTTCCTTCTTTGGAAGATTGATTACCTTTCCTTGGTCACCTGTTTTTGAAAAAGGGTTTTGCTGATGCTTAGTCTTGCTCTAGAAAAACAAAATGTTTTGTTTTGACAAAAGATGATGCTCCAAGTGGGTTGGGATGTTTCCAAAAATAAAACTTGATGGTGGATCCATCATGGTCGTGATGGGTTCAACATCAGAAAAGATGTACATCTGACAGGTACCAATCTTTGGGTTGAAATGATAAAGCTGAGACCGGGCGGGTGACTTGCACAAGAAGAGAGTCTCGGTGTAGTGTCTCCGTCTGAGTCGATTAAGGACCGTCTCGATGTAGGCTTGCTGATCGAGGACCTTTTAACTAGTCACATGCCTCATCATTGGTAAGCTTTGCCTCGGGCAGACTAATACCTGAATAAGACAACACACAATGGGAGTGGAGAGATGGCGAGAGTAGCGTGTACCCTCCGTGGCAAGAGGCTGGACGGTGGTGTATCTGTGCTCTCGGTTGGTGTGAACCTTATCTGGTCTTAAGAACCCTGGTGGCGAGTTGATATATGCAAGGGTTAAGTGCTACATATGTCGTTTGATTGGAGATCCTCAACTGAGTATTAATCGATTCAGATCGCCGTTACTTCTCGGACATGAAGACTTGGTCACTGCCCTACACGTAGCATTCCAGTGAACAAGATGGGTTAATAAAAGGATCCACTGTTAGAAAGAACTCTAAAATCAAGTAATGGCTTAATTTGCTAATAAAACTAGATTTTTAAGGATCCACTGTTAGTAAGCATTTTTGCAAATAGAGTCTTGATTCTTGATTCAGCCTTACCTTGACTTTCTCAAGCCAACATATCCTTGAGAGTCTTTTATTTTGACGGGTAGGACTTGTGAAAGTACACTTTGTACTCAGGGTTTTCAAACCCAAGTTGTTGTACGTGAGGAAGCAGCAAACTTTTGTTGCTTTTGCTCTAAGGTGGTGCCGAAGGAAGAAGCTCAAGAGTGAAGTCCCGGGAGGATGTTGTCCTCCTTTTGAAAAACTTTATACCTGTGTCGGGAGGGGTTTTTGCCTCCCGAGTTTGTAATAATATTTCTTCTGCACTCCTATATATTACTGGTCTGTAATAATAATACTCTCTCTATATTTTAATGTGAAATAAGTTACCGTAATTGCTTCCGCTTATTTGTTCCTCCGATGTGTTGTAATATCTGCATGACGGGTGAAACACTCCTTGGAAAAGAAAGGATATAGATACGGAACTTGTCAAGTGATTAGAAGCATCCACAGGTTTGCCCGAGGTCCACTAGACAAGGACAACTGTAGGTGGGCCTAATGACTTGGGAGGTTCCATCACAATACATTGCTACTGGTGATGGTGGGTATGTTAGTGCTTCTGATGTTGAAGATGAAGATACTGTTAGAGCTAACATTGCAGAGACTTATGATGGTGATGAAGAGGTTCTTGATACAACAGCGACCGAGACCTATAAGGCCTTGATTGTGCAACAAGCTTTGAGGGCCACGGCTAATGACGACGACAACAGACAGCGCCACAACCTCTTCAACATGTTCCTCATCGTCAAGGACTGTCGTGTACATACCATCATCGATGGTGGTAGCTGCAACAACTTGGAGAACGTTGAGGTGGTCAAGAAGCTTGGCTTGACCACACGAGAGCATCTCCACCCTTATCACATTCAATGGTTTAACAACAACGGTAAGTTCTAGGTAACAAAAACAGCAAGGGTGCATTTTTCTATTGGCTCTTACCATGACTTTGCTGATTTCGATGTGGTGAGTATAGATGCTTGCTCTCTTTTATTGGGACGTCCTTGGGAGTTTGATACTGATGCTATTCACCATGGTAGATCTAATAAATATACTTTCATGCATAAGGGAAAGAAAATTGTGTTGCTTCCTATGACTCCCACTGAAATTGTCCACTTTGAACATGAGAAAAAGACTAATGCTAAGCAAAAAGGTGTTTTGAACTCTGAAAATCAGCAACCTATTAAGTTAAAAACTCCTACTTTGCTAGCAACTAAATCTAATCTTGATGAGTTACATGCCTCTGTTGGACTTTGGTATGCCTTAGTGTGCAAAAATGCTTTCTATTCCATTGATGATACGTCTATTGCTTTGCCACCGGCTTTTGCTAACCTTTTGCAAGAGTATATGGATGTGTTTCCCTCTGAGATACCCCCTGGATTACCACATGTGCGAGGCATTGAGCACAAGATTCATTTAATTCCCGAGGAGACTAAGGAGATTCAGCGCCAGGTCCAGGACCTTCTGGACCACGGGTACATTCGTGAGAGCCTTAGTCCTTGTTCTGTTCCTGTTCTTTTGGTTCCTAAGAAAGATGGCAATTGGCGCATGTGTGTTGATTGTAGAGCCATTAATAACATCTCAATTCGGTACAAATATCCTATTCATAGATTGGATGACATGCTTGATGAATTAAGTGGTTCTACTGTTTTCTCTAAAATTGACTTGCATAGTGGATACCACCAGATTTGTATGTCTTTAGGTGATGAATGGAAAACTGCATTTAAAACTAAGTTCGGTCTTTATGAGTGGTTAGTCATGCCTTTTGGGTTAACTAATGCGCCTAGCACTTTCATGAGATTGATGAACGAGGTTTTACGTGCTTTCATTGGTAAATTTGTGGTGGTATATTTTGATGATATTCTTATCTATAGTAAGTCTCATGATGATCATATTTGTAACACCCGGTTTTAAGGGACAAAGCCGGGTGCATCTCATACATGCGCCAAAGAAGACAACATATATAATAACAGAGTGTATAGAGATAAATGTCAAAATATAATCAGAGTACTTATTACATAGCAAAAGTCTTACAAAATAAAAGATAAATATAACAGGATCTGAAATCCATCCTTGGCGCTAGAAAGTCAACTGGGAGACACCACCTAGATCGAAACGAACTCCTCAATATGTGGCTCCTCCTGAACCACCTGTTCTTCTCCTGTCGGGGGGTGTGAGATAGCAAGAGTGAGCTCACATACGTTCATAGCTCAACAAGTCGTGGGGAATAATGTGCATGAACTCGCCAAAGGTGGGAGTTCATGTGAAGTGTAAGGCTGATCAACAAAATAAAGGCTGAAGCTGAGCATTGCTTTTATAAGTTGGTCAAAATTTTATTAGCAATTACTAAGTATAAGTAAATACCAAACCTTAATAATAATAAAGAAAAGTAATAAATAAATTATCCCAATGCGATGCAAATGACAAATTGAGTTTTAATTCCATAGATTAATCATGTGAGTGCCCGAGCCGCCCATGACCGTGAGCACAGCTAGTATACCAGTTTTACACTCTGCAGAGGTTGCACATCTTTACCCACAAGCCATGTTACCCATCTGCCAAGGGCTCATGAATCCCATACACCTCTATCAAGGAAGCAAGGTAGCGTAATACTACGAGGCCTTTACAATGTTCCACTAGCTTCAGAAAACCCGCTACAGTTTATAGGAACCTCTAGTGCAGGAATCCCTCGCCTGACCGCCATCACAGCAAAATCAACCCAAGGATGTCCCTACATTGACCACTCCCCTACTGCCCTTGCCCCTTTCAGGTAAGGTAGTCATCCACTTGCTTTCCTAGTTAATCAGCCAAGGGCGTCCCATTAAACCCTTATGGTAGCACTGTTTTCCCGGGTGGTTCTCCATGTTCCCATTAACATAATGATCTTATCATGAACATAAATAACATAACAAAATAAAAGCAACATGGATATAATGAAATATTAATCCCAAACCATATAGAGCAATAGCATAACTACCTAAATGATTCAGGGGTAATCAAGGAAAAATGATAAACAGACTAGGGTGACCTATTGGGTCCCATCAAAATTAAACCTATGCATTGAATAATGATAATAAGGAATATTATTGGGTAACAAAAGTGGATCAAGGGCACAACTTGCCTGGCACTTGAGATTCTAGGTACCAGGGTGATTCTTCAGATCCTCGTGACCACACTGCTAGTCGTAGCAATACAAACAAACAATGTATAGACAAAATTAATTTTACACCAAACATAAGTACAAACTGAATAATAATAATCTACACGTTGATACGAGATCGTGGGTACGTGAACTAGTAAAATCGGAGTTACGAGTAAGGAGTTATGATTTTATAGAAGATCTATGTGATGAAAATATTAAACTATATTATGAATTGGTTAGGATAAATCATATGAGAGGTTACTTTATAAGGAATTATCTCTACCTTAATCTAAGTCATAAATTGACCCTAGATTATATTCTAGTAGATTATAATGAAAAGTAGTTTAACAGGACTAATCAACATAAATTAAATAAAGATATAATTATAAAAGAATGGGACATGGTATAACAAATTCTTTTATTGCATAGTAAATATTTATCCGAGACCAACGCAACTTGAACGGATCAAATCGGTGTTAAAACAGAGGAGATACGAATTTCCGAAGGTTTCATGTGCTTGCCATCAGATTAATTAAGAAATAAATTTTAATGTGACTTTCATGTCAAAACAGAGACACTATGTGATAAACAACATTATTACAAAATTATAGGAATTGGAATGAATAAATTTGGACTAAGTATGCATTTTCTATGAATTAAACACACTCTAGTATTTATTTTTGCATTAATAAGTATTTTCCAAATGAATTTATTGATTTTCTAACTATCTGGACCGAGCACTAAATCTATAAAAATACGGGGGTGAAATCATAAGTGTTCCCCAGACTCAGCCCAACCCTAGGTTGGACGGCGGGTTTATTCCGCTAAAACCCGAGGGCTCTTTTACAAGATGGTGCGGACGAAGGGTTATGCTAATATCAGAGTCGTCCGATCTTCAATCTGCGGCTATGATTAGATTTTCTATAATCCGAACGGGTATGCGATATGGACGGTCCAATCCCGATCAGACGGTTGCGGCCTGCTGCACGAAAGGGGTATTTCCCGGATGTAATCAGAGTCGCACGATACCGATCTAGTGGCTACGACTTAATGGGACGCGATCTGCTTCGAGCCATAGGATGCCAATCCAAATGGCACCAATCCAAACGCCCCAAGTGGTACGCTAGAACTAATCCTAGCCACCCATTAATGGATCCACGGCTCCACGCTGTTCTTCCTCGACCCGATCACCAGAGCGGTGGTGCGAGCACGGCAGATGGTGGCACTCCGCCGGTGGAGGGTCGTTACCCGCACAAACACGCAACCCCCCAAAAAAATCAGCGCCACACGTAGAGGGCACCAAGGCAAAAACAACAGGAGCTGGTTTACCATCAATCGATGTGTCAAGTTGCTAGGCCAGGGCGAACTGCGGTATTGGCGGCAAGAGCGCAACGCCGATGAGCAATCGGGGTGGCCATAGCACACCAATCAACGATCGATTCATCGCTAATTGAAGCAGAGAAGGTCTCAAGGGGAAGGATGGAGTTCTTACAAGCGATTAATCGGCTCCGAAGATAGAACACGCGAAGGCGCGGATTCACCGCGAATCTTCAACCCCAACGACGAAATATGCCCTCGATGAAATCCCACCGCATCAGGGAAGACCCTGCACGGGTGCGGTGAACACCCACGATGGCCTGGGGCTCCCATTCGTGGATAGGGACGTAGCCCAGCTCGATTCCCACGACAGCAGCGCCCTACTCTCCCGTTCCCTACTCTCTCGGTTATAATGGTGGCGGCGGAAACCCAGGGGTCCTTGGTCCTTAGGTTCGCAGCGGAGCCACCGGTCCATGCCTTTTTATCCCCGTGCGCAGGGTGACCCCAGTCCCCAGCTCCCATGCCGCCATACGCGGGCGGTTGAAATGGTCCGCAAGGTTATGGACGAGTCTAACCACCAGCCCCACGAGTCAGTGTTGCAGAAGACCGTGTGCCATGGTAGGGAGAGGCTGACGTGTTGGTCCCCCCACCAGTGAGCGGGAGCAGCGGGAGGTAATGGGCCGCGCGAAACGGTTAAATGGGCTGCTTTGTTGTTTGGGCCGAAATGCACGATTTCTCTATTCCTTCCTTTTTCTATTCCTTTCTTATTTCAAATCCAAATCATACAAATTCAAACTCTAAATTTCCATTTAAATTCAAATTTCATGGTAGATTTATATTCACACTAATTGCCCCACTTAAACATGGAATGGTGAATTTTTTTTGATATTTATTTTGTAATCACTAACGCTTCTCTTTCTCCAATTCTAGAATTCCTAATTTAGGATTAAATTCCCAATTTGATCATTGATGTCTTTCTATAGATTTTATTACTAATATATGCACACATAACTAAACTCCAACATGATACATGTTTTATTAGAGACTTATTTACTTTAAATATGTTCCCTAATAATTCCCATGAATAAAGGGGCATTCCACACAAAGTTTTATTTCTCTCTTTCTATATTATTTCCAATTTTCCCCAATTTGCACTTTTGGGATTAATTTCAATTCCCTTCCCATTATTATATTAC
Organism: Zea luxurians; assembly: GCA_029449295.1. Taxonomy (NCBI): domain Eukaryota; kingdom Viridiplantae; phylum Streptophyta; class Magnoliopsida; order Poales; family Poaceae; genus Zea; species Zea luxurians. The sequence goes on from JAOPSE010000046.1 coordinate 4,819,849, forward strand.
CATGTTATTATTATTTTTGTTATACGCACAAACAAATCAAAACTCCAATATGATGCAATAGAGGTATATTTATTTTAATTAATTTATTTGCTTGGTAGATGTTTGGATTATGAAACACACTGATTTTGCTTTCTTCTCTTTAGAAAAATAGTATTTTGAAGGTGGGATAAGAAGTAGAAGTTACTTCAAAAGTGAATATGCTTGTAAATAAATGCTTATGGTGCACCATTTAATGTTATGTATCATCATTTAGTTGAATAGAAAACTTTCCTATTACTTTCTTTCTAAATTAATTCTTGGTTTTCACCAATCCAGCCCTAAATCTTCAATACTCAAGTATAATTTGAGATATCTGAATTTACTATTTTATCTCTTCATATATTTATTTTATTTTTATTATTTTTTTTCTTATACAGATTTTGGGCCTTACAAATCCTACCCCCCTTAATAGAAATCTCGTCCTCGAGATTTGTAAGAAAGCGATGTATACTCAGATTGTCTCAACACATATGCACAAACAAAATCTCAGCATGATGCATAATTTATTAGAAACACATGGGGTCAATTAGACCTTATTATTCCTCCTAAAATAGTATCATACCATTTACTAACTAAGGTAACATTTAGATCTTACAAATAGTAGTAATTTATATATATGTTTATGTAGCTTGGTGGAGCTGGTGGTGGTGGAGGAGGTAGTGGGCGTTGTTGTTGTTGTCTTTCCAACCGTGCTTGCCTTATTTCTTGACATATCTCCAATCGGTCTTGATGTATTTCTTCGCGTTCTTGTCTTATCTGATTTTGCATTTCGATAACCATGTCTGACATTAGTTGTATTACCAGCATTTGGGCGGCAACCACTTGATCGATTCCAATAGGTGGAGGATTCGGAGGATTCATTTCTGTTTGCTATTGTCTGATAATCTTCCCTTCCTAGTATTGACCATGAGAGTTAGAAGCATATGGCAAAATAGTTTTGCAAGGGAATTTATTCGATAAGCGGAATGAATAAGCTAGTAGCCGGTTATGATCTGAAGATTCTTTAGTAGGGCTTAATCTATTTTATGTCCAGATTTGGAGTAAAAGAAAGTCAGGTGGAGAAGACTTTTATTCCGGGTGGTGGATCTTGATTCATCCGAAGATCAGTTTCTACCTGTATCTTTCATTGTCGAGGTTAATCTTGGATCTAATTTAAGAACAATCGGTTGCGGTGTTAGATACCATCATCTAATTTGAGATAACAATGGCGGGTACATGGGGTAGGTAGATTGAACAGAGTTTTACTTTGCTTTTGGGATAAATGGGTTGGGCAACCTATAACTTAGGCTAGGTCATGGTTTCTCGGATGAATTGGTCTAAGACACCAATTTTAGGTTTTAAAATCTCATTTATAGGAATATGGTTTAATTAATACTTGTGACATAGATTATACCATATTAGGTTAGGTAGGGTCTAGATTAGATTGGATATAACTGGATTAAACTTAGTTTAAGTTAGATTGGTCTACCAGGGTAGAATATGTATAATTAGGATATGCTAGAATCTTTTGGGATAGGATGAATTATATGGTGTTATGGAGCTATCGAGTGGTTATGGTAGTTGCATATGGTCAGGTTGGACTAAGATTCCAATTTAGGTTAAAATATATTTATAAGAGTAGGATCCAATCTTATTTTACCAGTATTATCTAACATGTTCATCAATTTGGTTAGGTCTAATCAGATTAGATGGGATCAGAATTAAATTAGTGTAATCAGATTAGACTAGATAAGATCTACTTAATTTATTTTGGAATAGATCATGTTGGTTACACCATTATGGGATAAGCAAAGTGGTGGAGATAAGTATGCTTATTAGGACAAGATGAGTCTCTAAGAATAAGATAGAATCTTTTGAGCTTAGTTAGCTCTATTAGGGATAAAATGAAAATCTTTTCGAGATGAGATGAATCTATTAAGGTAAGAGAGTATCTTTTAAGATAAGATGGATCTATATTAAGATAACTTTTAAGATAAGAGAGAATCTTTTAAGATACGAGAAACCTATATATAATAGATATATTTTTAATGGAGGATAATCTAAGTTATTTAGTTATCTCATAAATTTTATTTATTTATATTTATGCCTATGTGTATATGCAGGTGTAATTGTGGACATTACTCCACAACTCATCACACTCAATCAAAGATCCAAATCAAACAAGTATCATAAGAACAAGCACTCAAGCGTATAGATATCTATAAAAATAGTTTTGTTTTTGTTCCTAAGAGTAGGTCTCCTTTTCCTAAAGATCACTTTAGGCACAACATTTCAAAGGGGTGAAATCCACATTTGTCTTTAGGAGAAAAAGGTAAGAATAATCAGAGTAAAGCGGAAATAGATGAGAAAAGATTAAGATGAGTTTAGAAAAGAACCAGAGTAGCAAAGGTAAGTAGGTATTGGTTGTCCAGTTCTATCTAGGTTTCGTCCTAAAGTCAACATTCCTCTAATACCACTTCTGTAACACCCGGTTTTAAGGGATAAAGCCGGGTGCATCTCATACATGCACCGAAGAAGATAACATATATAATAACAGAGTGTATAGAGATAAATTTCACAATATAATCAGAGTACTTATTACATAGTGGAAAGCTTACAAAATAAAAGATAAATATAACAGGATCTAAAATGCATCCATGGCGCTAGAAAGTCAACTGGGAGACACCACCTAGATCGAAACAAACTCCTCGATATGTGGCTCCTCTTGAACCACCTGTTCTTCTCCTGTGGGGGGTGTGAGACAGCAAGAGTGAGCTCACATACGTTTATAGCTCAACAAGTCATGGGGAATAATATGCATGAACTTGCCAAAGGTGGGAGTTTATGTGAAGTGTAAGGCTGATCAACAAATTAAAGGCTGAAGCTGAGCATTGCTTTTATAAGTTGGTCAAAATTTTATTAGCAATTACTAAGTATAAGTAAATACCAAACCTTAATAATAATAAAGAAAAGTAATAAATAAATAATCCCAATGTGATGCAAATGACAAATTGAGTTTTAATTCCATAGATTAATCATATGAGTGTCCGAGCTGCTCATGACCATGAGCACGGCTAGTATACCAGTTTTACACTCTACAGAGGTTGCACATCTTTACCCACAAGCCGTGTTACCCATCTGCCAAGGGGTCATGAATCCCATACACCTCTACCAAGGAAGCGAGGCAGGGTAACACTATGAGGCCTTTACAAAGTTCCACTAGCTTGAGAAAACCCGCTATAGTTTATAGGAAGCTCCAGTGCAGGAATCCCTCGCCTGACCGCCATCGCAGCAAAATCAACCCAAGGACCTCCCTACACTGACCACTCCCCTACTGCCCTTGCCCCTTTCGGGTAAGGTAGTCATCCACTAGCTTTCCTAGTTAATCAGCCAAGGGCGTTCCATTAAACCCTTGTAGTAGCATTGTTTTCCCGAGTGGTTCTCCATGTTCCCATTAACATAATGATCTTATCATGAACATAAATAACATAACAAAATAATAGGAACATGGATATAATGAAATATTAATCCCAAACCATATAGAGCAATAGCATAACTACCTAAATGATTCAGGGGTAATTAAGGAAAAATGATAAACAGACTAGGGTGACCTATTGGGTCCCATCAAAATTAAACCTATGCATTGAATAATGATAATAAGGAATATTGTTGGGTAACAAAAGTGGATCAAGGGCACAACTTGCCTGGCACTTGAGATTCTAGATACCAGGGTGATTCTTCAGATCCTCGTGACCGCACTGCTAGTCGTAGCAATACAAACAAATAGTGTATAGACAAAATTAACATTACACCAAATATAAGTACAAACTGAATAATAATAATCTACACGTTGATACGAGATCGTGGGTACGTGAACTAGTAAAATCGGAGTTACGAGTAAGGAGTTATGATTTTATAGAAGATCTATGTGATGAAAATATTAAACTATATTATGAATTGGTTAGGATAAATCATATGAGAGGTTATTCTATAAGGAATTATCTCTACCTTAATCTAAGTCATAAATTGACCCTAGATTATATTCTAGTAGATTATAATGATAAGTAGTTTGACAGGACTAATCAACATAAGTTAAATAAAGATATAATTATAAAAGAATGGGACATGGTATAATAAATGCTTTTATTGCATAGTAAATATTTATACGAGACCAACACAACTTGAACGGATCAAATCAGAGTTAAAATGGAGGAGATACGAATTTTCGAAGGTTTCATGTGCTTGGCATTAGATTAATTAAGAAATAAATTTTAATGTGACTTTCATGTCAAAACAGAGACACTATGTGATAAACAACATTATTACAAAATTATAGGAATTGGAATGAATAAATTTGGACTAAGTATGCATTTTCTATGAATTAAACACACTCTAGTATTTATTTTTGCATTAATAAGTATTTTCCAAATGAATTTATTGATTTTCTAACTATCTGGACCGAGCACTAAATCTATAAAAATACGGGGGTGAAATCATAAGTGTTCCCCAGACTTAGCCCAACCCTAGGGTGGACAGTGGGTTTATCCCGCTAAAACCCGAGGGCTCTTTTACAAGATGGTGCGGACGAAGGGGTATGCTAAGATCAGAGTCGTCCGACCTTCAATCTGCGGCTGTGATAAGATTTTCTATAATCCAAACGGGTATGAGATATGGACGGTCCGATCTCGATCAGACGGTTGCGGCCTGCTGCGTGAAAGGGGAATTTCCTGGATGTAATCAGAGCCGCACGATACCGATCTAATGGCTACGACTTAATGGGACGCGATCTGCTTCGAGCCGTAGGATGCCAATCCAACGGCACCAATCCAAATGCCCCAAGTGGTACGCTAGAACTAATCCTGGCCACCCATTAATTGATCCACGGCCCCACGCTGTTCTTCCTCGACCCGATCACCAGAGCGGCGGTGCGCGCACGGCAGACGGTGGCGCTCCACCGGAGGAGGGTCGTTACCCGCACAAACACGCAAACCCCCAAAAAAATCAGTGCCACACGTAGAGGGCACCAAGGCGAAAACAATAGGAGATGGTTTACCGTCAATCGATGCATCAAGTTGCCAGGCTCGGGCGAACTGCGGTATTGGCGGCAAGAGCGCAACACCGATGAGCAATCGGGGTGGCCACAGCACACCAATCAACGCTCGATTCATCGCTAATTGAAGAAGAGAAGGTCTCAAGGGGAAGGATGGAGTTCTTACAAGCGATTAATCGGCTCCGAAGACAACACACGGGGACGCGCGGATTCACCGTGAATCTTCAACCCCGACGACGAAATTCTCCCTCGATGAAATCCCACCGCATCAGGGAAGACCCTGCACGGGTGCGGTGAACACCCACGATGGCCTGGGGCTCCCATTCACGGACAGGGACATAGCTCAGCTCGATTCCCACGGCAGCAACGCCCCCCTCTCCCGTTCCCTACTCTCTCGGTTCTAATGGCGACGGCGGAAACCCAGGGGGTCCTTGGTCCTAGGGTTCGCAACGGAGCCACTGGTCCACGCCTTTTATCCCCGGGCGCAGGGTGACCCTAGTCCCTAGCTCCCATGCCGCCATATGCGGGCGGTTGAAACGGTCCGCAAGGTTAGGGACGAGTCTGACCATCAGCCCCACGAGTCAGTGTTGCAGAAGACCGTGTGCCACGGCAGGGAGAGGCTGACGAGTTGGTCCCCCCACCAGTGAGCGGGAGCAGTGGGAGGTAATGGGCCACGCGAAACGGTTAAATGGGCCGCTTTGTTGTTTGGGCCCAAATGCACGATTTCTCTATTCCTTCCTTTTTCTTTTCCTTTCTTATTTCAAATCCAAATCATACAAATTCAAACTCTAAATTTCCATTTAAATTCAAATTTTCGTGGTAGATTTATATTCACAATAATTGCCCCACTTAAACATGGCATGGTGAATTTTTTTTTTGATATTTATTTTGTAATCACTAACGCTTCTCTTTCTCCAATTCTAGAATTCCTAATTTAGGATTAAATTCCCAATTTGATCACTGATGTCTTTCTATAGATTTTATTACTAATATATGCACACATAACTAAACTCCAACATGATACATGTTTTATTAGAGACTTATTTACTTTAAATATGTTCCTAATAATTCTCATGAATAAATGGGCATTCCACACAAAGTTTTGCTTCTCTCTTTCTATATTATTTCCAATTTTCCCCAATTTGCACTTTTGGGATTAATTTCAATTCCCTTCCCATTATTATATTCCCATGTAATTATTATTTTTGTTATACGCACAAACAAATCAAAACTCCAATATGATGCAATAGAGGTATATTTATTTTAATTAATTCATTTGCTTGGTAGATGTTTGGATTATGAAACACAATCATTTTGCTTTCTTCTCTTTAGAAAAATAGTATTTTGAAGGTGGGATAAGAAGTAGAAGTTACTTCAAAAGTGAATATGCTTGTAAATAAATGCTTATGGTGCACCATTAAATGTTATTTATCATCATTTAGTTGAATAGAAAACTTTCCTATTACTTTTTTCTAAATTAATTCTTGGTTTTCACCAATCCAGCCCTAAATCTTCAATACTCAAGTATAATTTGAGATATCTGAATTTACTATTTTATCTCTTCATATATTTATTTTATTATTTTTTTCTTATACAAATTTTGGGCCTTACAATATTGAACATTTACGTGCTGTTTTTGATGTTTTGCGTGATGCACGTTTATATGGTAACCTTGAGAAGTGCACCTTCAGCACCGATCGTGTGTCTTTTCTTGGATATGTTGTGACATCGCAGGGCATTGAGATGGATGAGGCAAAAATTGTTGCCATCACGAGCTGGCCACTTCCAACTACGGTCACGCAGGTTCGAAGTTTTCTTGGTCTTGCAGGATTCTACATGCGATTTGTGCGGGATTTCAGCACCATTGCAACACCTCTCCACGAGTTGACAAAGAATGGAGTGCCGTTTTGTTGGGGACCATCACAACAACAACTTTTGATGCCCTCATGTCGAAGCTCACACAAGCAACTCTGCTGCAACTTCCTGATTTTGACAAGACATTCGAGCTCGAGTGTGATGCAAGTGGCATTGGGATTGGAGGAGTGCTCATTCAAAGAGGTAAACCTGTTGCTTTCTTTAGTGAAAATTTGCATGGTCAAACTCTGAATTATTCTACATATGACAAAGAATTATATGCTTTAGTACGAGTTTTACAAACTTGGCAACATTATCTATGGTCTAAAGAATTTTTCATACATTCGGATCATGAATCTTTGAAGTATCTTAAGGGACAATCTAATCTAAACAAACGACATGATAAATGGATTGTATTCATAGAATCATTTCCTTACATTATTAAGCATAAAAAAGGAAAGGATAATGTGATTGCTGATGCTTTATCGTTATACTATGCTATCCCAACTTAATCATAAAATCTTTGGTTTGGAAACTATAAAGGAATTATATGCTGCTGATTTGGACTTCAAAGATGCCTTTGAAAATTGCAGAGAGGGAAGAACGTGGCAATAATTTATGCTGCGTGAAGGCCTTCTCTACCGTGCTAACAAGTTGTGTGTTCCAGCTAGCTCCATTCGTCTTTTACTCTTGCAGGAAGCATATGGAGGTGGCTTGATGGGACATTTTGGTGTTAAGAAGACCGAGGATGTGTTGTTTACTCATTTCTATTGGCCTCGGATGCGGCGTGATGTTGAGCGCTACGTCTCTCGTTGCACCACGAGCAACAAAGCTAAGTCCCGACTTAACCCCCATGGTCTTTATTTGCCTCTTCCTGTTCCTCGTGCACCTTGGAAGGATATTTCTATAGATTTTGTTTTGGGATTGCCTAGAACAAAGAGGGGGAGTGATAGTGTTTTTGTCGTTGTCGATCATTTTTCAAAGATGGCACATTTTATACCCTGTCATAAAACAGATAATGCTTCACATGTTGCTGATTTGTTCTTCACTGAGATTGTGCGTTTGCATGGTGTGCCAAATACTATTGTTTCTAATAGGGATGCTAAGTTTTTAAGTCATTTTTGGAGAACCTTGTGGTTTAAATTGGGAACAAAGTTGCTGTTTTCTACTACTTGTCATCCCCAAACTGACGGTCAAACAGAGATTGTTAATCGCACTTTATCTACCATGTTGTGGGCTGTTTTGAAGGATAATTTGAGGTTGTGGGAGGAATGTTTGCCACATATTGAGTTTGCTTATAACAGATCAATTCATTCCACAACCAAGTTTAGTCCATTTATGGTAGTATATGGTTTTAATCCTCGTGCTCCAATTGATTTGCTACCTGTACCAACTTCTAAAATAGTGAACTTGGATGCTACATAATGTTCTGAATTCATTCTTAAGTTACATGAAACAACTAAGTTGCAAATTGAAAAGATGAATGAAAAGTATCGTATTGCTGCTAATAAAGGCAGGAAGGAAATGAAATTGGAACCTGCTGACTTGGCGTGAGTTCATTTGAGAAAGGATAGGTTTCCTGATTTGAGAAAGTTTAAACTTATGCCACGTGCTGCTGGTTCTTATAAAGTTCTTGCAAAAATTAATGATAATGCATATACACTTGAGTTGCCTCCAGATTTTGGGGTTAGTCCCACCTTTAACATTTTAGATTTGACGCCATATATGGGTGATGAAGATGAGATCAACTCGAGGACGAATCCAATTCTAGAGGGGGAGGATGATGAGGACATCACTTTTATACATACAATTAATGGACCGATAACATGATCGCGTGCACGATAGCTAAATCTCCAAGTATGTTCTACCCTAGTCAATTGTGTTTTAGAGCTTACGCTTGGGGCCATGGATGTTTTGATGATTAGAAACCTTGGAGAGGACCAGCAAGGACTTGGGAAAGGCCAAGGTGTTGAGGAGGAGCAACAAGGGCGCTCACAACAGGAAGGAGATCAAGTCCGACTCAGCTGCGACTCCATCTCGGGTTCCAGGACCAGTCTACACTAAAATGGACGCCCAGGATGCATCCGGACTCCGATTGCAACAGACTTGATATGGTTGGGAAGATAAGGATATTATATAACCAACCCAACTGGTTCCACCAAAAAATTCATCTGGAGTTAACGGGAATCGTCGAAACAATTCAGCGTTCAGATTCTGTTTTGGTGCTGCGACACTGTCTGTTGGGCCGTTGGGCCGTGTATCGCGTTGGGGCCCATTAGGGGCGAGTCCAGAGTCACGCACGCCCTAATACTCTATTTATTCAGCAGCCGCCGCCACATTAGGTTTTGGGTTTTGCTTAGATCATTCTGTCATCGAACAGTGTCATTGTCATCGGTTTGTGAGACCCCATCCCATAATCAATACAATTTTGGTTGTGTTTCTTTCCTATTCTTGCTTGTGTTCTTGATTGCGCTTGCAGGGATAAGCCTTCGTGGCGAGGTCACTCATGTGTCATGGGTGGTAACCAACGGAGTCGTGGTGTAGTGATTGCGAGGAACCGTTCGCTTGGAGCCTTGGATCATCAACGTCGAGATCTCCACTCAACCAAGTTATCGTATCTCACGGAAGATCGGGCCGCATCTTCTATCAAGTAGGAACAGGGATGTAACCCAAGCTTATCTCAAAACTTATGCACAATCAAGAATTTCGGCATGATGCATAACTTATTCAAAGCATACATTTAGATAGACCTTATTATTACTCCTAAAATAATAATATACTAGCTACTAACTAAGGTATTACTTCGGTCTTACAAATAGTGCTCTATATATATATATGTTTATATAATTATATTTATTCTAATCCTATTGTTCATTGCATTCTTCACCAACTTCTTCACCTTCAAACAGCACTTCTTCTTGGTTTTCAGGTTCAGCTTCTTCTTCTGCATGGTTGACTTACCCTATTGATGGATAAGGGCTGACTCTTGCCTGCCGAGGCTTGACATTGCTTCATTGGAGCAGGAGTAGTATAAGCAGCCCTGTTGGGACAGTAGTTGGCATAGTGTCTAGACTGTCCACACTTGAAGCATGACCTGTTGGTGGATCTATTAGGAGCAATAGGTTCCGTTGGGGTGCTTGCTTGAGAAGTAGCAGTTTGTGTCTGTTAAGTTTCCTACCCAGAACTGCCACGAGCAGGTGTACTTTGAGTAGTAGTATGTCGAGGACGGGAACTACTTCCAGCCTATCCCTAGTGAGCAGCCCATCTGTTTTCTCCAAACTCAAACCTCTTGTTTTGCACAACAATCGCTTTGTCCAGTAGTCTTTGGAAGGATGGGAAAGTATGCGATATCAGTTGGTATTGCAGTGGTCCTATCAAACCTTCCAGGAAGAGCTCCTGCTTCTTCTCATCATCCTCAACATCCAAAGGAGCATATCGGAATAGCTGAATGAATTTGTCCCTATATTCACTCACGGACATACCTCCCTACTTAAGGGATAGAAACTCCTTCCATTTATTCTTCATAAGTCCAGCAGGAATATGGTAATTCTTGAATTGAGTGGAGAATTCTGCCCAGGTAATTGTGTTGATAGCATCATGAGCAGCGCAGTATGCATCCCACCAATCCGCAGCGGGGCCAATAAGGCAATCGGACGCATAAAGCACCCTCTCTCTGTCGAAACACTGAGCTATGTTGAGCATCTTGTCCATGGACTTTAACCAGTCATCTACTTATAGTGGATCCACGAAGTTAGAGAATGTTGGTGGTTTGTGACTCATAAATTCCCGGTGCTTATCCCTGGGTGGAGCTGGTGGTGGTGGAGGTAGTGGTGGTTGTTGCTATCTTTCTAGTCGTTCTTGCCTCATTTCTTGACGCATCTCCAGTCGTTCCTGACGCATCTCTGGCCATTCTTGCCTCATCTAAGCTTGCATCTGAGTGACAACTGCTGGATCGGTCACAGCCAGTGGAGGATTCGAAGGATTCATTTCTGGTTGTGGTTGTCTAATAATCCTCTTGCTATGGTGGTTAGCAGGTAGATCGATACCGCCTCCCTTCCTGGTATTGACCATCTGAGTTAGAAATATATATGGTAAGATAGTTTTGCAAGGGAAATTATTTAGTAGGCAAACAGATAGGCTAGTAGCTGGTCACAAACTAAAGGTTCTTTGGCAGGGCTTTGATCTATTGTTTTATGCCAATATTGGGATGACTATTCATATAAGGTGAATGTCTAAAGCTAAGATAGAATCTGTCGAGATGAGATAGATATATGATACTAGTTGTATTCTAATGGAGAGATAATATAGGTTGTCTAACTAATTTATAAACATTTTTTGCCTATGTATATGCAGATGCAATTATGGACATTACTCCACAACTCATCACACTCAATCAAAGATCCAAATCAGACAAGTATCATAAGAACAAACATTCAAGTACATAAATACCTATAAAAATAGTTTGTTTTTGTTCCTAAGACTTGGTCTCCTATTCCTAAAGGTCACTTTAGGGACAGGATTTCAAAGTGTGAAATCCACTTTTGTCTTTAGAGTGAAAAGGTAAGAGTAATCAGAGTAAAGCGTTAGTGGATGAGAAGAGATTAAGAAAAGTTTAGAAAGAATCAGAGTAGCAAAGGTAAGTAAGTAAGGGTTGTCGAGTTCTATCTAAGTTTCGTCCTACAGTCAACATCGCTCTGATACCACTTCTGTCATACCCGGGTTTCCGGGGCACCAAGACCCGGGCGCGAGCATAATCTCCAAGTGTGCTAGGACCAAGTCTTACACATATGGTGACTCATGGTACAAAAACGAATGTCACAACATTAATATATAACAGAGTTCTGTACAAAATAAATAAATAAATAAATACATCATATGAAGACAACGATCTAGCAACCAAAAGTTGACTAGGAGACGACGGCCTAGACCTCTCACGAACTCATCACAGCATCTTCCATGTGCCTCATCCTGCGATACCTGTCCTTGACCTATGGGAGGTGTGAGATAGCAAGGGTGAGCTCACATACGTTCATCGCTCAACAAGTTGTGGGGAATAATGTGCATGAACTCACCAAAGGTGGGAGCTGATGTGAAGTGTAAGGCTTACCAAAGAGGATGGTTAAAGCTGAGCACTGCTTTTAAAGTTTGTCAAAATTTTATTAGCAATTACTAAGTGTAAGTAGATACCAACCCAAATAAGTAATAGATCAAAATTGGTAACAACACCCGCGATGCAATGCATATGACGAATTGAATTTAATTCCATAAGTTAATCATGTGCGGGTCCGAACTGTTCATGACCGTGAGCACGACTGATATACCAGTTTTACACTCTGCAGATGATGCTCATCTGTACCCACAAGTCATGTTACCATCTGCTAAGGGGTCATGAATCCCATACACCTCTATCGAAGAAGCGAGGCAGGGTAACACTACGAGGCCTTAAAAAGTTCCACTAGCTTTAGAAAACCCGCTACAGTTCTAGGAAGCTCCAATGCAGGGATCCCTCGCCTGACTACCATCGCACCAAAATCAACCCAAGGACCTCCCTACACTGACCACTCCCCTACTGCCCTTGCCCCTTTCGGGTAAGGTAATCTTCCACTAGCTTTCCTAATTAGTCAGCCAAGGGCGTCCCATACCACCCTTGTGGTAGCACTGTTTTTCCGAGTGGTCGCTCCATGTTCCAATTAACAATATGATGTTATCATGAACAATAATTAAACAACAACATAATTGGAACATGGTCATAATGAAACATTAGTTTCCCAAAACCAAGTAGAGCAATAGCAAAACTACCCAATAATTCATGTGCTTGCAAGGTGAGGGATAAACAATGCTAGGGAAATCTATTAGGTCCCATCAAATTTACCTGAGCATGTCACCGTGATTAAATATTAATATTATTAAGTAAAAAGTAGTGATCAAGGGCACAACTTGCTTGGGACTTGAGACTCTAGGTACCAGGATGGTCTTTAGATGACTCATAACCTCACTACTAGTGTAGCAATACAAAAAAAATAGTGTATAGGCAAAATTAACATCACACCAAACATATGAATAAACTACATAAGAATATTCTGTGTCATAACAAGATCGTGGGCTTGAGAATCACTAAATTCGGAGCTACGGTTTAAAAGATATGATTTTCTAAAGGTTTAGGAGTCGGGTACAAAAGAAATTAAGTACATGATTTTAATTTGTTTCATAACAAAATAAAGTTACCAGGGGATAAACAATATTATTATGGAACTAATGCAACTGGAATGGATCAATTTGGAGTTACAATTAATTACTTAAGAATTAATCAAGATTCTAGATTTATTTTTACCCTAAAAATCATTTTCTCATAATTATTTTAGTTAGTTCAAGTACTATGGACCGGGGACACTATTTCAGGAGAGCTCAAGGGTTTCTGCGTAAATTCCAGGATCTAGATTTAATTATTTTTCCACATGTGTGGACGGCAGGTTGGTTTTAATGAAACCCGAGGGCTCTTATGCAAACTCGCACGGCGAAGAGGTATCGGGCAATAGCAACCATTGGATTATGTCCCGAGGGCACGGATTAGATCCTGAGTGTGGTGAACTGGTATAATATATGAACCGTAGGATCAGGGATCAACGATCCAGATGTTTAAAACCCTCGATCAACCCGTGTTCGCTCATTCCACGATCTACGACCGTGAATAGTCCTGGCCGAACTGGTATCCTCATCTAATCTGGACCATCTGTCGCCAGATCCACGACGTCGAACATTTCTTCTTCCCCCCGACAATCCGACCGACGACGCGCAACCCACAATGGTGGAGCTTCACTGGAATCCCTGTCACATGGCGCTCTAGAGTCACTAGCCACACACCACTAGGCGTAAGGAAACATGGGACATAATAGAATAACATAGGTAGATACTTACCGGCCCAAACGGCGCAGACACCCCAGACCACAACGACCTGAAGCACCGCGGCAGTGATGGAGCTACGACGAGCAATTGCCGCACTCCCGATCGCCCACAACTCAAGGTACTGATGCGCGTACGTCAGGCACACCATGGCAACCTCCACAGACCAAACCCTAGGCCCCAAGTGTCACCGATGGTGGCTGCCCTAGTTGGTGAATTGGATTCGAATCCGCCTTGACGGAGAGGGCAACGATAGCTAAAGCTTGAGGGTGGCCAAGCTCAGAGATGTAAGGCGGGAGTCCCAGGCGTCCCGAATTTATACCCGGGCACGCGGGAGAGACCGACTATAGCTCCCCGGCCGATCCACGCAGAACTCGTTGAGGTTGTTGCGGAGAATTCGGCGATGGTTACGGCAAGGGGATGGAGCTAACAACGTGGCCCCACCTGTCACCGACGCTGGTAAACGCGTGCGTGAATCACAAGAGGATGCCGAAATGGGCCCACAGATCAGCGAAGTAGCAGGAGCGCGGTGAGAGGCTGAGCCATGGGTCCCACGGCGCAGTGTGCGACCAAGCGTGCGCTGGGGGGTCACCTACTCACCTAGGCCACACACGGAACTTCACAAGTGGGTCGCGTGGTGGCTTTCGGCCCAAGCGCAGGTAAGTCTTCTTTTGTTTTTCTTTTTATGTTTTCTTTTCTATTTTTATTTCCCATTTCCAATTTATGCTCAATTTCCAATTTGAATCCTAAACATGTTTCCACTTCTTGTTTTAAATTTCAGGTTCCACTCTCAATTAAACTCCTAATGTGAATATAGATTCCACAGTTTTTAATATTATTATTTATTTTCCCCATTTTCTCATTTTAGAAGTAACAAATTAATATTACAATTTCTTTTCTTATTTTGTATTATAAATTGAGGTCAAGTTCATGTTTTCAATAAAAATGCATCATAATCACATCATCAAGAAGAGATGTGCCAGTCTTTATTTGTTTATTGGTTACTTGACTAATTTAATACCCTTTGGTTATTATAAATAGGAAGGGTCTTAATGAAGTTCCAAGGTTTCAACAATTCTCCAAACCCCATCATAACTATATTTATTTATTGATTTTATTACTTTCCCTTCTACTAATTTTTTGGGCTTTACATCCTACAACCCTCTTGAACATCTCTCGAGTAGATCTATTAGGAGGGAACATGTTTTTGTGTGTCAATGTATGCCCCACACCATTTTACATGGATATTGTAAGGAACCAAAAAACATAAAAAGCACTAAATAGCAACGATGACCAACTCATCAATTGCATATCACCTTATTTGTTCTAAGGATGGTATATGTATCAGCCATTGTTTGGAGAGCATTATAGATTTCTTGCCAAACACTTGGAAAATATTTTTTGAAATACCTTGTATTAATTGTTCTTGGGAGATTTTCACCTTTCAACATCTCTGTCGGATATGAATTCTAAGATATCACTTTCATCACTCTATAAGGACCTTCCCAACTTGGTGACCACTTGCAAAACTTATTGCTCTTTTCCCCAACTTGGTGACCATGCCAAATTTCTTACTTGAAATGACTTGCTTTTAAATCTCTTGTTATGTGGAACTCAAGTTTTGTCCTTCTCCTTATCCTTGAGAGCATTGATTTTTTTAATGGTCCTCTCGTCAATATTATCCATCATTAAATCATGATACATAACAACAAATGAATCCTTTTTTCTTAGCAAGACTATATGTTTCCAATTTTCTTCGATGGGAAACAAGGCATCTTGGCCCATATATCAACTCAAATGGAGTAACTTTTGTAGCATCATGTCTAGATATACGATGTGCCCATAGAGCTTCAGACAAAAGCTCATGCCACCTTCCTGGGGTGCCATCAATCTTCTTTTTGATGAGATTGATGAAAGTATTATTACTAGAATCGCCTTGGCCATTAGTTTGAGTATGACGAATTAAGCAACTTGATTTATATAATTTGGAAAAATTATTGACCTCCTTTGATGCAAATGATGTCCCTTGACCTATAATATATGTTTGAGTGATGTTGAATCTATGTATGATATGCTCGATGTAAGGAAAAGGGACCCTAGGCCATTTAGCTTAATAGATTTTGGTGTTTGAAGATCAACATAATCTGTGGACTAATGTGTTTGCTAGTGTTTGTGTTTGTAGTTCACAGGATGCTAAAGTTACTTGGACCAAGGAATTGAGGAAAGCAACACCTCAAAAGAAGACATTAAGAAGATCAAGAGAAGTCCAAGAAGAGAAGATGTGTTGCAACAGTCGGCCTGTCCGGACAGGAGCACCGGACTGTCCGATGCCACACGCCGGACTGTCCGGTGCACCAGGAACTGTAGCCCTAACGGCTAGTTCCAGGTGGCACTATGGAGGGAAGAACACCTGACTGTCCGGTGTGAAGTCCGGACCGTCTGGTGCATAAAGCCTGTGCGCCAACGGTCACCTGCTCTAACAGACCTAACGGCTAGGCGCACCGGACAGGGGCACGGGACGGTCCGGTGACCCCATCGGACTGTCCAGTGCACCACAAAAAGCAGCAGCTTTCCTCCAACGGCTAGTTTAGTGTTGGGGGCCTATAAATACGCCCTAACCGGCCATTTCCAAGTGTGGGAGCCCAAGGGATATACCAAGGCACAAAGTAGACATTCCCAAGTGCTCTTACACCCAAGTGCTTAATAGAATCACTCAGTGATTAGCGTAGGTGCTTTGCGAAGTGCTTAGATTAGTTAGACCTCTCTAGCACTTGCTCTAGGTGAATCCTAGTTAGTTGAGTGAGTTTAGATAAACCACCAACCCCTCGGCTCTTGTGTGAGCCATTGTAATTGTACCAAGTGGGGCGAGAGTCTTGCGAGACCGTGACAACCGCGTTTGTGTCGCGGCTGCCACTGTGTACCGAAGGGAACGAGGCCCACGGCATTTTCAGCCGGAAGCTCGATAGTGGAGACGGCGGGGAGCGTTCGAGAGGAGCTAGAAGTGGAGCACCACTTGCGCGTGGAGAAGGCCCGCGGCTCTCTACGGAGTTACTCGACCGAGGTGCTTGCGTAGGGGGACCCATGAGGATTAGTTGGGACCTTGCGTGGTTCTGGATACATCGGTAAAAATACCGGCGTCATCCACGAGAGTTTGCATCTCTACCTTGCTCTTTAAGTTTCCGCATTTATATTAAGCATTTAAGTTTCAATCTTGTATTCAAACTTATATAGTGTAGATTGAAACTTAGCCTTTGCAGTAGAGATAGCAACACTTAGACAAAACCTAGTTTGCACATTCTAATTTGATTATTTGAATAGGTTTTTCTCTAGGGATTATTTTTGGCCTAGTTTAGTAAAAGTTTTAGAAGTCCTAAGTCACCCCCTTTTAGGCGTCACCCGTTTCCTACAAGTAGTATCAGAGCCTGGTTTGGCTCATTTGAAACGCTTTAGCTTCACCGCTAAAACAGCCGACACTTTCTAGAGGAAGGGATGGATACCCATAGGCCACCACACATCGACGGCACTAACTTCCCCTATTACAGTGCTAGAATGGTTTGTTACCTAGAGGCTGTTGATCTAGGTGTTTGGAGAGTCACTCGTGATGGGATGAAACCACCTAAAAATCCCGAGAAACCTACCACAAGTGAGGAAAAAGAAATTCATTTAAATGCTAGAGCCAAAAATTGCTTATATGAATCTCTTAGCATAGATATTTTTAATCAAGTATTTACATTGAAAACTGCTAATGAGATATGGATAAAATTGCATGAGCTCCATGACGACACATCAAATGTCCGTGAGCAAAAACATTGCCTAGTCTTAAATGAGTATAATTCTTTTGCTATGAAAGAAAATGAGCTTGTTAGAGATATGTATTCTCATTTAAATCTAATCATCAATGAGCTCAATTCTATTGGCATTAACAAGCTAAGTGATGCGGACATTGTAAGAAAGATTGTCTCCCTGTTACCACAACAAAGATACGGGAGCATCATCACTATTCTTCACAACATGGAGGACTTGAGTACAATGACCCCAACCATTGTGATTGGGAAAATCGTGGCCTTTGAGATGTCGTGAAACATGTGTCAGGGAGAGGAGCCAACTTCCTCAAGGCCATATGCTTTTGTATGTGATGAAAGGAAGGGTAAAAAGAAGGCTCCCACTCCAAGTTCCTCAAGTGATGAAGAGGAAGAAGAAGAAAGTGATGATGAAGGAGAAAATCAACCATCAACATCATCCTCTGAAGACGAAGAAACAATCTGACGCGTCGGAAAGGTAATGGGGATGATTCGCAAGATTAATCTAATGGGTGTGCCCCTGGAGGTAGAGGATCTTCTCTTTAACATTGATAGGAAAAAGCAAAGAAAGAGAGGATGTTTCGCATGCGAGGAGAAGGGACACTTTAGGGACAACTGTCCAACTATGGTCGAACCCAAAAAGGAGAGGAGCAAAGGCAAGGCGCTAACAAGTGTCAAAACTTGGGACAACTCTTCAAGCGAAGATGAACCTCCAAGGACGCACAGCCACTGATCCTCATCACGCTCATCTCGGTCATCACGCAAGTGCCTTATGGCAAGAGGTAAAATGAGTATTCCATCCTCTAGTGATGAAAGTAGTAGTGATGATGAAGGTGAGGGAAAGCCCTCCTTAGATGAGCTTGCGGAAGCCGTTAAATTTTTTCAAGATGTATGCACTAAACAAAAGGCTCAACTTAAAAACTTGAAAAAAAGTTGATTAGCTCTCAAAATGACTATAAAGGTTTGCTAGAAAAATTGGAAGCTTTTGCAAATTTGAATTGTGAGCTATCAACTAAAATTGAGGAATTAGAGTCTTGTGCTACATCCACAGCTACTGATGATGGTCTTATTAAAAAGAATGAAAAACTTAAGGTTAAGTTAGCTAGCTCTCAAGAAGCTATTGAAAATTTACTAGAAAAAATGGAAATTCTTAGCATACACAACAATGAGCTAACTACTAAGCTAGAAAACATTGGTAGCACACTAGGGGCATCTTTAGTTGAAATTCCTGAAATTATTAAGAAAGATGCTTCTACTTCTTGCTTTGATTTAATTGATAATTCTAACCCATGCAACCAAGTTCTTGTAAGAGTAGTGTTGTAGAAACATGTTCGAATGAGGTTGCAAAGGAAAATGAGCAATTAAGGCAAGAAGTGGCTCGCCTTGGCAAGGCTTTGTACAACAAGATAGGCAAAGCCAAACAAATCCAACCTCCATAGGATAACACCACTACAGGGGTGAACAAGCCTGTGGAGGGCGAAACTGTGATTTGTAGGTTATACCACAAAGAAGGCCATAAGTCTTTCCAATACAAGGCGATGACCGGGGATAAGCAAAAGCTCAAGCAAAAGCCATCAAGCAAAATCTCCAACACCTACATCAACAAGGTGGATAAAAAGGCTGCTACACCATATTTGATCAAGAAGAAAAAGAATGGAAAGGTGATAGCAATCAAAGCCAACAAAGGAAAGGGGGCCAAACGCATCTGGGTGCCAAAGGAAATAATTTCAACCATGAAAAGCACCAAGAAGGTTTGGATCCTGAAAGGGAAGTGAGTAGTCCGAAGGACCACTGGGAATTTGGAGACTTGGCAAAGATGGGATGTATATCATGGGATACATCATATTGGATCAAGTTTATTGCCAAGTGGGTTAGTAAATATTTTGGACCTAAATTTCCCCACCCATGACTAAGGTAACTAGATTTATTGTATTCCTTATTTTTAGATATGCGTATCTATTTTCTTATATCTAGTTTTATCTTCCAAGCCTAGTATTTCATTTCGTACTTACTTTAGATTAACAATGCATGCATACTAGGTAAATCACATGGTAGGATTTCTCGTTCTCATTTCATATTCTTGAGCGAACCTACATGGTTTAAAATTGTTTAATTAAGCATGGCACATAGCTTATTTAACATCCCTAAGTAAATGACACTAATGCTTCAAAAGCTTATATCCTACAATTGGTATCATCTAACTTATATGTGCCAAAGCTCGGATTAGGGATAATCTGCCCCTCTTGATATCAAACCAGAGTGCATTTCTCCTACAAGTATTCAAAACTTGTATGCACACTTTCAGGGGGAGGTTACTCTATAATCTAAGACTTTGAGACTAATACCTTTTTCGAGTCTATTTCATGTAGTAGTCTCATTGTAAGGAAAATGAAGTCCCTGGAGAAAGACAACCAACTTCCACTACAAAATCTCCTAGAATTCTCATGTCTCACAAGCCTGCAATTGGTTTTCAATTGGTTCGCCTTTGCTTTCAATTGGTATCTTTGAGACTACATTCAGTATCATTTACATGTCTTCTCCAATATTTGATTAGACTATATTTCATATCTTATACTTCCCATGTTGCTATAAATGCATATATTGTTGACTCATATTTTGTTACCTATAGGGGAAGTTAGTCTATTCAAATCTTGTCTTGCACCTCTATCGCTCACATGTTTTTCCTAATTAGAAGATCTCTGTCAGGGGGAGTATTTCTTTGTCTCTAAAGGGGGAGAAAATTCTTTCTAAAGGAGAACACTCATTTAGGGGGAGTAACAATTTAGTGCTTCAACTAGTATTAATAGACAAATCCTTTATGAGGGCAAGTCTTATTTGTTTCCTACAATTTTTAATGTCTTCCTTTTCGGTGGTTGATGCCAAAGGGGGAGAAGTTTAGGGACCAAAGAAATGAAATTTGTATCAAACACCAAACACCACCAATTTAAATTTTTAATTCTCCAAGTGGTTTTGGTTCTTTAGTCCAAAAGAGGAAGTAAGTGAATTATGGAGTTAGGGGGAGGCTTAAGTCCATAATATCACATTGTGGGGACAATCATGCATCCTAGCAAGTAGATTGCATTTTTCAATCAAATTTTTATAATATTTGCTTGCTTTGGTTGTGTTGTCATCAATCACAAAAAAGGGGGAGATTGTAAGGAAAAGGGACCCTGGGCCATTTAGCTTAATAGATTTTGGTGTTTGATGATCAATATAATCTATGGACTAATGTGTTTACTAGTGTTTGTGTTTGTAGTTCACAGGATGCTAAAGTTACTTGGACCAAGGCATTGAGGAAAGCAACACCTCAATAGAAGACATTAAGAAGATCAAGAAAAGTCCAAGAAGAGAAGAAGTGTTTCCACAGTCAGACTGTCTGGACAGGAGCACCGGACTGTCCGGTGGCACACCGGACTGTCCAGTGCCACACGCCGTACTGTTCGGTGCACCAGGAACTATAGCCCTAACGGCTAGTTCTAGGTGGCACTGTTGAGGGAAGACCACCGGATTGTCCAGTGTAAAGTCCAGACTGTCCGGTGCATAAAGCCTGTGCGCCAACGGTCACCTGCTCTAACAGACCTAACGGCTAGGTGCACTGGACAGGGGCACGGGACGGTCCGATGACCCCACCAGATTGTCTGGTGCACCACAGAAAGTAGCAGCTTTCCTCCAACGGCTAGTTTTGTGTTGGGGGCTATAAATACACCCCCAACCGGCCATTTCCAAGTGTGGAAGCCCAAGAGACATACCAAGGCATATAGTAGACATTTCCAAGTGCTCCTACACCCAAGTGCTTAATAGAATCACTCGGTGATTAGTGTAGGTACTTTGTGAAGTGCTTAGGTTAGTTAGACGTCTCAGCACTTGCTCTATGTGAATTCTAGTTAGTTGAGTGAGTTTAGATAAACCACCAACCCCTCGGCTCTTGCGCGAGCTATTGTAATTGTACCGAGTGGGGCGAGAGTCTTGCGAGACCGTGACAACCACGTTGTAAGACCTAAAATTGGGTAGAAAAAATATTATGAAATAATAAAATGAAGGAATAAAAATATATATAATAAGTGTGGTGAGAATTTTTTTTAAGATCTTTGGAATCTATTAGAAATCTCCCTCTTCATACTCCAAACAATAATTTTAAATTAGTTAAGTAACTGATAGATTAATAAAGAAAAGGTTGATCTCTTGATGATAATTTTTGGATGATGCATTTTATGGAAAGCATAAACTTGATCCCCAATTTCAAATAAAAATATAAGATAGAAAATAAGAATGGGGACTTTAATAAAACCCTTTTATTCCTTCCATAAATAAATAACAAGAAAAATAATAACTAATAAAATTAAAAATAGTAGAGGTCATATTCACAGTAGTAACGATTTTGACACTGGGAGTCTGAAATTCACAACAGGGATTTGAATATGGTTTAAATACTTCAAATTTGGAAATTGAATGCCAAATTCAAATTTGTAAAGGAAAAGAAGAAATCATATAGAAATAAGTATTTTCATAATGTTATGATTAAGTTGGACATTCAACTTAAGTACAAAAATTTCCACAAAAGAATTCAAAATTCAAATTGAAATTTGAAAATAGAAAGAAAAGAAAAAGAATAGAGAATAAAAAGGAAAAGGGAAGGGGTAGACCTTGGTTTGGGCCTGCTGGCCGAATCAGCCTGCTTGCGCCGTGTATGCTCGGCCAGGGCTTCTTGCTGCGTGTGCTTTGACCCCAAGCGGCCGCCATGTGGGACCCCCATGTCGGCTACTTCCTCGACCTCCAGCTCGGTCATGGTCGTTGCAACTGCCCGCCACAAACCTCGCTGCTAGCTCAGGACCGCCCCAGCCGAATCTCCGCGAACCGATTCTGCGCTTGAATCACGGGAACGGATGGACCTGGCGCATGCACCTCATCTCACCACCGCGTGGGGCCCCTCTGCTAGCATTAGCTGCTTCCCTGCAACGGTGTCACGCGCAACTGAATCGCGCCCGCGTTGCTGCCGAATCCCGCGGACCCGCCGCTGACCGAGCTTGGCCGGGGTATATAACCCAATCACACCTCGCCTCCTCCTCAACCAACCGTGCTGCCACCAGAGAAACCACGGATTCTGGAGAAGGAGAGCTTGTCACTGTGAGACAGCCGCCACCGGCGCGCGTGTGTGCGCCACCAGTCAGGATCCGCCACGGGCGCCAAACCGATCTAGGGCCTCCCTAGGTTTTTGCGTGGCGACCTCGGACGCGGTGGCGACCTAGGATCCCAGAAATTCCTCACCGGAATTTGGAGAAGTCGCCGTGCTTGTGCTCTACCATGGCCAGGGATTGCGGCGCTGCGATTCATGGTACTAACGCTTCTGCTGCATTCACTGCTTATTTGGGATTGTGTGGGTACCCTCGGATCCGAATTTGGGGCCGTGCACCACCGGTTGGCATGCTCGCCGGTGAGCCTCCGCCGCGGTTGGGTGTAGCGCCGCCCTATTGTGGCTGGGTTGGGGATGATGGCGTGTGGTGTTGATTTTCTAATCAACGGTGAAGATTAGAAGCGCGATAACGATTCGCCCGCGGCTGTTAGATCTCGATCGGGCGGATGAAAATCGATCACGTGACTTTAAAATCTGGACCGTCGATCCTCAATTCGGTGGCCCAGAAAACCTACTGGTTCAGTGTTTGGCCGATCTAATCCTAGCCCTCGGTTTCTAATCCTGTGGCTCGGATCCTAGCGTACCCCTTCGCCGTGGAAGTTTTGTGTAAGAGCCCTCATGGAATCAGGGATTCAACCCATAGTCCGGGCAGTGGGAAACTGAGTCTTAAGAATTTTTGTGAGTTAGACCCTGATGTTCTCTGTTTTTGTGCACGAGATCCAGGGAGCAGTGAAAATAAATAAATAATCACAGAAAATGATTTCTAGTATATAAATAATTCCATAAACTCATTTTATTCATATAAAATTCATATGTGATCCAAATTAATCCATTCTAGTTCTTATAATTTTGTATTAATTACGCTTATCCCTTGGTAACACTGTTTTAACATGAAAGCCAAATTAAAATTAATATCCTAATTAATCTGTTATCCAACACTTAAAACTTCATAAATTCATAACTTCTTTATTTTTCCGATTTGACTCGTTCAAGTTGCGTTAGTCACGTACAAGTATTTACTACACAGTAACAATATTTATTGTACCATATCTTATTCTTTTCTAATTAAATCTTTATTTAATTTATGTGGGTTAGTCTTGTTAATCTGCTTATCATTATAATGTAACACCCAATTTGTAATTTGTTAGAAATAATATAAATAGAGAAACAATTTCTCCTTCACATGTGAACACCCTAAGCAAAAACAAATAATTAATAACATAAAAGCCACAAAAAAATATGCATCATGCTGGAATTTTATTTCGTGTGCATTTTGTGACAATATAGAATAATGTGAAATATACCAAAGTCCAAAGTAGAATTTAAGAATCAAAGGGAAATTCAAGAATTTAAAATAAGAGAAAGAAAGAGAGAAATGATATAAAAATATAAATAATATATAAATATATCTCCAAATTTAAAACTTCTTTATGGCGCCATGTAATCTGGATAAATCTGTCACAAGTTTGAATCTAAATTAGGATTTAAATTTGAATTGGTGAAATAATGGGGAAAACAGAAAATATAAATGAAAGAAAAAAAAGAAAAGAAGCCAACTGGGCCTCAGACTCCTGTTTCGACCCAACTACCAGCTGGGCCAAATTCTTCGTCCGCGGCCCAACTTGGTCGTCCGCACGCACTGGGTGGAGCGCTGATATGTGGGGGCCGTGTGTCAGCCAAACCTGCGCGGGGGTTCTTCGGGCTGTGGTGATGACGGGTGGGACCCGCTCGTCTGTAGCTTCTTCGTCACCGTAGCGTACGCGCGGCGGGCCTAACAGCCTCCGCGGGATCCCCGCCGAGACACCAAATTCCCTAGCACCAGCTGGCAAACCACCCGTCCGATTCGCGCGGCATGAAGCCTTGGTGCGCATCCCTGTTTCCGGTTAAAACCCGGCACCTCACCTGCCTCACCAAACCCTGGGATTCCAATTCCACCATGTGTGAGACCTCCGCAAATCGCCATTGACTGTCGTTGTGCCATCGTCGAGACCTCGGTAGGTGCTGGGGCGTTGCCCAACCGTTCCGCGCTCGTGGTCTTCATGCCCAACCTGGAAGCCTGGTCGGACATCGTCGATTGCCTACCGGATTCAGCCGCTGATGACGCGTCGCTCGTCCTCGCGGTCAGAATGCGTCTTCGCTTCCCTCACCGGTAATCTACCGCAGAACCCAACGCCTGTACATTCTCAATGCGTTACATTGGTGGATTAGAAGAATAGAGATGTTAGGGGAGGGGAATTTCTCATCGGCATGCCACCATCGCTGCTGCTCCGCCGTATCGCGTCGATAGCTTACTCCTCGTCGCCACTGACGCTGTGAACGCCTCCGTATGGCTCACCTTCTTCTCTGCTCCATCCACCGCCACTTGGATTTGGGGATTCGCGCTCAGATCAGCGGACGGCCGCGCTTCGGCAATGGCTCCGCCGTAGGGTGCGGGCGGCGCCGCCGGTGGCGCTCGGGGGTGTCCAGCCAGTGTTGGGCCGTTGGATGCAGTTCGGGCGGTCCCGATTAGATCTTCGCGTACCGCTTCGCGGGGTTCTTCATGGCCGTCAGATGGTGATCGGGCGGGTGTCGAGCGCCTGAGTCATTTGGTGATCCGGTCCGTTGATTTGGCATCCGAGGGCTAAAAACCGTGCACTGGTGTATAATAACAAAGATCTAATCTAGGCCGTAGGTGTGAGATCGTGCGGCTGAGATCTCTCGATACCCCTTCGCGGGTACACTTTACAAAAGAAACCCCGTGCTTTTAGAATTTAGAACCCGCAGTCCACCTGGTGGGTCGTTTGAGTCTTAGGATTAGTTGCACCTGGGCCCCTGGCTTTTCTGGGTATTGAGGCGCCATCCAGAGAAGGGTAAATCAGATTAAATGAATTGGGAAAATGCATTTTTAATACAAAACAATTCCTAGAACTTAATTAATTCATAGAAAATCCATGTGAGCTCCAAATTGAACCATTCCAGTTTCTAAAATTTTGTAATAATATTCTCTATCACCTAGTGTCTCTGTTTTGACATGAAAACAGTAAGAAAATTTATTTATCATTTAATCCTATTTTAATCACATTAAACCTTAGGAAATTCATAACTTGAATTCTATAACTCCAAATTTAGTGATTCCAGTTCCTATGATCTCATTTTAATGTGTAGATTTTTACTGTATATTTCATTTACATGTTTGATGTGATGTTAATTTATGCTATACTATGTATGTATTGTGTTGATGCGAGTAGATGAACAAGCCACTGTGGAAACTGAGGTTCAACAAGTAGAAGTAGCTGAGCAGGAGCTCATTGAAGGCAAGTTGTGCCCTTGATCACTTACTTTTCCCAGCCATGTTCTTATTAATTATAATGATCTGCATAGGTTAATTTTGATGGGATTCTTTAAGTTACCCCAGTTTTGGTTATCTTTATACCTTGTTCACTCCTGAAATATTTTTGGGTAGTACTTGCTATTGCTTTATGGGGATTGGGTATGGAGATACACTACTCATGATTATTCTGTTATTATCTTGTTATCATTACTGTTCATGTTAAGATCATTAAATTAATGGGAACATGGAGCGACCACCCGGGAAAACAGTGCTACCACAAGGGTTTAATGGGACGCCCTTGGCTGATTAACTAGGAAAGCTAGTGGAGGTCTTCCTTACCCGAAAGGGGCAAGGGCAGTAGGGGAGTGGTCAGTGTAGGGAGGTCCTTGGTTGATTTTGCTGCGATGGCGGTCAGGCAAGAACCCTGCACTGGAGCTTCCTATAAACTGTAGCGGGATTTCTGAAGCTAGTGGAACTTTGTTAAGGCCTCGTAGTGTTACCCTGCCTCGCCTCCTCGGTAGAGGTGTATGGGATTGGTCGTCTCTTGGCAGATGGGTAACATGACTTGTGGGTAAAGATGCGCAACCTCTGCAGAGTGTAAAACTAGTATACTAGCCGTGCTCACGGTCATGAGCGGCTCGGACCCTCACATGATTAATTTATGGAACTTAAATTTAATTTGACATTTGCATCGCATTTGGGATTATTTTACTATTACTGTTCTTTATTATTATTAAGGTTTGGTATTTACTTACACTTAGTAATTGCTAATAAAATTTTGACCAACTTATAAAAGCAATGCTCAGCTTCAGCCTTTATTTCATTGATCAGCCTTACACTACATGAACTCCCACCTTTGGTGAGTTCATGCCACATTATTCCCCATGACTTGTTGAGCTATGAACATATGTGAGCTCACTCTTGCTGTCTCACAACCCCCCCATAGGAGAAGAACATGTGGTCGAAGAGGAGCCGCCTAACACTGAGGCATTCGACTTGATCTAGGTGGCGTTTCTCAGTCGACATTGGCGCCGACGATCCTTAGTTCGTTTTAAATTTATTCCTTTATTTTGTAATAAGTCTTCCGCTATGTAATAATTACTCTGATGTTTTATGACATTTATCTCTATACACTCTGTTATTATATATGTTGTCTTCTTGGTGCATGTATGAGATGCACCCGGCTTTGTCCTTTAAAACCGGGTGTTACAGAAGTGGTATCAAAGGAATGTTGACTGTAGGACGAAACCTAAATAGAAATGGACAAAACCCTTACCTACTTATCTTATTCTAATTCATTCTATACTAATCTTACTCTGATTCTTTCTACACTTATCTTGATCCTGTCTCACCTTCTACTGTTCTACTCTGATCATTCTTACCTTTTCTACTCTTAGACAAGATGGATTTCACACCTTGGAATTCCTACCCCTATGACATTTTTAAGAGATAGGGAGCCTAAGACAAAATTAAAATTATTTTCTCTATCAAAAATATTGGTTGATTGTTCTGATGATCAATGCCTGATTTGCTTCTTTGATTGATTGAGATATTATATATGGACATCTTAGCATGTGCCAGCATAAGGTAATAAATTAGCTATGGTAGGTAAAACATTAAACTACTTAGCTAATAAATCCCCCAAAGTAACATGATTTGTAATTACTGCCTTGTCTACTGCTCTTTCTTACCATATGTATCTAACTCAGATAGTCAATACCAGGAGGGGTGGTGGAATTGATTTTCCTCCTAACCGACACACTCGAAGGATATATAGACAACCTCAGCCACAGCCTACAGAGATGAATCCTCCACCAGGCGGAGTTGACCCACTGGTTGCTGCCCAGATGGCGGTGATGCAGCAAATGGCGGACAGGAGTTGCGCCAAGAGCGAGAGGAGATACGCCAGGAAAGGAGGGCACAACAACAGCAGCTGCAACAACAAATGCAACAGCAACAACAGCAGCAACAAGTACCACTGCCTCCACCACCACCACCAGTTCCACCCCGAGACAAGCATAGAGAGTTCATGAGTCATAAGCCACCTACATTTGCAAGCTCACCTGATCCACTGGACGCGGATGATTGGCTGAAGTCCGTTGCGAAGATGCTGAATATTGTACAGTGCACGGACCGGGAGAAAGTTCTTTATGCCTCAGGTCGTCTGACAGGTCCTGCTGCTAACTGGTGGGATTCTTATACTGTTGCCCATGATGCTGCTGATACTATTACTTGGGCAGAGTTCAGTACACAATTCAGGAACTACCATATTCCAGCTGGTATGATAAAGATCAAGAAGAAGGAGTTTCTGTCATTGAAGCAAGGTAACATGTCAGTCAACGAGTACAGAGACAAATTTATTCAGCTGTCGAGATATGCTCCAGAGGAAGTTGCGGAGGATGAAAGAAAGCAGGAGCACTTTATTGAAGGACTTAATGGACCCTTGCAGTATGCACTGGTTGCACACACCTTTCCATCATTTCAGAGGCTACTGGATAAGGCTCTTGCTATTGAACACAAGCGTGTTCAACTGGGTGATTTGAAGAGGAAGGCTATCTCACAGGGACAGGGTAGCAGCAGTGTTCGTCCCCACTACGTTCCACCACAGGGTACACCAACTCGACCAGGAGGGCCACGTACAACTCAGTATGCTCCACAGGGGTCTCCACGGACACCTACTCGACAGGCTACCCCCACTGGCACCCCGACGAAGTTTTCAGGACAGAGTCCGGGCACTACTTGTTTCAAGTGTGGGAAGACTGGTCATTATGCAAATGTCTGCCCACAGAGGATTGCTACTACTCCAGTTCAGAACAGGCAGCAAACTCCAGGATCTGGCAAGGGATATTCTATTGCCAAGGTTAATCAAGTCAGCGTTGATGCTACTCCGGATGGTGGGGACATCGTACTTGGTATGTTTTATGTTAATGCAATTCCTGCAACCATATTATTTGATTTTGGTGCTACACATTCATTCATGTCTACTAGATATGCCAACACAAATGAAATACCACTGCTAAATATGAGAAAACCCATGATAGTAATTACACCTAAAGGGCCTGTTGAGGCGAATCAAATGACATGTAGATTGACATTGACCATTATGGGTAGAGAATTTGGAGTTACTGCTATAATATTAGAGTCAAGCAGTATAGATCTGATCCTTGGTATGTCATGGCTAAGAAAGGCAAAGGCCGTTATAGCATGTGGTAGAGGTACCGTAGAGCTCACTACCACTAAAGGAGAAAGATTTCAAGTTAATATTGCAGTAACCTCCTCATCCATGCGTGCAATGTTCTTTATGCCTGAGGAGTTTGTTGGTGACAACATCCGGGTGGTTAGAGATTTTCCGGATGTCTTTCCAGAGGAGTTACCAGGGATGCCACCTGATAGAGAAGTTGAGTTTGTTATTGATCTCTTACCTGGAACCGCTCCTATTTCTAAACGGTCATATAGGATGTCCGTAGAGTAGTTGAAGGAACTTAAGAAGCAGTTAACTAAGTTACAGGAGGCGGGGTATATTCGTCCGAGTTCCTCACCTTGGGGAGCACCTGTGTTATTTGTGCAGAAGAAGGATGGATCGCAACGGATGTGTGTGGACTATAGATCACTCAATGATGTCACGGTGAAGAACAAGTATCCATTACCCCGTATTGAGGATTTGTTTGATCAGATGAGAGGAGCCAGTTTATTCTCGTAGATTGATCTCCGATCGGGATACCATCAGATGAAGATTAGACCCTCAGATATTCCTAAGACGGCTTTCTCAACCCGATATGGATTATATGAGTTCACTGTTATGTCATTTGGATTAACCAATGCACCAGCTTATTTTATGAACTTGATGAATAAGGTGTTTATGGAGTATTTGGACAGATTCGTCGTGGTATTCATCAATGATATTCTTATTTATTCTCAGAGTGATAGTGATCACGAGGAACATCTGAGGTTGGTGCTACAAAAGATGCGAGATAATCAACTCTACGCTAAGTTCAGCAAGTGCGAGTTTTGGATCGACAAGGTGCCATTCCTTGGTCATATTATTTCTAATGGAGGAATAGCAGTGGATCCTGCTAAAGTGAAGGAGATAATGGAGTGGAGAGTGCCCACTACAGTTACGGAGAATCGGAGTTTCTTGGGACTCGCAGGAAATTATCAGAGATTTATTGAAGGGTTCTCTAAAATTGCTAAGCCTATGACATCACTTTTAG
Organism: Zea luxurians; assembly: GCA_029449295.1. Taxonomy (NCBI): domain Eukaryota; kingdom Viridiplantae; phylum Streptophyta; class Magnoliopsida; order Poales; family Poaceae; genus Zea; species Zea luxurians. The sequence continues at coordinate 4,850,123 of JAOPSE010000046.1, forward strand.
AGAAAGGAAGAGAATTCAAGTGGGATGAGAAGTGCCAAGAAAGCTTTGATCAATTGAAGGAGAGACTAATGTCACCACCAGTATTGATTATGCCAGATCTGCAGAAGGGATTTGACATTTACTGTGATGCATGTGGCCAAGGACTTGGATGTGTGCTCATGCAAGAAGGACATGTGATTGCCTATGCATCTCGTCAGTTGCGGAAGCATGAACTGAACTACCCCACTCATGACTTGGAACTGGCTGCCGTTGTGCATGCACTTAAGATTTGGAGACACTACATCATGGGAACTAAGTGCCAAGTATACACGGACCATAAGAGCTTGAAGTACATATTTACTCAGAAGGACCTCAACCTTAGGCAACGACGTTGGTTGGAGCTCATTAAGGATTATGATTTGGAGATTCACTATCACCCAGGCAAGGCAAATTTGGTTGCAGATGCCTTGAGTCGGAAGGAGCATGTTCACTCCGCTTTCGTTGTTCAGCTACCTGATGAATTAGCAAAAGATTTTGAGAGACTCAACCTAGGAATTGTTACACATACGGAAGGAGTGACTATTTAATTGGAACCTACCTTGGAGCAAGAAATTCGTAAAGGTCAGGTTGGTGATGCCAAAATCCAGGAGATCAAGGATCTGATAACAGAAGGTAGAGGCCCGGAATTCACAGAGGATGAGCAAGGCACGATATGGTTCAAGAATCGGATGTGTGTTCCCGATATTGATAGTCTTCGGGAAACTATATTGAAGGAAGCACATGACTCAATTTATTCTATCCATCCTGGAAGTACTAAGATGTATCAGGATTTGAAGCAAAAGTATTGGTGGTATGGTTTGAAGAGAGATGTGGCTGCACATGTGGCTATGTGCGATGTGTGCCAAAGAGTTAAAGCTGAACACCAGAGGCCAGCCGAACTACTGCATCCACTGAAGATACCCGAGTGGAAATGGGAAGAGATTGGCATGGACTTCATCGTTGGATTACCTCGCACGTCTGCTGGGTATGATTCTATATGGGTGATTGTGGACAGGCTAACCAAAGTAGCCCACTTTATTCTAGTGAAGACCACATATTCAGGAGCCAAGTTAGCAGAGTTGTACATGGCACGGATTGTATGCCTACATGGCATGCCCAAGAAGATTGTGTCGGACCAGGGATCACAGTTTACTTCTCGGTATTGGAAGAAGCTGCACGAGTCATTGGATACGAGATTGAATTTTAGCTCGGCTTACCATCCACAGACTGATGGGCAGACTGAGAGGACCAACCAAGTGCTAGAGGATATGTTAAGAGCTTGTGCTCTTAAACATGGTGGAAGTTGGGATAAGAGTTTGCCTTATGCTGAGTTCTCCTATAATAATAGCTATCAGGCCAGTTTGAAGATGTCACCGTTTGAGGCTTTATATGGCAGAAAGTGTAGGACTCCATTGTATTAGGATCAAACGGGTGAAAGGCAGTTGTTTGGACCTGAGATTATACAGGAAGCAGAAGAACAAGTCCAGCAAATAAGGGAGAATTTGAGAACTGCGCAGTCAAGACAGAAAAGTTATGCTGATACCCGGAGAAGACTGCTTGAGTTTAAGGAGGGAGATTATGTCTATTTGAAGGTGTCACCACTCAGGGGTATGAGAAGATTTAAAGTCAAGGGAAAGTTGTCCCCTCGCTTTATTGGACCCTTCTTAATCTTAAAGCGAGTGGGAGAGGTTGCATACCAATTGGAGTTACCGGATCATCTTGCAGATGTTCATGATGTATTTCATGTATCTCAGCTGAAGAAATGTCTCAGGGTGCCTGAAGAACAGTTGCCAATGGAGGACCTTAATGTTCAAGAGGATCTGACTTATGCTGAGTACCCCATCAAGATTCTGGATACGCTGACTCGTGTTACGAGGAATAAGGTTATAATGATGTGCAAAGTTCAATGGAATCACCATGGCGAAGATGAAGCAACTTGGGAAAGAGAAGAAGAGCTTCGTATAGATTTTCCCCACCTTTTCCCTAGATCTTCTTAAATCTCGAGGACGAGATTATTTTTAAGGGGGTAGGATTTGTAACACCCAATTTGTAATTTGTTAGAAATAATATAAATAGAGAAACAATTTCTCCTTATGTGAGTTTGACCCTTATGCATCGTCACATGTGAACACCCTAAGCAAAAACAAATAATTAATAACATAAAAGCCACAAAAAAATATGCATCATGCTGGAATTTTATTTCGTGTGCATTTTGTGACAATATAGAATAATGTGAAATATACCAAAGTCCAAAGTAGAATTTAAGAATCAAAGGGAAATTCAAGAATTTAAAATAAGAGAAAGAAAGAGAGAAATGATATAAAAATATAAATAATATATAAATATATCTCCAAATTTGAAACTTCTTTATGGCGCCATGTAATCTAAGGATAAATCTGTCACAAGTTTGAATCTAAATTAGGATTTAAATTTGAATTGGTGAAATAATGGGGAAAACAGAAAATATAAATAAAAGAAAAAAAAGAAAAGAAGCCAACTGGGCCTCAGACTCCTGTTTCGACCCAACTACCAGCTGGGCCAAATTCTTCGTCCGCGACCCAACTTGGTCGTCCGCTCGCACTGGGTGGAGCGCTGATATGTGGGGGCCGTGTGTCCGCCAAACCTGCGCGGGGGTTCTTCGGGCTGTGGTGATGACGGGTGGGACCGGCTCGTCTGTAGCTTCTTCGTCACCGTAGCGTACGCGCGGCGGGCCTAACAGCCTCCGCGAGATCCCCGCCGAGACACCAAATTCCCTAGCACCAGCTGGCAAACCACCCGTCCGATTCGTGCGGCATGAAGCCTTGGTGCGCATCCCTGTTTCCGGTTAAAACCCGGCACCTCACCTGCCTCACCAAACCCTGGGATTCCAATTCCACCGTGTGTGAGACCTCCCCACATCGCCATTGACTGTCGTTGTGCCATCGTCGAGACCTCGGTAGGTGCTGGGGCGTTGCCCAACCGTTCCGCGCTCGTGGTCTTCATCCCCAACCCAGAAGCCTGGTCAGACATCGTCGATTGCCTACCGGATTCGGCCGTTGATGACGCGTCGCTCGTCCTCGCGGTCGGAATGTGTCTTCGCTTCCCTCACCGGTAATCTACCGCAGAACCCGACGCCTGTACATTCTCAATGTGTTACATTGGTGGATTAGAAGAATAGAGATGTTAGGGGAGGGGAATTTCTCATCGGCACGCCACCATCGCTGCTGCTCCGCACTATCGCGTTGATAGCTTATTCCTCGTCACCACCGACGCTGTGAACGCCTCCGTATGGCTCACCTTCTTCTCTGCTCCATCCACCGCCACTTGGATTTGGGGATTCGCGCTCAGATCGGCGGACGGCCACGCGTCGGCAATGGCTCCGCCGTAGGGTGCGGGCGGCGCCGCTGGTGGCGCTCGGGGGTGTCCAGCCAGTGCTGGGTCGTTGGATGCAGTTCGGGCGGTCCCGATTAGATCTTCGCGTACCGCTTCGCGGGGCTCCTCGTGGCCGTCAGATGGTGATCGGGCGGGTGTCGAGCGCCTGAGTCATTTGGTGATCCGGTCCGTTGATTTGGCATCCGAGGGCTAAAAACCGTGCACTGGTGTATAATAGCGAAGATCTAATCTAGGCCGTAGGTGTGAGATCGTGCGGCTGAGATCTCTCGATACCCCTTCGCGGGTACACTTTACAAAAGAAACCCCGTGCTTTTAGAATTTAGAACCCGCAGTCCACCTGGTGGGTCGTTTGAGTCTTAGGATTAGTTGCACCTGGGCCCCTGGCTTTTCTGGGTATTGAGGCGCCATCCAGAGAAGGGTAAATCAGATTAAATGAATTGGGAAAATGCATTTTTAATACAAAACAATTCCTAGAACTTAATTAATTCATAGAAAATCCATGTGAGCTCCAAATTGAACCATTCCAGTTTCTAAAATTTTGTAATAATATTCTCTATCACCTAGTGTCTCTGTTTTGACATGAAAACAGTAAGAAAATTTATTTATCATTTAATCCTATTTTAATCACATTAAACCTTAGGAAATTCATAACTTGAATTCTATAACTCCAAATTTAGTGATTCCAGTTCCTATGATCTCATTTTAATGTGTAGATTTTTACTGTATATTTCATTTACATGTTTGATGTGATGTTAATTTATGCTATACTATGTATGTATTGTGTTGATGCGAGTAGACGAACAAGCCACTGTGGAAACTGAGGTTCAACAAGTAGAAGTAGCTGAGCAGGAGCTCATTGAAGGCAAGTTGTGCCCTTGATCACTTACTTTTCCCAGCCATGTTCTTATTAATTATAATGATCTGCATAGGTTAATTTTGATGGGATCCTTTAAGTTACCCCAGTTTTGGTTATCTTTATACCTTGTTCACCCCTGAAATATTTTTGGGTAGTACTTGCTATTGCTTTATGTGGATTGGTATGGAGATACACTACTCATGATTATTCTGTTATTATCTTGTTATCATTACTGTTCATGTTAAGATCATTAAATTAATGGGAACATGGAGCGACCACGCAGGAAAATAGTGCTACCACAAGGGTTTAATGGGACGCCCTTGGCTGATTAACTAGGAAAGCTAGTGGAGGTCTTCCTTACCCGAAAGGGGAAAGGGCAGTAGGGGAGTGGTCAGTGTAGGGAGGTCCTTGGTTGATTTTGCTGAGATGGCGGTCAGGCAAGAACCCTGCACTGGAGCTTCCTATAAACTGTAGCGGGATTTCTGAAGCTAGTGGAACTTTGTAAAGGCCTCGTAGTGTTACCCTGCCTCGCCTCCTCGGTAGAGGTGTATGGGATTGGCCGTCTCTTGGCAGATGGGTAACATGACTTTTGGGTAAAGATGCGCAACCTCTGCAGAGTGTAAAACTAGTATACTAGCCGTGCTCACGGTCATGAGCGGCTCGGACCCTCACATGATTAATTTATGGAACTTAAATTTAATTTGACATTTGCATCGCATTTGGGATTATTTTACTATTACTGTTCTTTATTATTATTAAGGTTTGGTATTTACTTACACTTAGTAATTGCTAATAAAATTTTGACCAACTTATAAAAGCAATGCTCAGCTTCAGCCTTTATATCATTGATCAGCCTTACACTACATGAACTCCCACCTTTGGTGAATTCATGCCACATTATTCCCCACGACTTGTTAAGCTATGAACGTATGTGAGCTCACTCTTGCTGTCTCACAACCCCCCCCCCCACAGGAGAAGAACAGGTGGTCGAAGAGGAGCCGCCTAACACTGAGGCATTCGACTTGATCTAGGTGGCGTTTCTCAGTCGACATTGGCGCCGACGATCCTTAGTTCGTTTTACATTTATTCCATTATTTTGTAATAAGTCTTCCGCTATGTAATAATTACTCTGATGTTTTATGACATTTATCTCTATACACTCTGTTATTATATATGTTGTCTTCTTGGCGCATGTATGAGATGCACCCGGCTTTGTCCTTTAAAACCGGGTGTTACATATAATCTATCATAATATAATTTATGGTCAATTTATGACTTACATTAAAGATGAGATAATTATATATAGAATAATCTCTCATACAATCTCTATTAACCAATTTATAATATAGTTTAATATTTTAATCACACAGGTCTTCTATAAAATCATAACTCCTTAATCGTAACTCCGATTTTAGTAGTTCTCGATCTCGCAATCTCGTAGCGACGCGTAGATTATTATTATTTAGTTTGTATTTATGTTTGGTGTGATGTTAATTTTGTCTATGCCATGTCTGTTTGTATTGCTACGACTAGCAGTGAGGTCACGAGGATCTGAAGAATCACCCTAGTAACTGGAATCTCAAGTGCCAGGCAAGTTGTACCCTTGATCCACTTTTGTTACCCAATAATGTTTCTTTATAATCACTATTCAATGCATAGGTTTAAATTTTGATGGGACCCAATAGGTCACCCTAGTCTGTTTATCCTTTTTACCTTCTTTACCCCTGAATCAATTGGGTAGTTATGCTATTACTTTATATGGTTTTGGGATAATATTTCATTACATCCATGTTCCAATTATTCTGTTATGTTATTTATGTTCATGATAAAATTATTATGTTAATTGGAACATGGAGCGACCACCCGGGAAAATAGTGCTACCACAAGGTTTTAATGGGACGCCCTTGGCCAATTAACTAGGAAAGCTAGTGGATGACTACCTTACCAGAAAGGGGCAAGGGCAGTAGGGGAGTGATCAGTGTAGGGAGGTCCTTGGGATGATTTTACTGCGATGGCGGTCAGGCGAGGGATTCCTGCACTACAGCTTCCTATAAACTGTAGCGGGTTTTCTGAAGCTAGTGGAACTTTGTAAAGGCCTCATAGTGTTACCCTGCCTCGCTTCCTTGGTAGAGGTGTATGGGATTCATGACCCCTTGGTAGATGGGTAACACGGCTTGTGGGTAAAGATGCGCAACCTCTGCAGAGTGTAAAACTGGTATACTAGCCGTGGTCACGGTCATGAGCAGCTCGGACCCTCACATGATTAATTTATGGAACCTAAACTCAATTTGTCATTTGTATTTGCATGGGATTATTTATTAATTTTGTTCTATTATTTATTATGGTTTGGTATTTATTTACACTTAGTAATTGCTAATAAAATTTGACGAACTTATTAAAAGCAATGCTCAGCTTTAACCCCTATTGTTGATCAGCTTTACACATCACATGAACACCCACCTTTGGTGAGTTCATGCCACATTATTCCCCACAACTTGTTGAGCGATGAACATGTGTGAGCTCACCCTTGCTGTCTCACACCCCCTCACATAAGAAGTACAGGTGGTTCAAGTGGAGCCACGCGTCAAGTTGTTTGATTTGATCTAGGTGGCGTCTCCCAGTCGACTTTCTGGCGCCAAGGATGGATTTTAGATCCTTTTATATTTATCTTTTATAATGTAAGACTTCCGCTATATAATAAATACTCTGATTATATTGTGACATTTATCTCTATACACTCTGTTATTATATATGTTGTCTTCTTTGACACATGTATGAGATGCGCCCGGCTTTGTCCCATAAAGCCCGGGGTGTTACAGAAGTGGTATTAGAGCAATGTTGATTGTTGGACGAAACCTAGATAGAAATGGACATAACCCTTACCTACTTACCTTACTCTGATTCTTTCTATACTTATCTTGATCATGTTTCACCTTCTACTGCTCTACTGTGATTAACCTTACATTTGCTACTTTGATTCTTTTCTAAACTTATCTTAATCTTTTCTCATCTATTCCTGTTCCCACCTTACTATGATGATTCTTACCTTTTCCTTCTAAAGATAAATGGGGATTTCACCCTTTGAAATCCTGTGTGTGGCAGAACCTCCCAAGTTATCGGGCCTACATGCACCTATCCTTGTCTTAAAGACCTCAGACGGCTATGCAGGTGCACTACATAAATTAACAGGATCTGTCTGATTGCCCCAAGGACATCGGATAAACCACGAACAACTACGACCGCAGGATTAAGTAACACAAATCACACACACCAATATTTTTGCAGTGGAAATCTTATTACCAAATTTTACAAGTTACAAAAATTTTACATTATTTTATCGGAGTGATCACAAAAGTATAAGTTTGAAATATATGCTAGCTCAAACAACCATCCTCAGTAAGAAGTATAGAAGCGTTACTTAGACTTATAAGAAGGCCGAGCCCACCAGCACTTAACATCATCATCAGCAGCACAAAACTAAACCTGAAAAACAATAGGGAATAAAACCCTGAGTGTGGAATTACTCAGTAAGACTTACCCGACTAAAGAAAAGACTCTCAAGGGTATGCTGGCTAGAGGGATTCAAGGTATGGCTTATCAAGAATCAAAGACTCTGTTTTGCAGAAAAGCTTACTAGGAGTGGATCCTTAAAATCCAATTTTACTTGTCAGGTTAGGTAAAGTTACCTGCATCTAGAGTTCTTTCTACCCTAGTTCAATCACTTGACCTGCACTAGCCAATTTCTTATCAACCCTTCATCTTCATTGGATTGCTACGTGTAAGTCAGTGACCAAGTCTTCATAACCGCGAAGGTAAGGCGATCCGAATTGATTATACTTAGCTGAGGATCTCCAATCACACGACATATGTAGCACTTAACCCTTGCATATGTCAACTCGCCACTGAGGTTCTTAAGACCAGATCAGGTTCACGCCAACCGAGAGCACAGATACACCACCGTCCAGCCTCTTGCCACAGAGGGTGCACGCTACTCTCACAATCTCTCCACTCCCATTGCGTGGTATCTTATTCTGGTATTAGTGTGCTCGAGGCAAAGCTTACCCATGACGAGGCATGTGACCAGTTAAAGGGTCCTCGGTCAGCAGGCCCACATCGACACGGTCCTTAATCGACTCAGACGGAGACACTACACCGAGACTCCTTTCTCGTGCAAGTCAACCGCCCGGTCTCAGCTTTATTAATTTCAACCCAAAGTTTGGTACCTGGCAGAGGTACATCTTTTCCGATGTTGAACCCATCAAGGCCTTTGACAGATCCACCATCAAGTTTTATTTTTGAAAACATTCCCACCCACTGAAGCATCACTTTTGTTTTGAAACAAAACATTTTTGTTTGCTAAAGCAAGGCTAAGCACCATAAAATTCTTTTAAAAACGGGTATCAAAGAAGGGTAATCAATTTTCAAAGGAAGGAAATGCATCAACGGTTTAGCACACAACTCCTATCACCTAATGCATCAAACAAGGTGATAAAGATTTTAAAACACAAGGAGGTGGCGAATGCACCGAGGCTTGCCTGAATAACACTAGGTTAGTGTTTGTTAGGCGATGTCCACTTGGCGATCATCTTCTGTCTTGACATTCGCCAGATTATCCATCTTCGGTTTTGTCCATCAACATCATCCTGCGGGTTAGCCCGCGCTTTGCGTCGACTTGGCTCATCTTCCGCATCACACGATTATTTATCGTACCTCATAAGATGCACGATACACATGTATGAGCACATGTATAACGAGTATAATATAGTTAATCTACACTAAAAAGGATGAAACACTTAAAACCAATCATTAAGCACCATGGATATCTCAGCAGGGCATCGACTACATCCATGAACCAAATTGAAATATTACACTAGAAAATATATTTTTATTCCTAACTTTTTATTAATTCTTTAAACTGTGTATCTTAATTACTTAATTTACCAATTAACCTGTGTATCATATATATTAATATAACTTCCCATTTTTAACACCTACAATCCCGCAATCACTGAGACCTATTGAGATCTTTTTCATCCTACGACATCGACCAAATTACTAAAATGACTCAGGCAATCTAATAAATACTAAACCTAGTCAGACCATCCACCAATCGATTAACAAGAAGAACAAATTTACTTTCCCTGACTAATTCGATGAGATAGTCGGAAGTTCGACTACGGGTTCCGGTTGACGTCATCCAGGGGCCTTCTTTTCTTCGGTAATCAATTGCTGCAGATCTTTTCCTCGACTAAATAATTTTGACAAACCGAACTTGAGTCGCGTAGGATGTCCGAGCTTTTGTCGCGCACTTGGTGAACACCATGTTGCTAGCCTCGTCTTCACCCGATTCTTGGGGTTTTCTTGATGACGCGCAGAACGACGACGAGATCATGTTTGGAGCGAGCTGGTGGGGTGGGGATTGAGCAGGGGTGACGTGTTTGACGACTCGACGGTAAATGACGCGACAACGAGCTAGGTAGGATCCGAGCTAATAGGTATAGTATGGGACAGCGACCAGCACGACGGACGAACAAGTCGCGGCGAGCTAGAAAAAGATTCGGCGCGCAAGCTCGACGCGCACGGATTTTTGTTTCGTTGCTCAACGCATGGACAGACGGTAAGCAGGGACACGTGGCAAAATCCCGGGCGGGACGCAGGGGACTTCGCAATGGGCAGCGAGGCTCGATGGCGAACGACGTGACGACGAACGACGGTGAACGACGAGGTCGACGACACGATTGGGAATTAAAGCCGAGCGAAGAAAATTCGCGCGCGCGACTAGAAGGAATTGGGAAGCCACGGCGCTAGAGGAACTTCATGGCACGCAAACACCAGAGAACTCGACGGCGACGCGTGCGCAAGTAGACAGACGCGCGCAGGAAAATTCATGGCACGGCGGTCAGGGAGCTCGACCGGGCGAGCGACAAAGAGCAAGGCGAGCTAGAGACGGTCGAGCCAGGCGCGTGGCGCTGGGCAGTTCGGCGCGGCGAGCTGAGCAGGGAGATGAAAAGCAGCTGCACGCAGGACTGAATCCGAGCTGGAGCACCGCGACGAGCGCAGGGGCGCGGCAAACGGAACCGATCAGAACTCAGGCGCGCAGGGAACCGCCATGGACGGGCGTAGAGATGAACGAGCGCCATAGGAGCCGCGACGGGCCGGAGCTGGGGCCAGGCCACGACGCGAGCAACTGGGAGGCTCAAGCCAGGGGAGGAGACTCGGCTGGGAGCTTGGTGCACGGCGAGGAGGATCCGAGCTTGGCGAGCGCAGAGAGCAGGGAGGTCTGGGCGCCATGAGACAGGACAGGAGATGGCCGACGGGCTTAGGCTGGAAGAAGCCTCAGCCATGGAGCTTGGGACCAAAACCAGGGTGCGCAGGAGATGAATAGGGGCGCAGGGAGAGAAGCAGAACGTGGCTGGAGGAAGGGGCATCCCTGGCGAGCTGCGCGCAGGGGCCGAGCTCAGCCATGGGCGAGCAGGAGCCAGGGAGGATGGAGGGACGCTGGGAATCCGAGCTGTGGGGCGCGGCACTGGCAAGGGCCAAGGACGAGCCAGGAGCCACGGGAGGGGAGCTCGACGGCCAGCCACGGAAGCAGGGGCAGAGGTTGGGGAAGAAGGCAGCTCACGTCTCGTGCTCCATGGTTTCTGCCGCAGTGGAGGGAGCGCATCAAGGACGAAGAAAACTGCGCTCCAGGATGGAGATAAGGCAGGGGAAGGAAGCAGCGGGCAGATTTTTTTTCTATCCAGCACGTCGGCAGTGAGAAAAATCGGATCAGAGCAGGGAGGGGTGGCGTAGATATTCTGATGCCAGGAGAGCTAAGCGGCGCGTGGAAATCTCCACGAAGAAGAAAATATCAGGAGAAGGAGATAAGCTTGGCTGGAGATAAAATAGCAGTGTTCAGCGGTCATATTTTTCTTTCCTGGTAGCCCGAGCGGATGAGAACGACAGCGTATAAAAATCGGAGGAGAGAGAACGGCGGAAAGATAGGAATGGCTAGATATTTTCTTCTTCTCTTTCTTTTTACTAGAAAATTGTAAATATTCAGGGTTCTAATATTTGGATCTGAAAAATGTATAAAAGATCAAACCAAAATAAGTTAGACAGAATATTTGAGAAGGATTCGATTTGATGACTAATCTGGAGTCAGATGAATTCGTATCCGTTATTTTTATTTGAAAAAATTTAGATCGAAACAAGAAACGCACGGACCGGATCAAACTGATTTTGGCTTTGACAAATTTAGACTGCATTTGATTCAGTTGACTTTAGACGATTTCCGTTCGCTACTCGAACGCTCGACTAGAGGACAATTTAATTAAACATCCGTAGACGCGATATCACGGATGACAAAAAAAGGAACTACATTTTTTTACACCGGAACTTAGTCGTCGGGTTCTATTTATTTGGCCCGGGATAAAATCGTTCCAGTGGGTTGAGCTTCCGAATTTCGTATTCGTGCGAGCGATGCATTTTAAATAACCACCGAACGCACCGATTTTTGGAATAACGATGTTCCGAACATTATGAAACTTTAGGAGGAGCCCGGATAGATAAAAATAAAAACGATATCGAACTCGCGTCCGACGAAACAGATGTGATATTAAAATCACGATAGGCGAAGATGACTAAAATTAAGCATCTGTTTTATCCACTGATTATGTGCTTAAATCCGTACTCGTTGTCGAGCGGAATATAAACACCTGGGGTGATACAACCCTCCCCACTTAAAAGAATCTCGTCCCGAGATTCGGAGCGAAAGACTTCTAAGAGTAGAGAAGCATGTAACCCATGTCCATATCAGCGATAATCATAAGACAGCTCCAAGCGAAGATGAGTGTCTCATGATGTCGTTTCTCTAGTGGACATAGCATGTATCACCTTAGGCTAATTTAGAATGTCCACCAATAGAGACGCTGTCTACTAGAGGAACACAGAAGGTTCTATGTGTGCAGTTTGCTTTTTCTAATGACACTGTACTATCTGAGTCTGTTGAGCGAGCGGCAAATACACGATTTTCCCCAAACAGAATCAGATGCAACCTCTTGGGTAAAACACAAAGAAAGAGGTTTACCAACAAGTGGTCACAGTGAGTTTGTAGCACACGAGACGGACGTGGATGTCGAATACTGTCGCGGTTAACATGTGGTTAACCCGAGAATTCAAGTCCAAAAAAGATGGTATAGATTCGAGAAAATCACCCACAGAGGGATCTGCAGACGCGGACTTTGCAACCAGTCCGTTTTATCCAGCACTATTCATGGCTCGACTTAATCACACATGCTAGAAAAGCACACATGAGGCAATCAAGGCATGACTAGAGCGATGATTAGGTGGTAATCAGTCGATTTTAACTTGATCTTTGTAAGAACTTTCTTAGGACGGGTTGAACCAAAGTGAGTTTAGACAACTCGATAAAACGATCTCTAAACTCAATCTTTGTTCATTAGGTAGTTACAAGTTAGTAAACCAACTTGTTGAACTACATTTGACATTGAGCAGGTCCTCTCAATACCATCGGTAAGCCAAGGGTTGAGAGTTCACTCTTGCTAGCAGAAGGTCATGCATTTGGGTAGAAATCCATTTGGTCATGTTGTTCATCCGTTTCTTCGTGCGAGATGAACCGACTTGGTTAGGGAATACAGGGATTAAATAAGAGAGCGAATGAACAAACTCCTGCATCTCAGTGGCAGGGGAAATCCAATCTCCATTTTATGAGCTAATCGGTTGTCTCTCGACACTAAAAAGCTCCAAGGCTTCACCTTTACACAAAGGATGTAAAGGGAATTTGTATAAGTAGTCACTACCAAGATCAAAAGAAATAAGACCACACATGAAAGTGGTATGCCCTTTAGATCCAATAGAAATGATAGATGTTACTTGATCATTTCACAAACAACATAGAAATTGTTTCAAGGAAGAGGCCTACGGAAGATAACATATTGATATAATCTCATAATGGATTATGACTACTAACTGTGATACTAGCGTGTGCCGAGTAGCGCAACCATGTGCTCCCACACAGAAGGCCCTCGGTTTCGTCACGGTACCACTGATTTTAGTCATAACACCATTATCAGACATAACCAATAAGAAATACCACACGACAGAAATGAATTGGGCAAGGGTGACAATATATAAAGAGATATTCCACCTGTAAGAACGGTTACAAGTAAAGAGCCAAATAGATCATGGCCCGATGAGATGAACAGGGCATGGCCATAATCTAAATTTGTATGAGTTTGGTCATGGAGGGATAACGAAAAATTCAAATTTGGGTCATGGTTCACTAAATAAGAACATAACCTAGTTTTGGGTTTAGGCAAACAAGTCACTAACCTTCTATCGACACATCAAGCACAAGAGCAAACACATACAACACCTAAACATAATACCTAAAGAATGGAGGACAACTATTTCCTTAGGGATCATAATACAATATTACACCACATTAATTACAATCACTGGTTACTGGAATAAAGATGAGAAAAGCATTTTGGTGTATAGGTGACAAACATAATGCAACAATCAGGATGCATGCTCGTCTTATTCGTCCTCATTGATTTTGCCAACATAATGTGGCAATAGCGTTCTATAGCGGTGGCATACGTTCTCTCTCGGTATTTTGCTAGTCGTCAGCTACACATACGTTTTCGAGGTTAGTGTACCTACAAAAAATTCCATCACAGACCAATTTCCCAATGATGCAGTTCACACATGACAATTTATCACAGTTTATACTCCATATATTGCTATATGGAGGCCAGCTCATCATTAAGCGCCGAGCCACGCATAGGCGCCGTTGCCACACTTTAACCATAGGGCAACTCATTATGGTAACTCACCTTCTTACCTGAGCGTAGGTGCGTCGTTACAAGTACATTACACTACTCAGTATTCCCATGTCTATATACCCATACACATTCATGGGGTACTGAATCCCAGAAATGTAATTACTCCACATCGCAGCTTTCGTAAATACATATGTAGAACATGTATATAGTCAAGCGCCACATTTAAAAACTCCCCTAGACTGACGTTTGTTCGGTCATGCTCTCACATCTCACCTTACCTTGAGCGTCGATCCATTCAAGACTGAATGGTCTCAAAAATAACATTACACATGTATGCAATACCCCCGGTTGTGGGTTAGTCGTTTTGAACTAAGCCACCTAATAGTCCTTAATTTAGGGCTTAACAAAGGATGTCGCTAGCATTATAGTTTTTCAAAGCTGTTTTTCAAAGCCAAACAATGTGTTTAGTTGAAAATAGGTTTTTCGAAACCAAAACTTTTGTTTTGAAAATACGTATGTGGCCGTATATACTTAATTCTGCTCCGATACCAGCCTGTGGCAGAACCTCCCAAGTTATCGGGCCCACATGCACCTATCCTTGTCTCAAAGACCTCAGACTGCTATGCAGGTGCACTAGATAACTTAACAGGATTTGTCCGATTGCCCCAAGGACATCGGATAAACCACGAACAACCAGGACCGCAGGATTAAGTAACACAAATCACACACACCAATATTTTTGCAGTCGAAATCTTATTACCAAATTTTACAAATTACACAAATTTTACATTATTTTATTGGAGTGATTACAAAAGTATAAGTTTGAAATATATGCTAGCTCAAACGACCATCCTCAGTAAGAAGTATAGAAGGGTTACTTAGACTTATAAGAAGGCCGAGCCCACCGGCACTTAACATCATCATCAGCAGCACAAAACTAAACCTGAAAAACAACAAGGAATAAAACCCTGAGTATGGAATTACTCAGCAAGACTTACCCGACTAAAGAAAAGACTCTCAAGGGTATGCTGGCTAGAGAGATTCAAGGTATGGCTTATTAAGAATCAAAGACTCTGTTTTGCAGAAAAGCATACTAGGAGTGGATCCTTAAAATCGAGTTTTACTTGTCAGGTTACGTAAAATTACCTGCATCTAGAGTTCTTACTACCCTAGTTCAATCACTTGACCTGCACTAGCCAATTTCTTATCAACCCTTCATCTTCACTGGATTGCTACGTGTAAGTTAGTGACCAAGTCTTCATAACCGCGAAGGTACGGCAATCCGAATCGATTATACTCAGCTGAGGATCTCCAATCACACGACATATGTAGCACTTAACCCTTGCATATGTCAACTCGCCGCCGGGGTTCTTAAGACCAGATCAGGTTCACGCCAACCGAGAGCACAGATACACCACCGTCCAGCCTCTTGCCACGGAGGGTACACGCTACTCTCGCCATCTCGCCATTCCCATTGCATGGTATCTTATTATGGTATTAGTCTGCCCGAGGCAAAGCTTACCCATGACGAGGCATGTGACTAGTTAAAGGGTCCTCGGTCAGCAGGCCCACATTGACATGGTCCTTAATCGACTCAGACGGAGACACTACACCGAGACTCCTTTCTCGTGCAAGTCAACCGCCCGGTCTCAGCTTTATTAATTTCAACCCAAAGTTTGGTACCTGGTAGAGGTACATCTTTTCCGATGTTGAACCCATCAAGGCCTTTGACAGATCCACCATCAAGTTTTATTTTTGAAAACATTCCCACCCACTGAAGCATCACTTTTGTTTTGAAACAAAACATTTTTGTTTGCTAAAGCAAGGCTAAGCACCATAAAGTTCTTTCCAAAACAGGTATTGTTGGTGACTTGTTCTCAAATGCTTCGGATTAAGAACAAGGCAACATAAAAAGTGTTAAATGATAAGGTCCTTCGTCCTTCGAAACATTATTTCCCTTCGGGGTATAACGTGCTCCGGACGAAGGTCATAAACAATATATCTTCGTAAGCACGATAAGTTATGACGAAGAATTTATGCATAATATAAAAAGTAATGTAAACATTTAAATTTTATCGCAACATTATTTCTATTTTATTCTTATGTAACAATAGAAATGACTTCAAATTACAAATGTACCTTCGGATGGCAGGAAGGCAAAAGTACAAGGATGACGCAAAAGCAAGTGCCAAGTCAGCGTGAACAGTACGGGAGTACTATTCATCTATTTATAGGCGTGAGACACAGCCCATGTAAAATTACATTTATGTCCATTACATTTGCTAATGACTTATGGAAATCTGTCAAGGCCTAAGTAGTCTTTTCATCTTTAAGTCGGTTCCCCTTTCTGCTATCGCGACGAAGCTTTCCTGCGCACAGCTTCGGCTGTGCACCATCCTTCGTAGAGTTTGGTAATCAGCCCGTCCTCCATTTCATTCCCCCTTCGTCTGGTTCAGGCTTCGTCCTGTCCGTACTTCGTGTTCATAATTCTGAGTCCGAAGGTACCTGTTCATATAATCCACTTGGAAAACATTGTCAAATCATGTTTTTGAGGACCTTCGGAGGACGAAGGCCCCCAACAGGTATCAAGGAAGGGTAATCAATTTTCAAAGGAAGGAAATGCATCAATGGTTTAGCACACAACTCCTATCACCTAATGCATCAAACAAGGTGATAAAGATTTTAAAACACAAGGAGGTGGCGAATGCACCGGGGCTTGCCTAAATAACACTAGGTTAGTGTTTGTTAGGCGATGTCCACTTGGCGATCATCTTCTATCTTGACATTCGCCAGATTATTGTAAGACCTAAAATTAGTAGAAAAATATATATATATATATATATATCATAAAATAATGAAATGAAGAATCAAATAAATATATAATGGTGTGGTGAGAAATTTTGAAGACCTTTGGAAACCTATTAGGATTCTTCCTTCTAATGTTCAAACAATAATATTAAATTACTTAAAGTAACTAATAAATTGATGTTGATCCCTTGATGGTGATTTTATGGTGATGCATTCTATGGAACACATAAATAAATGAGAGAAAATGTTTAGGAAACCATTTATTCATCTCATAAATAAATGAGTGACAAAGAGAATAATATTAATATAAATAATATATGTTATATTAGAAATATTATTAAAACTTGGAAATTGGAATCTTGAATTTGAAATAGTGGAACTTTGTAAAGGCCTCGTAGTGTTACCCTGCCTCGCCTCCTCGGTAGAGGTGTATGGGATTGGCCGTCTCTTAGCAGATGGGTAACACGACTTGTGGGTAAAGATGCGCAACCTCTGCAGAGTGTAAAACTGGTATACTAGCCGTGCTCACGGTCATGAGCAGCTCGGACCCTCACATGATTAATTTATGGAACTAAATTCAATTTGTCATATGCATTGCATCGCAGGTGATGTGGTTACTTTTGTTCTATTACTTAATTGGGTTTGGTATTTACTTATACTTAGTAACTGCTAATAAAATTTTGACTAACTTTAAAAGCAATGCTCAGCTCTAACCATCCTCTTTGGTAAGCCTTACACTTCACGTGAGCTAAATATATATATATATCATAAAATAATGAAATGAAGAATCAAATAAATATATAATGGTGTGGTAAGAAATTTTGAAGACCTTTGGAAACCTATTAGGATTCTTCCTTCTAATGTTCAAACAATAATATTAAATTACTTAAAGTGACTAATAAATTGATGTTGATCCCTTGATGGTGATTTTATGGTGATGCATTCTATGGAACACATAAATAAATGAGAGAAAATGTTTAGGAAACCATTTATTCATCTCATAAATAAATGAGTGACAAAGAGAATAATATTAATATAAATAATATATGTTATATTAGAAATATTATTAAAACTTGGAAATTGGAATCTTGAATTTGAAATGAATTGGAGACTTGGAAGGGAAAGTAAAATAAGAAATGTATATAAAAAAAAGAACCATCTGCTGGGCCGATTTCTTTCCCCTTGGCCCATTTCTTTCTTTCCCTCTTCTTCACCGCTGGGCCCATCTTAGCTTCCGCGCGCGTGTTGCCGCACCTGCCTAAACCCTAGCCGCCAGCCACTCGCGCTCGCTGTACGCATAATGCGGCGCGTTCGCACATCCTTGGCACTGATTAGTGGACCGCTATTGCCTTGCGCTGCTGACATGTGGGCCCCTCCTCGTTAGACTCTCTTACACTTCACGTGAGCTCCCACCTTTGGCGAGTTCATGCACATTATTCCCCACAACTTGTTGAGCTATGAACGTATGTGAGCTCACTCTTGCTGTCTCACACCCCCCCCACAGGTCAAGAACAGGTACCGCAGGATGAGGCGCTTGGAGGATGCTGCGATGTGTTCGTGAGAGGTCTAGGCCGTCGTCTCCCAGTCAACTTTGGGTTGCTGGACCGTTGTCTCCTTATAACGTAATTATTTATTTATTCCTGTTATGTAGTAAAGATGTGACATTCGATCCTGTGCCATGATTCATCATATGTGTGAGACTTGGTCCCAGCACACCTGGTGATTATGTTCGCGCCCGGGTCTTGGTGCCCCGAAATCCGGGTGTGACAATTATCCATCTTCGGTTTCGTCCATCAACATCATCCTGCGGGTTAGCCCGCGCTTGGGGTCGACTTGGCTCATCTTCCGCATCACACGATTATTTATCGTACCTCATGAGATGCACGATGCACATGTATAACGAGTATAATATAGATAATCTACACTAAAAAGGATGAAACACTTAAAACCAATCATTAAGCACCATGGATATCTCAACAGGGCATCGACTACATCCATGAACCAAATTGACATATTACACTAGAAAATCTATTTTTATTCCTAGCTTTTTATTAATTCTTTAAACTGTGTATCTTAATTACTTAATTTACCAATTAACCAGTGTATCATATATATTAATATAACTTCCCATTTTTAACACCTACAATCCCGCAAACACTGAGACCTATTGAGATCTTTTTCATCCTACGACATCGACCAAATTACTAAAATGACTCAGGCAATCTAATAAATATTAAACCTAGTCAGACCATCCACCAATCTACTAACAAGAAGAACAAATTTACTTACCCTGACTAATTCGATGAGATAGTCGGAAGTTCGACTACGGGTTCCGGTTGACGTCATCCAGGGGCCTTCTTTTCTTCAGTAATCAATTGTTGCTAGCGTCGTCTTCACCTGATTCTTGGGGTTTTCTTGATGACGCGTAGAACGACGACGAGATCATGTTTGGAGCGAGCTGGTGGGGTGGGGATTGAGCAGAGGATGACGTGTTTGACGACTCGATGGTAAAGGACGTGACGACGAGCTGGGCAGGATCCGAGCTAATACGTACAGTATGGGACAGCGACCAGCACGATGGACAAACTAAGTCACGGCGAGCTAGAAAAAGATTCGGCGCGCGAGCTCGACACGCACGGATTTTTGTTTCGTTGCTCAACGCACGACGCATGGACAGACGGTAAGCAGGGACACGCGGCAAAATCCCGGGCGGGACGCAGGGGACTTCGCGATGGGCAGCAAAGCTCGATGGCGAACGACGTGACGACGAACGACGGCGAACGACGAGGTCGACGACACGATTGGGAATTAAAGCCGAGCGAAGAAAATTCGCGCGCGCGACTAGAAGGAATTGGGAAGCCACGACGCTAGAGGAACTTCATGGCATGCAAACACCAGAAAACTCGACGGCGACGCGTGCGCAAGGAGACACGCGCGCAGGAAAATTCACGGCGCGGCGGTCAGGGAGCTCGACCGGGCGAGCAGCAGGGAGCAAGGCGAGCTAGAGACGGCCGAGCCAGGCGCGTGGCGCTAGGAAATTCGGTGCGGCGAGCTGAGCAGGGAGATGAAAAGCTGCTGCGCGTAGGACTGAATCCGAGCTGGAGTACCGCGACGAGCGCAGGGGTGCGGCAAATGGAACCGATCATAACTCAGGCGCGCAGGGAACCGCCATGGACGGGCGCAGAGATGGCCGAGTGCCATAGGAGCCACGACGGGCTGGAGCTGGGGCCAGGCCACGACGCGAGCAACAAGGAGGCTCAAGCCATGGGAGGAGACTCGGCTGGGAGCTTGGCGCACGGCGAGTGGGATCTGAGCTGGGCGAGCGCAGAGAGTAGGGAGGTCTGGGCGCCATGAGACAGGATAGGAGAAGGCCGGCGGGCTTGGGCTGGAAGAAGCCCTGGCCATGTAGCTTGGGACCAAAATTAGGGCGCGCAGGAGATTAATAGGGGCACAGGGAGAGAAGTAGAACACAGCTGGAGGAAGGGGCATCCCTGGCGCGCTGCGCGCAGGGGCCGAGCTCAGCCATGGGCGAGCAGGAGCCAGGGAGGATGGAGGGACGCCGGGAATCGGAGCTGTGGGGCGCGGCACTGGCAAGGGCCATGGACGAGCCAGGAGCCGCGGGAGGGGAGCTCGGCGGCCAGCCATGGAAGCAGGGGCAGAGGTTGGGGAAGAAGGCAGCTCGCGTCCCATGCTCCATGGTTTCTGCCGCAGTGGAGGGAGCGCATCAAGGAGGAAGAAAACTGCATGCCAGGATGGAGATAAGGCAGGGGAAGGAAGCAGCGGCCAGATTTTTTTCTATCCAGCACGTCAGCAGTGAGAAAAATTGGATCGGAGCAGGGAGGGGCGGCGTAGATATTCTGATGCCAGGAGAGCTAAGCGGCGCGTGGATAATCTCCACGAAGAAGAAAATATCAGGAGAAGGAGATGAGCTTGGCTGGAGATAAAATAGCAGTGTTCAGCGGTTAGATTTTTCTTTCCTGGATGCCCGAGCGGATGAGAACGACAGTGCATAAAAATCGAAGGAGAGAGAACGGCGGAAAGATAGGAATGGCTAGATATTTTCTTCTTCTCTTTCTTTTTACTGGAAAATCGTAAATATTAGGGGTTCTAATATTTGGATCTGAAAAATGTATAAAAGATCGAACCAAAATAAGTTCGACAGAATATTTGAGAAGGATTCGATTTGATGACTAATCTGGAGTCAGATGAATTCGTACCCGTTATTTTTATTTGAAAAAAAATTAGATTGAGACAAGAAACGCACGTACCGGATCAAACTGATTTCGACTTTGACAAATTTAGACTGCATTTGATTCAGTTGACTTCAGACAATTTCCGTTCGCTACTCGAACGCTCGACTGGAGGACAATTTAATTAAACATTCGTAGACGCGATATCACGGATGACAAAAAAAGGAACTACATTATTTTACACCGGTACTTAGTCGTCGGGTTCTATTTATTTGGCCCGGGATAAAATCGTCCCAGTGGGTCGAGCTTCCGAATTTCGTATTCGTGCGAGTGATGCATTTTAAATAACCACTAAACGCATCGATTCTCGGAATAACGATGTTCCGAATATTATAAAACTTTAGGAGGAGCCCGGATAGATAAAAATAAAAACGATATCGAACTCACGTCCGACGAAACAGATGTGATATTAAAATCACGATAGGCGAAGATGATTAAAATTAAGCATCTGTTTTATCCACTGATTATGTGCTTAAATCCGTACTCGTTGTCGAGCAGAATATAAACACCTGGGGTGTTACACTGTGCCTAAAGTGACCTTTAGGAATATGAGACCTACTCTTAGGAACAAAAATAAAACTATTTTTATAGGTATCTATACGCTTGAGTGTTTGTTCTTATGATATATGTCTGATTTGGATCTTTGATTGAGTGTGATTAGTTGTGGAGTAATGTCCACAATTACATCTGCATGTACGTATAGGTATAAATATAAATAAATAGAAATTCACGAGATAACTAAACAACTTAGATTATCCTCCATTAAAATGTATCTATTTCGTAGAGATCCCTCTTATCTTAAAAGACTCTCTCTTATCTTAAAATGATCCATCCTATCTTAAAAGATACTCTCTTACTTTATTAGACTCATCTCTTCTCGAAAGGATTCTCATCTTATCCCAATAGATCTAACCAATCTCAAAAGATTCTATTTTATTCTTAGAGACTCATCTTGTCCTAATAAGCATACTTATCTCCACCACTTTGCTTATCTCATAATGGTGTGACCAACATAATCTATTCTAAAATAAAATAAGAAGATCTTATCTAGATTAATCTAGTCATGCCTAGACCCCATTCAACCTAAACTGATCCAAAATTAATTAGGTCTTATTTAGTCAAATCTAGTTAAGCTAAACTAATCTAGTTTCCATCTAATCTGAACTAACCCAATGTGACCCACTCAAACAGATTAGTTAATACTTGTAACATGGATTAGACCCTACCCACCTGTTCTAACGTGATTCACTCGCCACTAAATTAAGAGTAACCGACCAACTCGGCATTATGCAACTACCTTAACCATTCGATGGTTGCATAACTCCTCTATTTTAATTTAAACGGAAAATTCTGATCTACTACAAGTATTAACTAAACCATATTCCGATAAATGGGTTTTAAATTCAAATTGGTGTCTTAAACCAACTCGTCCACGAAACCACGACCTACCCTATGTTATAGGTTGCTCGACCCATTTATCTTACAAGTAAAAAAACTCTGTTCAATCTACCTACCCCATGTACCCACACCTATTTCAACTATGTCCCTAGTTATGGTAACACCAATACCCATTATCCTTGATGATAACACCAAACTTGACCGATATAACAGGTTACATAACTTATCCAACCAATCTAGAAGTAGAACAATAAGATAGACTCTGCTTAAACTTATTTAACTCATTACCACCTATTAACCTATTTTGGTTTACCTAAGAATATGCCTTCACTACATGTCCCAAATTCGGGTAACAACTTCGAGAACGAAGATTGAAGATGATCGACCTCATCAAATCAAGGAAGGTTAAGATACAAGCCCGGCCTTCAAAGGAATCAAGATCCACAATATTGGATGGAGCATTTCCTTACCCTATCCTTTCTTGCCCTAACCTATCTATGCTTTAAAGGCATCTTCTATCCTACATAATAAAGTGGACATACATATATGCACCGATGCTTTCCCAATCACCAGCTCCACCAAGCTACATAAACATATGTATCCGTTACTACTATATGTATTCGTTACTATTATTTGTAAGATCTAAGTGATACTTTAGTTAGAATTTGGTATGATACTATGATAGGAGGAATAATAAGGTCTAATTGACCCATGTGTTGCTAATAAATTATGCATCATGCTGAGATTTGTGTTTGTGCATATGTGTTGAGACAATATGTGTATAGACCCTTTTCTTACAAATCTCGAGGATGAGATTTCTGTTAAGGGGGGTAGGATTTGAAAGACCTAAAATTGGGTAGAAAAAAATATCATGAAATAATAAAATGAAGGAATAAAAATATATATAATAAGTGTGGTGAGAATTTTTTTTAAGATCTTTGGAATCTATTAGAAATCTCCCTCTTCATACTCCAAACAATAATTTTAAATTAGTTAAGTAACTGATAGATTAATAAAGAAAAGGTTGATCTCTTGACGATAATTTTTGGATGATGCATTTTATGGAAAGCATAAATTTGATCCCCAATTTCAAATAAAAATATAAGATAGAAAATAAGAATGGGGACTTTAATAAAACCCTTTTATTCCTTCCATAAATAAATAACAAGAAAAATAATAACTAATAAAATTAAAAATAGTAGAGGTCATATTCACAGTAGTAACGATTTTGACACTAGGAGTCTGAAATTCACAACAGGGATTTGAATATGGTTTAAATACTTCAAATTTGGAAATTGAATGCCAAATTCGAATTTGTAAAGGAAAAGAAGAAATCATATAGAAATAAATATTTTCATAATGTTATGATTAAGTTGGACATTCAACTTAAGTACAAAAATTTCCACAAAAGAATTCAAAATTCAAATTGAAATTTGAAAATAGAAAGAAAAGAAAAAGAATAGAGAATAAAAAGGAAAATGGAAGGGGTAGACCTCGGTTTGGGCCTGCTGGCCGAATCGGCCTGCTTGCACCGTGTACGCTCGGCCAGGGCTTCTTGCTGCGTGTGCTTTGACCCCAAGCAGCTGCCATGTGGGACCCCCATGTCGGCTAATTCCTCGACCTCCAGCTCGGTCGTTGTCGTTGCAACCGCCCGCCGCAAACCTCGCTGCTAGCTCAGGAACGCCCCAGCCGAATCTCCGCGAACCAATTCTGCGCTTGAATCGCGGGAACGGATGGACCTGGCGCATGCGCCTCATCTCACCACCGCGTGGGGCCCCTCTGCCAGCATTAGCTGCTTCCCTGCGATGGTGTTGCGCGCAACTGAATCGCGCCCGCGTTGCTGCCGAATCCCGCGGACCCGCCGCTGACCGAGCTTGGCCAGGGTGTATAACCCAATCTCACCTCACCTCCTCCTCAAACAACCGTGCCGCCACCAGAGCAACCACAGATTCTGGAGAAGGAGAGCTTGTCGCCGCGAGAGAAGGATGAGACAGCCGCCACCGGCGCGCGCTTGTGTGCGCCACCAGTCGGGATCCGCCGCGGGCGCCAAACCGATCTAGGGCCTCCCTGGGTTGTTGCGTGGCGACCTCGGACGCGGTGGCGACCTAGGATCCCGGGAATTCCTCACCGAAATTTGGAGAAGTCATCGTGCTTGTGCTCTGCCGTGGCCAGGGATTGCAGCGCTGTGATTCACGGTACTAACGCTTCTGCTGCATTCACTGCTTATTTGGGATTGTGTGGGTACCCTCGGATCCGAATTTGGGGCCGTGCACCACCGGTTGGCATGCTCGTCGGTGAGCCTCCGCCGCGGTTGGGTGTAGCGCCGCCCTACAGGTGGCTGGGTTAGGGGTGATGGCGTGTGGCGTTGATTTTCTAATCAACGGTGAAGTTTAGAAGCGCGATAACGATTCGCCCGTGGCTATTTGATCTCGATCGGGCGGATGAAAATCGATCGCGTGACTTTAAAATCTGGACCATCGATCCTCAATCCGGTGGCCCAGAAAACCTACTGGTTCAGTGTTTGGCCGATCTAATCCTAGACCTCGGTTTCTAATCCTGTGGCTCGGATCCTAGCATACCCCTTCGCCGTGGAAGTTTTGCGTAAGAGCCCTCGTGGAATCAGGGATTCAACCCGCAGTCCGGGCAGTGGGAAACTGAGTCTTAAGAACTTTTTTGAGTTAGACCCTGCTGTTCTCTGTTTTTATGCGCGAGATCCAGGGAGCAGCGAAAATAAATAAATAATCACAGAAAATGATTTCTAGTATATAAATAATTCCAGAAACTCATTTTATTCATAGAAAATTCATATGTGATCCAAATTAATCCATTCTAGTTCCTATAATTTTGTATTAATTATGTTTATCCCTTGGTAACACTGTTTTAACATGAAAGCTATATTAAAATTAATATCCTAATTAATATGTTATCCAACACTTAAAACTTCATAAATTAATAACTCCTTTATTTTTCCGATTTGACTCGTTCAAGTTGCGTTAGTCTCGTACAAGTATTTACTACACAGTAACAATATTTATTGTACCATGTCTTATTTTTTTTCTAATTAAATCTTTATTTAATTTATGTGGGTTAGTCTTGTTAATCTGCTTATCATTATAATCTATCAAAATATAATTTATGGTCAATTTATGACTTAGATTAAAGATGAGATAATTATATATAGAATAATCTCTCATACAATCTCTATTAACCAATTTATAATATAGTTTAATATTTTAATCACACAGATCTTCTATAAAATCATAACTCCTTAATCGTAACTCTGATTTTAGTAGTTCTCGATCTCGCAATCTCGTAGCGACAAGTAGATTATTATTATTTAGTTTTTACTTATGTTTGGTGTGATGTTAATTTTGTCTATGCCATGTCTGTTTGTATTGCTACGACTAGCAGTGAGGTCACGAGGATCTGAAGAATCACCCTGGTAACTTGAATCTCAAGTGCCAGGCAAGTTGTGCCCTTGATCCACTTTTGTTACCCAATAATGTTTCTTTATTATCACTATTCAATGCATATGTTTAAATTTTGATGGGACCCAATAGGTCACCCTAGTCTGTTTATCCTTTTTACCTTATTTACCCCTAAATCAATTGGGTAGTTATGCTATTGCTTTATATGGTTTTGGGATAATATTTCATTATATCCATGTTCCAATTATTCTGTTATATTATTTATGTTCATGATAAGATCATTATGTTAATTAGAACATGGAGCGACCACCCGGGAAAACAGTGCTACCACAAGGGTTTAATGGGACGCCCTTGGCCGATTAACTAGGAAAGCTAGTGGTTGACTACCATACCGGAAAGGGGCAAGGGCAGAAGGGGAGTGGTCTGTGTAGAGAGGTCCTTGGGTTGATTTTGCTGCGATGGCGGTCAGGGGAGGGATTCCTGCACTGGAGCTTCCTATAAACTGTAGCGGGTTTTCTGAAGCTAGTGGAACTTTGTAAAGGCCTCGTAGTGTTACCCTGCCTCGCTTCCTTGGTAGAGGTGTATGGGATTCATGACCCCTTGGCAGATGGGTAACACGGCTTGTGGGTAAAGATGCGCAACCTCTGTAGAGTGTAAAACTGGTATACTAGCCGTGCTCACGGTCATGAGCAGCTCGGACCCTCACATGATTAATTTATGGAACCTAAACTCAATTTGTCATTTGCATTTGCATGGGATTATTTATTAATTTTGTTCTATTATTTATTATGGTTTGGTATTTACTTACACTTAGTAACTGCTAATAAAATTTGACCAACTTATTAAAAGCAATGCTCAGCTTTAACCCTATTGTTGATCAGCTTTACACATCACATGAACTCCCACCTTTCGTGAGTTCATGCCACATTATTCCCCACAACTTGTTGAGCGATGAACATGTGTGAGCTCACCCTTGCTGTCTCACACCCCCTCATAGGAGAAGTACAGGTGGTTCAAGTGGAGCCACGCGTCAAGGAGTTCGATTTGATCTAGGTGGCGTCTCCCAGTCTACTTTCTGGCGCCAAGGATGGATTTTAGATCCTTTTATATTTATATTTTATAATGTAAGACTTCCGCTATGTAATAAATACTCTGATTATATTGTGACATTTATCTCTATACACTTTGTTATTATATATGTTGTCTTCTTTGGCGCATGTATGAGATGCACCCGGCTTTGTCCCATAAAGCCTGGGGTGTTACACGCGTTTGTGTCACGGCCGCCACCATGTACCGAAGGGAACGAGGCCCGCGACGTTTGTGGTAGAACCGCCCGAATTATTCCACCTTAAGTGCCTAAGTCACGCCTCAAGGGTCATAACACACTTAAATCGGAATAACCCGTTAGTCCCTCAGATCTAGTCTGATAAAGCCACTTAACCAGGATCAAATACCACAATCTCACACGAAGGTGAGTCACAGCAGAAACACAATAAAACAGGATAGCTCAAATTGGGTACTGAATTATTACATAGATCGGAGTTTTTCAAGTAGCGGATAAAAGTTCACAAGATAAAATGAAGTGGATAATCGATGTCGTCGATAGCGTGGAAATTGGCAAGGCCTAGCCCACTACTCCTCCAGCTCCTCTTCTGTGGAAGCAGCATCCCACTCGACCGTCCAACCCGGTGGCAGGGTGGTAGGCCAAGTCACACCATCAACCATATCCTGCAGCGTACCTCCAAAATTATGCCACAAGCAAGGCTATACTAATACTCAGCGAGACTTACCCGGTGTGAGGAAACTACTCCTCTACCTCTAGACCATGCAGCTGTTTGGCTGAGGGGTTTGGTTTGCCAAAAGTACTAGCTATATCTAAAATCAAGTTTTAGCTTTTCAATTTCTAGCATCATTAGATTAACTAAGTTTGCTCTTTCTAAGCATACATGGTAACAAGCATTTAGTTCAATCAACAATTGTCTCATGTAACCTCATTTCACTTCTTACTCAATGTAGTACAAGGGGTCAAGCATTCTCATTAGCTGCGAGAAGCAGACGATTCGAATCAGGTTTTTATCCTTACAAGGTAAACCTAAACACACGACATGTCAGGGTACTCCGACCCCACACATGTCAACCGTCCCCATCGATTCCCCGTTTGCGGCCAGGGCTCACCGCCTTGGCATACAATGCTCTACTGACCCCGGCTGCCGCCGTACAGCGACCGCACTTGTACCCACCATAGCTAGCATGGGAGACCCAGTCTCAGGACGAGTGAGGGATAAAGTCCACGCCCGGCTTCACTCAGGTACTAGGTTTATCGGTTACCATATTTCCCGACATGTGCTTAGTACGTTCAAACGCTTGACAGAGGTATCCACACATTAATCCTTAATCTTTTTCCCGTCTCATGAACAAGGCATCCTCCCTGGAACCAAGTCCATAGACCATTAGAGATCCCGTTATCAAGATGAATACAATCAATTCCTGACCTCGCGCGAGTGCTAGAAAAATCACTCGACTTCTACCGAGATCCTGATTAGCAAAGCAGCTACTCGACCTAGCATACTAGTATCCATCTCAAAAAGGATTTCTATGTTCATGCAACTAGAGGTTTCAAGCAACTCCTACACTTAAGTGCACATTACAATCCTACAAGCATTAAGTGTAGTAAAGTAGCATATATAAATACAGTTATGCATAAAAACCGGGGCTTGCCTTCAAATGCTGAGGCTACGGGGAGATCCTCAGTGGCAGTCTCGAGAGCTGGCTCCTGGTCCTCCTCTTGGACAGTTCCTTGCACGGGGATGAGCACGTACTCTCCATCAGCTAGATTGCAGTCTAATGAATGCAACAAGTAAGATATATGCATAACATGATAAGTGTTTTAGTAATTAGACTTGATGATGAAGGAGTCACTTAATTTAGATAGGGTTCACTCTTGCTACTAGAGATTCTTGTGGTATATTTAATAATTTAGATCACGCTAAGTTAAATGAAGTGGTAAGTCTATCTCGGTGTTCCCCTGAATCCTTTTTAAAACCTTAGTGAAAATTCAATAGGATTTTTTTAGTTGAACTTATCGAAGCGAGGTTTATTATTTTCCTTTCTTCCTCTTATTTCCTTTATGCTTTTAAGATAGATTTGAACTACAAGTTATAGCAATAAATTTCCAAAATTTTTGGAAAAAAAATACAGTGGCTTCTTACTGGTGTATAATCCTCTGTCTGAAATTTTGGGGTTTAAAAAGTGAGTAGTTCTCTCTGGCAAAATTATTAAATATTAGGGCAGAAGGAGTGGTTTGAACTACAACTACCATTTAACAGAAGGTTATTCCTTAAGACATATTTTTCTGGCATCTAGATGCTATAACATGACTTTGTACAAATTTCTAGCCATTAATACTTAGCAGTCATTTTATTATGATTTTCCAAAGTTTCTAGCCAAAGGGGGGCTTTCTACTACCACTATATTTGAAAAATATCAAACAACAGATTTCTGATTTTTCCTAGCTTCTATTTTGTGCAAGAGCAATCATTCTGAAGTTTGGCATCTTTTTGCTTAAGGGAATGGGTGGTAGGAATTATTTGGATTAAATGGCCTTTTTCATGAAGTATTAGCAATGGGTGTTATTTGGCATTTTTCAAATGGGTTTGCATTTTTCTCTGGTGGCCTGTCTCATTATTGATCTAGCAAAATTTTTATTTGCCCATTATTGCATTATTTTTTGGTTGTTTATGATTTAATTGAAATATGCCCCAATATCAAGTTTTATTTGTTTACCCTACTTAAAATGATGGGCTGGGGTGGTTATCATTTTTGTAGTGAGGTTTTAGTGGTCACAAGTCCACTGGATTTTTATGACAAGTTTTGAAATTGTTTTCATAATTCTAATAATTGTTGTCTAGTTGGAATAATGCTAAATAAAACATTTCACTTTAATTCTGTTCTGGACTAGTGGTCTTTTTATTTTTCCTAGGTTCTTTGTTACTTAAATAGGCTAGAAAAAACAATTGCACTTACTGTTCATTATCTATTAATGTCTTTCTGATTTTCCTAAGTTTAGGGCAAAATGGCTTTTAATAGATATTCCTACTTAAATTTTCAATACTGGGGTTCCCACTATTTTTAAACAATGTTTAATTGAGGTTTGAACATCTACAAATGTTCTCAAGCCTAGCACAGAAGCATAACTAATTTTCTTTAATTAAACAAGGTTTGGTCAGTTTCTGTATTTAATTCTAAACTCTAAAAATTAGAACAGAAAGCATGGGGTTCAGTATTTTTAATTGACAGTCCATAATATTTAGAATCCGGCAAAATTGGTTTGACAAATTTTGGTTAGGTATTTCTCAAATTATGAATTTCCTAAGTCTTCTACTGAATAATAAAAGATTAAATCGAAATGGTTTAAAGAAAAATAGTTTTGCGCTGGGGTCCCTTGCGAAAGTTCTTAAAAGAATTACAGACAGGTCCTCGGGGCACTATTCATTTGAGTCTACGGCTCTACAGAAAACCCCCTAGGGTTTCTGGAAATCGAACCCGCATTCCTGTCCCCAATCGAACAGTACCCGCGGCGAAGAAAAGGGCGGAGGGGCTTACCGGCAGCGAGGCTGCTCCGGTGAGGTGGTCATGGATGTAGGGGAGGTCTCAGGGATCACGGCGATGTGCGGGTCACCGTCGGGGATAGTCGGAGTCGACCGGTCCGCGTGCGCAGGCGGAGATGCTCATCGGCAGCGAGGAATCCGGCCTACTCACGGCGCAATAGTTCAATCAAACGGGTCAGAGAGCTTCACTGGATGCTAGGGAAGACTTGGGTGCAAGGAATTTGAAAATGGCTTACCGGAGAGCTCGGTCCACGTGTGGCGGCGGGCGACCGAAGTCCGGCGAGGGCGATCTCGGGCTTCCGGTGAAGTTCTGCTGGGTCCGAGGACTTGAAAGCTTCACGGGCTTATGGCGAAGCTAACCGAGGGGTTGGTGCGGCTTGGGCGCGACTGGAGGGAGCTGGCCATGGCGGCCGAGGCTTGGAAAGCTTGGCGGGCGGTGGCGCGGCGTGCTCGGGGCAAATTCCGGTGATCTCTGGCTTGGACAAGACTGGTGAGCATGCGGGGAGGGATGGTCGAGGCTCGGGGCTGCTTTATAGGCATGGCGCGGGCACAGGCGGCTGTGGACCGGCGAGCGCGGGCGGGCGAGCGCTGGGGAGCGCGAGTGCGCGAACGGGCATGAACCGGGGGTGTCAGCCACGATCGAACACGTGGAACTGTTGCCTCTGCCCAAGTTCTAACGCCGATTGGGCGCAAATCTTCGCGAATTTGGGCAAGATCGCTGTGAAGGATTTGTTCACCTGACATTGCTTTGTCTTTTGTGTATGGATGTCGCGCGGTTTTTGGCTAGGGACAGGGAGTTGTAGCGTCACCAAGGTGCCAGTGTCAGAACGCCTCGTCCCGAGGTCAAGCTACGCCAAAACCGTGTCAAATGAATTTGGTTTGAGTTCAAAATTTTCTAGAGTGTGTTCAAGGGAATTTGGCACAACTTTGATATTTGCACTTCTTGGTTTTGAGTTGCGAAAAACAGAGAACGCAAAGGATCTTTGGAAAGGGTTCTAAAATTCAGAATTCTGAATTTCCCCATGGGACCATGGTTCAAGGGCTGATTTGGGGATTTTGGAAAAACTAAATGGCCAAACGTTTTTACTATAATTTGTTAGTTATTTGGTGAGCTAAAACATTGTAATTTGGTCTTTTCTACAATTTTCATTTTTCCCCAAAGATTTCTCCCAATTCCCCTTTATGCTTAATTTGCTCACTTAGGATTTATTAGGGTTTGAGATTTTTTCTCTCTTAAGGTTCATGACAAGATTAAGAAGAGTTTGAGGAGACTTATCATAAATCTTTGTTCTTAATCTTTGATGTTCATTCCTTTACTAGGTTTACATGTGGTAATAGGTTGGGGTTAGCTTAAAGAAGAACCCTAGGTGACACTAAGGTGTCACAGCCTTCCCCCCTTAAAGGAATCTTGTCCCGAGATTCGGGTCGGAGTCCTACCGGGGTGAAGTGAAGGGTGAGACTTACTTGAAGTGGATACTTTCTTTATTAAGGAAAACTGCTCTTCGAATGTCATTCTCTTTGCAACATCAGAAGGAAGTCCTTTAGAATTTTGTTTTATAACTTATTCTTTTCAATTCAAGATTATATTACTGAATTTTAGATTCGAAGGGTAGGAAGAGGGGTTGGGCATGAATATGTACCAATTTCCTTAGGCAGATAATCAGGAAAGTTGGAACGCAGAAATTCTTCAGTCTCCCAAGTAGCCTCTTCCTCTGAGTGATTACTCGATTGGATCTTATACATCTTGATCGATTTTGCCCGAGTTGATCTTTCTTTGCAATCCAGAATCTTGGAAGGGTATTCTTGGTACGATAGATCTGGTTCTATATCCATTTCTAGTTCTGCTATGATCGCAGTCGGTAATCGAACACACTTCTTTAGTTGAGATACATGGAGCACACTATGGATGGCAGACATTTTTGGAGGTAACTTCAACTTGTATGCCACGGGTCCACATGCTTCTATGATCTCATAAGGTCCAATGTAGCAAGGGGCTAACTTGCCTTTGATCCCAAACCTCTGCACTCCCTTGATCGGTGATACCTTGAGATAAATGAAATCTCCCACCTCGAACTAGAGAGGTTTCCTTCTCTTATCATGGTAACTCTTTTGCCTGGCCTGAGCAGCTTCTAGATTCTTCCTGATTAGTTTGACCTTCCTTTCGGCTTCAGTCACTAAGTCAGGTCCAAAAACTTCTCTTTCTCTAGGCTGAGACCAATTGATTGGTGTGCACTGGGAGAAAATGTGCCACTTTCGTCAGTCGGTCCACAATAACCCAAATCGAATCATGATGATGAGAGGTGTTGGGCAGACCCACTATGAAATCCTTGCTGATGTCATCCCATTTCCACGAAGTTATGGGCAGGGGCTGCAAGGCTCCAGCTGATTTCAAGTGGCTTGCCTTTATCCTCTGATAGGTGTCACATTCTGATACATATCGGGCTATCTCCCTCTTCATTCTAGTCCACCAATGTAAGGGCTTCAGATCGTGGTACATTTTGGTGCTCCCTAGATGCATGGAGAATTTGGAGAGATGGGCCTCATCCAAGATTCTCTTCTTGAGATCCTCATTTTTAGGAACCACCAATCTGCTTTCAAACCATAAGACACCCTTTCCATCTTGGCGGAAACATTTATACTTCTCGGTCTCCTGATGGAGATTCTCCTTGATAATCTGCACTCCCTTGTCACTGAGCTGGGCCATGACGATCTGGTCTTGCAAAGCTGGCTCAATAGAAATGTGAGACAATGCACCAGAAGGAATTACTTCAATCTTCATCTTGCGCAACTCATCACACAAGGTGTCAATACGAGAATCCATCAGAACACAATTGCACTGCAACTTCCGACTCAAGGCATCTGCTACCACATTGGCCTTTCCTGGGTGATAATGTACCTCCAGGTCATAATCCTTGATTAGCTCTAGCCATCTTCTCTATCTCATGTTGAGATCAGCCAGAGTAAAGATATACTTAAGGCTCTTATGATCAGTGAAGATGTTACAGTGGGTTCCCATCAAATAGTGCCTCCACATTTTTAATGCATGAACCACTGCTGCCAACTCAAGGTCATGAGTGGGATAATTCTGCTCATGAGACCTGAGTGCTCTTGAGGCATAAGCAATGACTTGGTTGTCTTGCATCAAGACACAACCTAGTCCAGTGCCAGAAGCATCACAATACACATCAAATGGCTTGCTGCTGTCGGGTTGCGCCAATACTGGTGCTATGGTCAGATGTTGCCTTAGTGCATGGAAGGCATCTTCGCACTTCTGACCCCAAACAAACTTGGATTCTTTCTTCAACAGCTTGGTTATGGGCTTCGCAATTCGAGAGAAATCCGGAATGAATCTTCGGTAATAACCGGCTAATCCCAGAAAACTCTGAATCTGACGGACAATCGTGGGTGGCTTCCAATTCATCACCTCTTGCACTTTATCAGGATCAACAGCTATGCCCGCCTGAGAAATAGTGTGACCCAAGAATTTGATCTCCTTCAGCCTAAAATCACATTTCGACAACTTGGCATAAAGGTGGTGCTCTCGTAGACGTTGAAGCACTACATGCAAATGCTCGCCATGTTCTTCTTCGTTCTTTGAGTACACCAAGATATCATCGATGAAGACCACTATGAATTTGTCCAATTCAGGCATGAAAACAGAATTCATCAAATATGCTGGTGCATTTGTCAGCCCGAAAGACATCACCAAGAATTCATATAGCCCATATCTGGTTGAGAAAGCCGTCTTCAGAATATCACTTGCCCGTATCTTGATCTAATGATAGCCAGAGCGAAGATCTATCTTGGAAAACACCTTGGCTCTGACCAACTGATCGAAAAGAACATCAATACGAGGCAAGGGATACTTGTTCTTGATAGTCACCGCATTAAGAGGGCGGTAATCTATACACAACCTTAAGCTTTCATCTTTCTTCTTCACGAACAAGGCTGGACATCCCCAAGGCAAAGTACTTGGGCGAATAAATCCCTTGTCCAGCAATTCTTGCAATTGCTTCTTCAACTCTGCCAACTCAGCGGGTGGCATCCGGTAAGGCCTCTTGGAAATAGGTGACGTTCCCGGTTGCAACTCGATGGCGAACTCAATGTCTCGGTCTGGTGGCATTCCTAGCAATTCATCAGGAAAGACATCTACATACTCACAGACCACTGGAATCTTCTTCAGAGGTAACTCTGTCATAGAGAAAGCACATGACTGAGTAGAACCTTGGTTGGGCAGAATTAAGGTGAAACTCCCATAGAACGGGGAATTGACTTCCACGATGCGGCTGGCCACATCAAGCACTACTTGGTGCAGGTTCATCCAATTAGTGCCCAGATTAATATCCATGCTTTCCAAAACCAACACAAGAAGGGTGGTTTTGATAATGTGGCTTCCTAGTTGAATAGGCACACTTCGGATTAATTGGTTGGTTACAGTTTTACCCCCAGGTGTGGTTATCATGAATGACCCTTTTGCATGACAGAAGGGCAATTTGCATTTAGCACTGAACTTCTGGCTAATGAAACTATGAGATGCACCAGAATCAAACAGAATTAATGCAGGTTGATTAAAAACTGAAAAGGTACCAGTCATGATGGGGGCTCCCTCAGGTACTTCCTCTAGAGTAGTGAAGTTGAGCTTCCCTTGTCTGACTTGCACCTTCTACTTCCTCCCCTTGTCTTGACTTGGTGCTAGCATCTGCCTCTGCAGATTCCTTGGACAATTCTTGGTATAGTGGCCCACATTGCCACAAGTGAAGCACTTGTTCCCATTGCCCTGGCGGAACTGCTGCTACTGAGGCTGATTGTTCCTTGGGGTGGGAGCTGGAAAGCGGTTGGGTGTCGGCTGCTGCTGCTGAGGTGGCCTGATCACCCATCTGCCTGCCTGCTGCTGAAAACCCCTACTCTGATTGTGAGAAACAATCCTGAACCACTGGGCCTGATCGGACGGTGCTGCCATTGGTGTCTTTCTCTTCTTCTCTGCCCGGTGAGCTACAATGCAATCCTCCTGGGAGATGGCCAGATTGACCAACTCATTGAAGCTATCTGCCCGGACAGTGTTGAGTCGTTCCCGCAGTTTGGTGTTGAGACCCTTGCGGAAGCGGTCTCTCTTCTTCTCATAAGAATCAGCATGGTAACCTGCATACTGACACAGGTTGTTGAAGGCTCGAGCGTACTGCAAGACCGTGCGGGTTCCTTGGTTAAGTGCCAGAAATTCATTCAACTTGCGATCAAGAATTCCAGCTGGGATGTGGTGCCCTCTGAAAGCAGTCTTGAATTCCTCCCAAGACACTTCACGATCAGCGGGTAGCATAGCACAGAAGTGGTCCCACCATGTTCGAGCAGGGCCACAAAGCTGCTGCGCGGCGAAGCGAGCCTTAGCATCATCAGGGCAGTCTCCCGTGAGGAGGGGAAACTTGGACTCAATGACACGAAGCCACATGTCGGCGTCCAACGGATCCTCTGCCTTGGTGAACAGGGGTGGCTGCGTGCTTAGAAACTCCTGGTAGGTTGCCGCTGTCGGAGGTCGCTGATGCTGGCCTCCACCATGCTGCTGGTGGTGGGGCTGGCGCTGCAAGAGTTGTCACAGAATCTCATTCTGCTAGGCCATCAGCTCCTGCACTGTGGGAGCTGGAGGAGCTGGAGGAGCTGGTGGGGGAACCTGCTCATTATGCCCGCGACACTGCCTAGCTGCCATCTGAAAACAGAGATTGCCGCCAATGTTATCCCAACTCATAATTTCGAACAACAAGTTATTATCTCATATGGGAAGGAAACGCCATAATCATAATATTAGGTTCGA
Organism: Zea luxurians; assembly: GCA_029449295.1. NCBI lineage: Eukaryota > Viridiplantae > Streptophyta > Magnoliopsida > Poales > Poaceae > Zea > Zea luxurians. The sequence goes on from JAOPSE010000046.1 coordinate 4,886,451, forward strand.
AATGAAGATAACAAGGTTACAACATCTCATAGATTGCGAAAGTTCTCAAGAGTTACATCAATTAGGGGAAATACCCGTAAGCCTAGTCCAAAATTTGCCATTAACTAAGCTTGCGTATGTTTTTATCCGCCTAAAATGTCAAAGCGACTAATCAACCCTGAGCGGTGGAAGCGACACTAGATGCGGGTGAAGGGGGCATCGTGGAGGTAGTCCCATTGGCACCAGGGGCTGGTCCTAACTCCTCGGGAGCCTCTTCTTCCTCGCTTCCGGCTTCATTGGCCTCCATCTCCAAGTGGTGCATGTCCAAGTGGTCATTAGCTTCTTCGAGTTCCCGCTGCACATCGTGGAGCTGGATCTCCAAGACATCAATAGTGTTGTCTCGGATCTCCACCTGCTGCTCCAAGGTGGTGATACGCTGGCTCAGCCTTTCCACCTGCAGATCCTTCTCCACCAACTCAGAGGACAAGTCGACCACAAAATCTTCTCGGCTATCCAGGGTGAGCTTGGTAGTTTGAGCGATGTTAGCAAGATGTGCCATAGCGTCGCTCTGAAGGGCCTGAAGGCGGTACAGCGCACTCATGCACTGAATAGTGACCCTCCCAACCAAGTCAGCATACATTGCCCACACATCCTTCACGTGGCTCACACGGTTAAACCACATGGGGTCATCCTTCTTCTCAGCAGGGAGAAGTCCCAAGGGGTGCATCACCATCTCCAAGGGATGGTAGCCACAGAAAGTCGTTAGAGTCTTCATGGCTGCTGCTTCGGTGGTGTCGTCCGTCCTGAATCCAATTGTCTCGGAGTCAAGGGAATGCCAACCCGGCTGAAGGGATGAGCCTCCAAGGTCAGCCAGACTCGGCAACGAGGTACCCGATGCTCCTCATACAACTGCACCATGTACAAAGGGGGCGTAGGGTAACCGGCGGAGTTAAGCACTTCCCACAAGATGGAAGGAAAGCCATCGTGAGAAAAGAAGTCAAAGCTGAAATGAGTGTCTCCTCCGCTGGCGAGGGTGGGTGAATTCATCTATGGAAGGGTATCAGATGTAAAGATTATGGTGGAAAGAAGAATATAAAAAAGCCTAGATGGTTGAAAAGAAGTGGGTTAGCTCGAATTTTTTACTTCTTTAATTCTTAATCCTTCAAATTTTGTAATGCATGCATGCTGAAAAGAATAACGACTCCTCTCCGAAATAAAGGGTGCTCCTAGGGCATCCTTCAAAAATCTAAGTACTGGCCCACAGGGCCTACTTACTTAGCCACCTATTTCTCCCACTATCCCTAAGGCCTTTCGTCCTAGGTCTAGCGGTCTAGTCCTGACGATTCTTAGTAGTTTTCTAAGCAAGTTTTAAATTTTGAAAATTGGTATTCATGGTTTATTGTCCCTCTCTGTGGTGATATTTGCTCTGATACCAGCTGTGGCAGAACTGCCCAAATTATTCCAGCTTAAGTGCCTAAGTCACGCCTTAAGGGTCGTAACACACTTAAATCGGAATAACCCGTCAGTCCCTCAGATCTAGTCAGATAAAGCCACTTAACCAGGATCAAATACCACAATCTCACACGAAGGTGAGTCACAGCAGAAACACAATAAAACAGGATACCTCAAATTGAGTACTGAATTATTACATAGATCGGAGTTTTTCAAGTAGCGGATAAAAGTTCACAAGATAAAATGCAGCGGATAATCGATGTCGTCGATAGCGAGGAAATGGGCAAGGCCTAGCCCACTACTCCTCCTGCTCCTCTCCCGTGGAAGCAGCATCCCACTCGACCGTCCAACCCGGTGGCAGGGTGGTAGGCCAAGTCACACCATCAACCATATCCTGCAGCGTACCTGCAAAATTATACCACAAGCAAGGCTGAGTATACTAATACTCAGCGAGACTCACCCGGTGTGAGGAAACTACTCCTCTACATCTAGACCATGCAGCTGTTTGGCTGAGGGGTTTGGTTTGCCAAAAGCACTAGCTATATCTTTTTTGACGAAGGGGCGAAGCCCCCTATTTCATTAAGAAATAGGAAAGTTTTGAAACAACCGCAACCACGCGGCACACCAACCAACAAGATCGAGCACGGCCAGAACCCTATCTAGACTCTAGACACTATCAAACTCGATCAGTGAAGAGCCTAAGATAGCAGATGAAGTTTGGCCTACGATTAACTACATAAGACTTTCTTATTTACAACCCAAACAGACAGGCAGAAGCCACAAAAGGAACTGAACAAGTCAGACATCAAAAGACAAACATTCTCCATCACCATCTTCCAAGTTCCAGCTTCCATATCAACCAGAAATGCGCCTGTCTAACGGACACCACCCAAAGGCCCGGCCGAAAGCCTCACTTGTCGTCTCTTCGGATTAGCTTGCTTCCTAGAGCCACCATTTTTTGCTCCTTCTTTTTCTGACGAGTAGCCCAGGAATCCAGCCAGAAGCAGCAAAGAAAAATGATGTTAGAAGGATCAAGCAAATGTTTATTTCCAAAGCACCAATCATTTCTAGTGCGCCAAATAGCCCAGAATAAAGCACCACAACCAAACAAAACCAAATTAGCAATTTTGTCCTTTGGTTTACATAACCAGTTGTCATAAAGGTTGCTGATGCTACTCGAGATCAATCTCAAATTCAAGGCCACTTGAATCACTCTCCACATATACTTTGCAATGGGGCACTGAAAGAACAGATGATCAATAGATTCATCAACCCCACAAAAACAGCAATCCAAAGAGCCATTCCAATTCCTTTTCTTCAAGTTATCCTTAGTAAGAATTTTATTTCTTACAACTAACCAAAAGAAAATCTTGATTTTATGAGGCAATTTAGATTTCCACAAAAACTTATATGGAATCAAAACTTGATCTACCATCTTTTTGTACATAGAATTAACAGAGAAGCCTTTTTTTCCAAGATTCCACATAATTTTGTCCTCCTGATCTGACAAAGACACCTGCTTATAACAACTTATCATTTCATCAAATAAAACCCTCAAATTACCCACACTCCTTCTTCTAAAAGTAAGAGCCTCAAAATTAGAAGTGATTGCCTCATTAACGGTAATATCCTTGACATAGGTCAAGTCAAAAAGAACAGGAAACTGAACGGACAAAGGCAGATTACCAATCCAAATACTTTTCCAAAAACTAGTCTTCAGACCATCACCAACCACAGTTTTACAGAATTTATAAAAATTGTCACGCAAACTCAGGATTTTTTTCCAGAAATGAGAATCACCTTGTTTTTGTTTAATCAAAATGAGGGATTTAACCTTAATATATTTACTAGCAATAATCTTTTGCCATAAGCCTTTCGCAGTTTCAATATTCCAAATCCATTTAGATAATAAGGAATCATTCATAAACTCAAGATTTAGGACCCCCAATCCTCCCTGACTTTTGGGAGAGCACACTGACACCCAATCCACTAAATGAAGTTTTTTGGACTGACGACTCCCTTGCCACAGAAGACGCCTCCTAAGAATATCAATTTTTTTGATAACCGACTTAGGGGCAGGATAAATCGAGAGCATATATAAAGGAACATTGGACAAGCAACTGTTTAAAAGAGTAAGTCTACCTCCAAGACTCAGGAATCTTCCCTGCCACCCAGCTAGTCTTTTTTCCAGCTTCTCAATCATGGGTACCCAAAGATTTTATTTATTTTCTTCTTATCAATTGGCACCCCTAAATATTTCATAGGAAGATTACCAATCGGACAGGTAAAGATATCAGCATACAAATAATCAATCTCCTTAGCATTACCAAAGCACAAAATTTCACTTTTGTGAAAGTTAATTTTCAAGCCTGACGTGCTTTCAAACAAACACAAAATGAATTTAAGATTTCTGGCCCCTTCTAAGCAATCTTGAATAAGAAAAATGGTATCATCAGCATATTGTAAGCAGCAACACCCATTTTGAATGCTATGAGGAATCAAACCTTCAATCAAACCCTCAACTTGAGCTTTCTGAATCATGCAAGCTAAACCATCAGCAACCAAATTGAACAGAAGGGGAGAAAACGGATCCCCTTGTCTAACCCCTTTGTGAGTAGTGAAATAAGGACCCAGATTATCATTAGTTTTGATGGCTACTTTGCCACCACGCACAATTCTCATTACCCAATCACACCAAGTACTCCCAAAACCTTTTTTCTCCATCATAGTATAGAGGAAATGCAAATTTACCTTGTCATAGGCTTTTTCAAAATCAATTTTTAAAACCACTCCACTTTGATTTTTCCTCTTAACCTCATGAAGAATTTCATTGAGGGAGATGACCCCATCCATAATGTATCTGTTTTTAATGAAACCGTATTGAGAATCACTTATCACTTTTGTGATACAACTCGCAATCCTGTTGTTCAAAACTTTGGAAATAATTTTGTAACACACATTCAAAAGACAAATGGGTCTAAAATTCTTCATGTAAGCCGCATTATCCACCTTTGGTAATAAAGTGACAATCCCATAATTCAGCCTTTCTATCTTAAGCTTACCAGCATAAAAAACATTGAATAAATGCAAAATATCCAATTGAATCGTATCCCAAAAATTTTGAAAGAATTCAGCAGGAAAACCATTGGGACTAGGAGCACTATTATGCTTCATCTCGAAAATCACTTTTTAATCTCATCAATAGAAAAAGGAGCCGTCAAAAATGACCTTTCATTGTCCAACAACTGATTCATATTGAGGTTAGATATGTTAATACTAGATAGCACAGAAGGGCCAAAGAGCTCTTTGTAATAGGAAGAAGCAATTTTATTGATACCTTCAGCATCGTCCACAGAGACACCTTCATGATTCAAGAAGGGGATTTTAACCCTCCGCTTCCGACCTTTTGCAAGAAGGTGAAAGAATTTAGTATTCTCATCACCCTCATTGATAAATTTTTCTCTAGCAGTTTGCTTTTTTTGCAAATTTCTTCTTCCATGATTTTTTTAGATTCCACTCCATATCGAGCTTTTCGATTCTTTCAGTATCCGAAATACCCATAATTTCGCATTTTTTATCCAAAATGTCAATTTTTTGCATCAAATCTTTTTTTAATTTAAAATATCTACCTTCCACGTTAATATTCCAACCTTTCAACATTTTTTTCAACCGTTTTGTTTTTTCTTTCCAAATATCAATACTCTTTTTGCTTCTAACAGGCAGAGACCAATTTTTTCAACCAAAGACCTGAACTCAGGTCTCAGCCTCCAACATAATTCATATCTAAAATCTCTTTTAGCAGGAGAAGAAAAATCAGTTTTGAGACATAAAGGCACATGATCAGAAAAGGATCTATTAAGACTAGAAACATTCACATTATTATAATGCAGATCCCACTCCGGGCTAACTAGAAATCTGTCCAACTTCTCATAAGTAGGTGGATTTCGATTATTAGAACAGGTAAAAGGCCTACCACAAAGATCCAATTGTGGCGGAACCGCCCGAATTATTCCAGCTTAAGTGCCCAAGTCGCACCCTTAAGGGCAGCAACACACTTAAACAGGAATAACTCGTCAGTCCCTTGGATCTAGTCCGATAAAGCCACTTAACCAGGATCGAATACCACTAGCTCACTCGAAGGTGAGGCACAGAGAAATACAATAAAACATACTACCACAATTTAATAAGTATCATTAGTGATTACATTATCGGAGTTTTAGAAATAATAACCATAAATTTTAATGCAGCGGAAATAACTAACGGGAAAACCGAGTAACATGGCGAAGCCTGGCCACGCTACTCCTCCTGGTCCTCTCCTGCGGAAGCAGTAACCCACTCGACCGTCTATCCCGGTGGCAGGGATGGAGGCCAAGTCACACCATCAACCAATCATCCTAAGGAGTACCTGCAAAAATTGTGCCACAAGCAAGGCTGAGTATACTAATACTCAGCTAGACTTACCCGGTGTGAGGAGTCTACTCCTCTACCTCTAGACATGCAGCTGTTTGGCTGAGGGGTTTGGTTTGCCAAAAGCACTAGCTGAGTCTAAAATCAAGTTTTAGCTTTTCAAGTTTTAGTAGAATCCTTTAGACTAGATGTGTACCTAGCTAATCATACATGGTATCAAACATTTTTACCAATCAACATCTTTTGTCAGTCACCTCATTTCCACTTACTACTCAATGCAGTACAATGGATCAAGCAGTCTCATTAGCTGCGAGAAGCAGACGATTCGAATCGAGTTTTTATCCTTGCAAGGTAAACCTAAACACACGATATGTAGGGGCACTCCGTCCCCACACACATCAACCGTCCCCATCGATTCCCTGGCAACAGATCAGGGCTCACCGCCTTGGCGTACAATGCTTCACTGACCCCGACTGCCGTCGTGCAGTGACCGCACTTGTACCCACCATAACCGGAATGGGAGACCTCGTCTCAGGTCGCGTGAGGGGATATGTCTGCGGGCAGGTTCACTCAGGTACTAGGCTTACCGATTTACCATATTTCTCGGTATGTGTTTAGTACGTTCAAACGCTTGACACAGGTATCCGCACGTTAATCCTTATTCCAATTTCATCTCGTAGACCACGCATCCCCATGGATCCGTGTCCACAGACCAACCATCAATATGATATGAAAGTGGGTACAACCAATTCCTGACCTCGCGCGAGTGCTAGAAAAATCACTCGACTTCTACCGAGATCCCTAATTAGCAAAGCAGCTACTCGACCTAGCATACTAGTATCCATCTCAAAAGGAATCCTGAGTTCATGCAACTAGGGTTTCAGTCAACTCCTACACTTAAGTGCACAGTACAAGCCTACAAACATTAAGTGTAGTAAAATAGCATATATAAATGGTTATGCATAAAACCGGGGCTTGCCTTTTAATTTAACACTTAGGTAGTGTTTGCTGGGGGAGGTACTCGCTTGGTGAGCCTCTACTGGTCATGTCCATCATTCTTCAGGTCGTCCACCAACTGTATCTTGTGGTTGGCACCACATCAGTTGCTCGATCATCATCTCTCGGTCCTATATGAGATGCAAGGTGCATATGTATGAATATAATGAAAATATCACAAGATATTCTAATACATGATAGCGAACTAAACACCAATTAGTAAGACACTGCAACGACTATACGCAAGCGCTAACTATTCGTACGTTATCAACGTTCATCATTAACACCATTAACAAGACGACCACACTTTGTATATTTACACAACACAACTATGACATCACAAGCATACGCATTTATTTAACTTGCTATGGCTTTTCCTTAGTTCTCCTATTTATCACACAAAGGCATCACCGACCACACAAGTCTAACTAAGACAACGTAAGTTTGAATACGACATAGACATTAATAACTACGGAACTCCTATATCACAATCAACTAGAGCAAGAAACATACAACATGACACACGTGCATTATTAAGCTTAGTTATAGCAAGTCTATATTAATTAAGCGCTAACCAACCATTTTAGCCAAAAGGGTGAACTAACAATCAAATAAGCATAAGCAGAATTTTTGGACAGCAATGCAGCAGCTACTTGTTTTAATCATAACATTTTAAATATTAATCCAAAAATAGCAAACTAGGATTTTCTGAAAAGCTTAAAAAGTGCTTTACAACTTTGGTATTGTCATCACAACATGATTCAACCCTTAGCAAGGTCAAAACGTGCTAATACAACAGCGCTGTCCAGATTTGGACAGATTCAGGCTAGCAACTTCAAAAATTCACAACTGAAAATTCAGACATCCGAACAAGGTGCTCCTAGACTTTCTGGAAAGGCAATAAAATTGTCTACATATCATTTATAAACATCTTAAGGTGATTCAATATTTAACTAAGGATAAAATACACTAGAAGGCTTTGCTGTCCAGAATTGGACAGATTCAGTCTTCAGACTTTAAACACATGTAACTTAATCTTCAAACCACCAAAAATAGTGATCCAAGACTTTTTGGAAAGCTTGGGAAAAGTACTACATAACTTTTATAATCACCAAGAAGTGATTCCAGGTTTATTCGAATCAAACATTACAGTTTTTGAAATCTGTTCTGACAGCGGACAGAACACAGCAACCAGTTTGAAAAATTCATAACTCTTAAACTATCAGTCCTATGGTTATGAAATTTTAACACAAGCAAGATCAGAAAAGCCTCTACAACTTTATTATAATCGACAAGGACTGATTCTAAAATTAACTTAAGCAAACAATGCAGCTTCTGAAATCTGTACAGAATTTGGACAGATTCAGTTACTGAATTTGTAAAAAGCATAACTCCTAAACTGTCAGGTCTGTGGCTGTCAAATTTTAACACCAACAAGATAATAAAGTTGTCCACAACTTTCTTGTGACCACCAATCACTGATTTCAACATTAACTTAAGCAACCATTGCAATTTCTGAAATCTGTTCAGAAATTCGACATATTCAGGTGCTGGGCTTGTGAAAAGCGCAACTTCTAAACGATCAGGTTTATGGCTGCCAAATTTTTGTACAAGCAAGATAATCATGTTATCTACAACTTTTCTATAGCACATATCTACAGAAAACACAATTTAGTTCATCAAACATACAGCACAACGAAAACAGTGCGTGCAGTCCAAAACAGCAGTCAACAAATTTCAGCTCCTATATAATTCAAGAATGAGTCGTGTTCTAGAGGCTTAAATTATTCTAACACTTCACCGTTGATTAGAGTTAAATTAGTCAAATTAGGACCATCAAGTTGACTCATAAATTTTATCCAAGTCATTTTGTGCGCTAGATTTACCATACTCAATTAACCACGCGTTCTCCACGAAAATCAACATCGAAGCGCTTTTCACCCAATAATTTGCATTTTAACTTAGACATCACCTGAGCACTACTACTTTTCATCACGACCATAAACATACACATTTAGACCATAACAAGCAATTCATCGCGACTACGAGCTTAACTAAGGCCATCTAACAAGTTGGTTAATCAAAGCAGCAATATAGGCCATTATACATTCTACATGTCGGCTTGTCTATTATTATCACAACCCGAAACAACACATATATATCAAACACTTAATGAAATCGACTCCTATTTAACATGAGTTGGCTAATCACAGTAGAAGACCTAGCGAGCCCTTTTAGACATCGTAACTCAAGAACATGGGTTGGGGCCGATTGATCAGTGTTTCTCAACCATTGCTCAACTCAAATTGGATAACACACGAGTCACCTAAAACGCCACATTTTAGGAGACCTACATGTCGAGAATCCATTTTATAACCTAAGTGACTCAACCTCTATCACGCTTATCCGAATCTGTTGGCTAATCATTTCCGAAACACCCCATCTATCCTTCACGTTTCTAATCATATTGCACGACATAAAATATTTCAATACGCATTCACCCCATAAGTAACATCATCACACATGACTCGGACTTAACCGTAGAGGAATCGATGACTACTTTGTCATGTCACCACCTCACTATTTAAGCCAAAACAATTTCTACTTATATCGACCGAATATTCGTGTCGAGCACACCTTATATTACCTTGTCTCGCATACAACCATGTTATGGCGTGCACTCGAGACACTACCGATTAACTCAACGCAATTACCACTATAATGCATTCCGATATACACATGTTTAATAACTCACCTTTCTAAATTAACCTATCTCACCTTCCGACACCAATTAAATGTCGCTTAATTTACATTTTTACCTAATTTAACCTACACCAACGATGAAAACATAAATATAATTATCCTAGACCAACTCATTAGTCGATTGCGGAAACCACCAAGTATGCTTTACGCTTTATTAAATTTGCCGCACAAACACATTATTTTACGACGAAGCATTTTAACAATCAATTAATATATCGGCGAACTACCCTCGCGACACGTAATGAGCCATCGCAGTCACACATATTCAACACCAATATACACCATACTATATACATGCCATCAACCGAAGCACATCAATAGTAAATTATAAATCTATCAACATGTCATCTCGGATTTGAGTCGCGCATGCGTCCATGGTTTAGGTGCTTCACCGAATCATGCATCGCGCGAGACGCCGCGACAATATCTTGCTGCGATTAACATCACTCAATGCTTCAAACATTTTTATCAAGCACTTGAGATCCAAAAACAATGGGATACTAGCGAGGGGCTCACCAATTATTTTTGACGATGGCTCGCAAGCGCTGTGCAGATCGACGACGCGGCACGGGGCTGTCTCAACACTATCGCGACGGCGCGGGTCGGGGCTGCGCAGATCGAGCAGAGCATGCGGTGTGGAGGGGATCCGAGGCTGCTGTTTTTTTTTTTGAATCGGCACTGCTGCGTAGAAAACTTGAACGCCAAAGCAGCTGACCGAGCAGGGGTTCCTCGCTGGATTTTTGGAGCAGGGAGCGGGGGAAACAGGAAGCTTGGCTGGGGGATTTTCTGGGCGCCCTGGCTGGGAGCAGGGAGGAGCAAGACGCCGGCTGCCCTGCGCGTGACGGGGAAGAAACCAGCAGAGAGCTCCGCGGCGAGCAGCAGCAAGGGGAATGGAGGTATGAGTGGGGGAGATTGTTGGCGAGCTCGCGGCAGGGAGGTGAGCTCGGCCATGGGAATGGCTGCTTGCTGCCGTGCTGCGGGAGGAAGAAACAGGGGCACTGCGCCACTGCTGGCCGCGGGGAGGAAGGGGATATTGCAGGGGCGCCATGGACAGGGACGCCATGGGCTGCTGGAGAAAGCAGGGCGCCATCCATGGGAAGAAGGGAGTTCGAGCGCCGGCCATGGAGCTTCTGCTGGGCGACGGCAAGGGGAAACCAGGGGGAAGGGGCGCGCCTGTGGGGGCCCTGCTCGCCCTGGAGAGAGGACGCAGGGAGGAGGGCGCTATTGGAGGAGCCCGGCCAGCTGGGCACCATGGAAGGAGTGCCGAGGTGCTGCACGGCAGGAGGAGGAAGGAGAGCGTGGGGAGAAGAAGGCTGTTGGTGGCGGCTAGGGGTAGGAGATGTAAAATTTTAGGATGCAAGGGAGGGAAGCCCATATTTATAGAGAAAATCTTAGGGTTAGGGTTTCCTTAGTGGGCCTAATGGGCTGGGCTGGATTTGGCCCAAAACGCTAAATCGTGTCGCGCTGAATTATTTCCGGAATAAAAATGCTCGCGCGGAATTCGTCTGTACGCGGAACAGAGTGAAACAGAGTTCGGACGAACGGACGACTACGCGATTAACTTGGCCGAGAGTTCGATTTGACTTTGCTCGAAAATAAATCCTTACGCGTGATTTGAAAATAAATCGTCCCGGGATACGACTAGCTTTCGGATTTTTGATTGAAAAGACAATTCGCGACATTTAAAATCATCGCCGATGTTGATTTTTTTTAAATCGGGATCGAACACAGAGTATGAAGTCGAGTCGGATAAGAATTAATTAGAGGGCGACGTACAGAGTATCCCGTTGGAGGATACGAACCCAGATAAATAGTCGAACATAGATCGAAGTTCAGGAATTTGATTCAGGCTCAGATCAGATAACAGCCGTCGAGAGTTTGATTAAATGAGCTTCATATGAGATTTATAATTCGAGAATGATTTTTGAGTTCGCATTTGTGCCGAGGATAAAGTTTTAACAGGCTCCAAAATTAGCTATTTCTCGCGATCGATTAACTCTGAATTCGGTGAACTTCCGAGAGAAAGCCTGATAAACAGAGATAGGCACGATCGAGAAATAGAAATTTTCACTGAGCATTCGCGATTAGGATTAATCTCCCGACGTAACACGAAACTGACACCTGGGGTGTCACAGCCTTCCCCCCTTAAAAAGAATCTCGTCCCGAGATTCGAATGAGGATATTTAAGGGTGGAGAAGCACGTAACTCCTAGACTGAAGATAGATGCAAATTCATGAGAGGGTATCTGACAAGATACTGAAGACAGATTTGGTTAGAATATCGCGACATATCGAGACAAAATGCAGCGATCATTCTGAGAGAATGTACACAAAAGATAACACATCAGTATAGTCTCGTAATGGATCACAACTATTAACCGTGATACCAGCGCGTGCCGAGTAGCTCAACCATGTGTGCACCATAGTAGGCTCTCGGTCTCGTCGCGACACCATCAGTTGTTAGCCATAATACCATTACCAAACGCAACCAATGAGAAATCCACATAACATAAATAGATGGAGCCCATGAGAGTATGGCTCAGAAAATGCGACTGAAGTTGAAGCAAAGATTGTTGGCGAAGAGCATCAGATGAGAATTTTTATTTAACTCAGAGAATCATTTTATGATCAACATGGAGATTATCAGATCAGATATTAGCACGAGATTTGATATGAGGATGAACCGACCATGAGATCAAAATAGATTGTTGAGCTGTTAGAGACACGAGAGAACCAAGGACAACAATGAAATCCATTGAACTAAATGGATACACTGATTAGAGATAAGTTGATAAAATGACGTCATGATCCTTGGAGGAAGAGCATGAGATTGACCAGAATTGAGAGATTTAGGCAAGATCAACATCCGATACTTGAGAACGGGTTATAGCAGATAACCAGATAACGGGGCAGAATCATTAAAGGATCCAGGGATTCGGATGATAAAGCCGCGACATGACTCACAAGGGAACTGATTACCAGATTCGGACAAGGGAGAGGTAGGAAAACAAGATCTGCTAGGATGATCAACAGAATGCTATGAAGTTTTGGGGGCAAGGATTTATGGAAGGGAACTTGGCTTGGACATGATTTGCGCAACTAGACACCAACAACCAAAAAAAAATTTGACACTACAAGTGCACAAGGAGACTTGGGTCGGTCTAGCGATCAAGCTGTGGGGTTCTATAAGCCGTGCAGGTGTAACTTTATGGGTAAAACACACAAGGGTTAGAAAATATCAACACAAGCATTTTTTTTTGAGGTTTCACTTGCTAAACTCAAGGTCATTTGGAAAGGGGGTCTTTTTATGGGCAAAACAGTTAACAATTTTTATTGAAAAGGAGGGTTGAACAATTACAATACCACCTAGCTAGCAAGGCAAGAGAAACACATACACAACCTAACAAGACATACCCATCTGACACGAGATAAGGCATTTCTAACATAGCAGCACATCACATTATTCCCAAGTTTTTATTATTGGAATAAAGGTGAGAGAAGCATGTTGGTGCACAAGAGACAATTATAATGCAACAATCATGATGCATGATCATTCTAGTCGTCTTCTCAGACCTAACTAATTTTTCGGGTGCTTCTACAGCATCCCTATTAATAGTAGTAGTAGCCCTTATGGCCTATATAAATATAGCCACCTAGCTACCCGTCTATTTCCTAAGGCTTCACGTCCTAGGTCTATCCTGATCGTCCTGACGATCTATCCAACATTGGTTTCTAGCAAGTTTTTACTTTTGAAAAGGTTGGTAAGCATGACTTATTGATTCCTCTATGGTGGTATTCGCTCCGATACCAGCTGTGGCAGAACCGCCCGAATTATTCCAGCTTAAGTGCCCAAGTCGCACCCTTAAGGGCAGCAACACACTTAAACAGGAATAACTCGTCAGTCCCTCGGATCTAGTCCGATAAAGCCACTTAACCAGGATCGAATACCACTAGCTCACTCGAAGGTGAGGCACAGAGAAATACAATAAAACATACTACCACAATTTAATAAGTATCATTAGTGATTACATTATCGGAGTTTTAGAAATAATAACCATAAATTTTAATGCAGCGGAAATAACTAACGGGAAAACCGAGTAACATGGCGAAGCCTGGCCACGCTACTCCTCCTGGTCCTCTCCTGCGGAAGCAGTAACCCACTCGACCGTCTATCCCGGTGGCAGGGATGGAGGCCAAGTCACACCATCAACCAATCATCCTAAGGAGTACCTGCAAAAATTGTGCCACAAGCAAGGCTGAGTATACTAATACTCAGCTAGACTTACCCGGTGTGAGGAGTCTACTCCTCTACCTCTAGACATGCAGCTGTTTGGCTGAGGGGTTTGGTTTGCCAAAAGCACTAGCTGAGTCTAAAATCAAGTTTTAGCTTTTCAAGTTTTAGTAGAATCCTTTAGACTAGATGTGTACCTAGCTAATCATACATGGTATCAAACATTTTTACCAATCAACATCTTTTGTCAGTCACCTCATTTCCACTTATTACTCAATGCAGTACAATGGATCAAGCAGTCTCATTAGCTGCGAGAAGCAGACGATTCGAATCGAGTTTTTATCCTTGCAAGGTAAACCTAAACACACGATATGTAGGGGCACTCCGTCCCCACACACATCAACCGTCCCCATCGATTCCCTGGCAACAGATCAGGGCTCACCGCCTTGGCGTACAATGCCTCACTGACCCCGACTGCCGTCGTGCAGTGACCGCACTTGTACCCACCATAACCGGAATGGGAGACCTCGTCTCAGGTCGCGTGAGGGGATATGTCTACGGGCAGGTTCACTCAGGTACTAGGCTTACCGATTTACCATATTTCTCGGTATGTGTTTAGTACGTTCAAACGCTTGACATAGGTATCCGCACGTTAATCCTTATTCCAATTTCATCTCGTAGACCACGCATCCCCATGGATCCGTGTCCACAGACCAACCATCAATATGATATGAAAGTGGGTACAACCAATTCCTGACCTCGCGCGAGTGCTAGAAAAATCACTCGACTTCTACCGAGATCCCTAATTAGCAAAGCAGCTACTCGACCTAGCATACTAGTATCCATCTCAAAAGGAATCCTGAGTTCATGCAACTAGGGTTTCAGTCAACTCCTACACTTAAGTGCACAGTACAAGCCTACAAACATTAAGTGTAGTAAAATAGCATATATAAACGGTTATGCATAAAACCGGGGCTTGCCTTTTAATTTAACACTTAGGTAGTGTTTGCTGGAGGAGGTACTCGCTTGCCGAGCCTCTACTGGTCATGTCCATCATTCTTCAGGTCGTCCACCAACTGTATCTTGTGGTTGGCACCACATCAGTTGCTCGATCATCATCTCTCGGTCCTATATGAGATGCAAGGTGCATATGTATGAATATAATGAAAATATCACAAGATATTCCAATACATGATAGCGAACTAAACACCAATTAGTAAGACACTGCAACGACTATACGCAAGCGCTAACTATTCGTACGTTATCAACGTTCATCATTAACACCATTAACAAGACGACCACACTTTGTATATTTACACAACACAACTATGACATCACAAGCATACGCATTTATTTAACTTGCTATGGCTTTTCCTTAGTTCTCCTATTTATCACACAAAGGCATCACCGACCACACAAGTCTAACTAAGACAACGTAAGTTTGAATACGACATAGACATTAATAACTACGGAACTCCTATATCGCAATCAACTAGAGCAAGAAACATACAACATGACACACGTGCATTATTAAGCTTAGTTATAGCAAGTCTATATTAATTAAGCTCTAACCAACCATTTTAGCCAAAAGGGTGAACTAACAATCAAATAAGCATAAGCAGAATTTTTGGACAGCAATGCAGCAGCTACTTGTTTTAATCATAACATTTCAAATATTAATCCAAAAATAGCAAACTAGGATTTTCTGAAAAGCTTAAAAAGTGCTCTACAACTTTGGTATTGTCATCACAACATGATTCAACCCTTAGCAAGGTCAAAACGTGCTAATACAACAGCGCTGTCCAGATTTGGACAGATTCAGGCTAGCAACTTCAAAAATTCACAACTGAAAATTCAGACATCCGAACAAGGTGCTCCTAGACTTTCTGGAAAGGCAATAAAATTGTCTACATATCATTTATAAACATCTTAAGGTGATTCAATATTTAACTAAGGATAAAATACACTAGAAGGCTTTGCTGTCCAGAATTGGACAGATTCAGTCTTCAGACTTTAAACACATGTAACTTAATCTTCAAACCACCAAAAATAGTGATCCAAGACTTTTTGGAAAGCTTGGGAAAAGTACTACATAACTTTTATAATCACCAAGAAGTGATTCCAGGTTTATTCGAATCAAACATTACAGTTTTTGAAATCTGTTCTGACAGCGGACAGAACACAGCAACCAGTTTGAAAAATTCATAACTCTTAAACTATCAGTCCTATGGTTATGAAATTTTAACACAAGCAAGATCAGAAAAGCCTCTACAACTTTATTATAATCGACAAGGACTGATTCTAAAATTAACTTAAGCAAACAATGCAGCTTCTGAAATCTGTACAGAATTTGGACAGATTCAGTTACTGAATTTGTAAAAAGCATAACTCCTAAACTGTCAGGTCTGTGGCTGTCAAATTTTAACACCAACAAGATAATAAAGTTGTCCACAACTTTATTGTGACCACCAATCACTGATTTCAACATTAACTTAAGCAACCATTGCAATTTCTGAAATCTGTTCAGAAATTCGACATATTCAGGTGCTGGGCTTGTGAAAAGCGCAACTTCTAAACGATCAGGTTTATGGCTGCCAAATTTTTGTACAAGCAAGATAATCATGTTATCTACAACTTTTCTATAGCACATATCTACAGAAAACACAATTTAGTTCATCAAACATACAGCACAACAAAAACAGTGCGTGCAGTCCAAAACAGCAGTCAACAAATTTCAGCTCCTATATAATTCAAGAATGAGTCGTGTTCTAGAGGCTTAAATTATTCTAACACTTCACCGTTGATTAGAGTTAAATTAGTCAAATTAGGACCATCAAGTTGACTCATAAATTTTATCCAAGTCATTTTGTGCGCTAGATTTACCATACTCAATTAACCACGCGTTCTCCACGAAAATCAACATCGAAGCGCTTTTCACCCAATAATTTGCATTTTAACTTAGACATCACCTGAGCACTACTACTTTTCATCACGACCATAAACATACACATTTAGACCATAACAAGCAATTCATCGCGACTACGAGCTTAACTAAGGCCATCTAACAAGTTGGTTAATCAGAGCAGCAATATAGGCCATTATACATTCTACATGTCGGCTTGTCTATTATTATCACAACCCGAAACAACACATATATATCAAACACTTAACAAAATCGACTCCTATTTAACATGAGTTGGCTAATCACAGTAGAAGACCTAGCGAGCCCTTTTAGACATCGTAACTCAAGAACATGGGTTGGGGCCGATTGATCAGTGTTTCTCAACCATTGCTCAACTCAAATTGGATAACACACGAGTCACCTAAAACGCCACATTTTAGGAGACCTACATGTCGAGAATCAATTTTATAACCTAAGTGACTCAACCTCTATCACGCTTATCCGAATCTGTTGGCTAATCATTTCCGAAACACCCCATCTATCCTTCACGTTTCTAATCATATTGCACGACATAAAATATTTCAATACGCATTCACCCCATAAGTAACATCATCACACATGACTCGGACTTAACCGTAGAGGAATCGATGACTACTTTGTCATGTCACCACCTCACTATTTAAGCCAAAACAATTTCTACTTATATCGACCGAATATTCGTGTCGAGCACACCTTATATTACCTTGTCTCGCATACAACCATGTTATGGCGTGCACTCGAGACACTACCGATTAACTCAACGCAATTACCACTATAATGCATTCCGATATACACATGTTTAATAACTCACCTTTCTAAATTAACCTATCTCACCTTCCGACACCAATTAAATGTCGCTTAATTTACATTTTTACCTAATTTAACCTACACCAACGATGAATACATAAATATAATTATCCTAGACCAACTCATTAGTCGATTGCGGAAACCACCAAGTATGCTTTACGCTTTATTAAATTTGCCGCACAAACACATTATTTTACGACGAAGCATTTTAACAATCAATTAATATATCGGCGAACTACCCTCGCGACACGTAATGAGCCATCGCAGTCACACATATTCAACACCAATATACACCATACTATATACATGCCATCAACCGAAGCACATCAATAGTAAATTATAAATCTATCAACATGTCATCTCGGATTTGAGTCGCGCATGCGTCCATGGTTTAGGTGCTTCACCGAATCATGCATCGCGCGAGACGCCGCGACAATATCTTGCTGCGATTAACATCACTCAATGCTTCAAACATTTTTATCAAGCACTTGAGATCCAAAAACAATGGGATACTAGCGAGGGGCTCACCAATTATTTTTGACGACGGCTCGCAAGCGCTGTGCAGATCGACGACGCGGCACGGGGCTGTCTCAACACTATCGCGACGGCGCGGGTCGGGGCTGCGCAGATCGAGCAGAGCACGTGGTGTGGAGGGGATCCGAGGCTGCTGTTTTTTTTTTGAATCGGCACTGCTGCGTAGAAAACTTGAACGCCAAAGCAGCTGACCGAGCAGGGGTTCCTCGCTGGATTTTTGGAGCAGGGAGCGGGGGAAACAGGAAGCTTGGCTGGGGGATTTTCTGGGCGCCCTGGCTGGGAGCAGGGAGGAGCAAGACGCCGGCTGCCCTGCGCGTGACGGGGAAGAAACCAGCAGAGAGCTCCGCGGCGAGCAGCAGCAAGGGGAATGGAGGTATGAGTGGGGGAGATTGTTGGCGAGCTCGCGGCAGGGAGGTGAGCTCGGCCATGGGAATGGCTGCTTGCTGCCGTGCTGCGGGAGGAAGAAACAGGGGCACTACGCCACTGCTGGCCGCGGGGAGGAAGGGGATATTGCAGGGGCGCCATGGACAGGGACGCCATGGGCTGCTGGAGAAAGCAGGGCGCCATCCATGGGAAGAAGGGAGTTCGAGCGCCGGCCATGGAGCTTCTGCTGGGCGACGGCAAGGGGAAACCAGGGGGAAGGGGCGCGCCTGTGGGGGCCCTGCTCGCCCTGGAGAGAGGACGCAGGGAGGAGGGCGCTATTGGAGGAGCCCGGCCAGCTGGGCACCATGGAAGGAGTGCCGAGGTGCTGCACGGCAGGAGGAGGAAGGAGAGCGTGGGGAGAAGAAGGCTGTTGGTGGCGGCTAGGGGTAGGAGATGTAAAATTTAAGGATGCAAGGGAGGGAAGCCCATATTTATAGAGAAAATCTTAGGGTTAGGGTTTCCTTAGTGGGCCTAATGGGCTGGGCTGGATTTGGCCCAAAACGCTAAATCGTGTCGCGCTGAATTATTTCCGGAATAAAAATGCTCGCGCGAAATTCGTCTGTACGCGGAACAGAGTGAAACAGAGTTCGGACGAACGGACGACTACGCGATTAACTTGGCCGAGAGTTCGATTTGACTTTGCTCGAAAATAAATCCTTACGCGTGATTTGAAAATAAATCGTCCCGGGATACGACTAGCTTTCGGATTTTTGATTGAAAAGACAATTCGCGACATTTAAAATCATCGCCGATGTTGATTTTTTTTAAATCGGGATCGAACACAGAGTATGAAGTCGAGTCGGATAAGAATTAATTAGAGGGCGACGTACAGAGTATCCCGTTGGAGGATACGAACCCAGATAAATAGTCGAACATAGATCGAAGTTCAGGAATTTGATTCAGGCTCAGATCAGATAACAGCCGTCGAGAGTTTGATTAAATGAGCTTCATATGAGATTTATAATTCGAGAATGATTTTTGAGTTCGCATTTGTGCCGAGGATAAAGTTTTAACAGGCTCCAAAATTAGCTATTTCTCGCGATCGATTAACTCTGAATTCGGTGAACTTCCGAGAGAAAGCCTGATAAACAGAGATAGGCACGATCGAGAAATAGAAATTTTCACTGAGCATTCGCGATTAGGATTAATCTCCCGACGTAACACGAAACTGACACCTGGGGTGTCATAGCCTTCCCCCCTTAAAAAGAATCTCGTCCCGAGATTCGAATGAGGATATTTAAGGGTGGAGAAGCACGTAACTCCTAGACTGAAGATAGATGCAAATTCATGAGAGGGTATCTGACAAGATACTGAAGACAGATTTGGTTAGAATATCGCGACATATCGAGACAAAATGCAGCGATCATTCTGAGAGAATGTACACAAAAGATAACACATCAGTATAGTCTCGTAATGGATCACAACTATTAACCGTGATACCAGCGCGTGCCGAGTAGCTCAACCATGTGTGCACCATAGTAGGCTCTCGGTCTCGTCGCGACACCATCAGTTGTTAGCCATAATACCATTACCAAACGCAACCAATGAGAAATCCACATAACATAAATAGATGGAGCCCATGAGAGTATGGCTCAGAAAATGCGACTGAAGTTGAAGCAAAGATTGTTGGCGAAGAGCATCAGATGAGAATTTTTATTTAACTCAGAGAATCATTTTATGATCAACATGGAGATTATCAGATCAGATATTAGCACGAGATTTGATATGAGGATGAACCGACCATGAGATCAAAATAGATTGTTGAGCTGTTAGAGACACGAGAGAACCAAGGACAACAATGAAATCCATTGAACTAAATGGATACACTGATTAGAGATAAGTTGATAAAATGACGTCATGATCCTTGGAGGAAGAGCATGAGATTGACCAGAATTGAGAGATTTAGGCAAGATCAACATCCGATACTTGAGAACGGGTTATAGCAGATAACCAGATAACGGGGCAGAATCATTAAAGGATCCAGGGATTCGGATGATAAAGCCGCGACATGACTCACAAGGGAACTGATTACCAGATTCGGACAAGGGAGAGGTAGGAAAACAAGATCTGCTAGGATGATCAACAGAATGCTATGAAGTTTTGGGGGCAAGGATTTATGGAAGGGAACTTGGCTTGGACATGATTTGCGCAACTAGACACCAACAACCAAAAAAAAATTTGACACTACAAGTGCACAAGGAGACTTGGGTCGGTCTAGCGATCAAGCTGTGGGGTTCTATAAGCCGTGCAGGTGTAACTTTATGGGTAAAACACACAAGGGTTAGAAAATATCAACACAAGCATTTTTTTTGAGGTTTCACTTGCTAAACTCAAGGTCATTTGGAAAGGGGGTCTTTTTATGGGCAAAACAGTTAACAATTTTTATTGAAAAGGAGGGTTGAACAATTACAATACCACCTAGCTAGCAAGGCAAGAGAAACACATACACAACCTAACAAGACATACCCATCTGACACGAGATAAGGCATTTCTAACATAGCAGCACATCACATTATTCCCAAGTTTTTATTATTGGAATAAAGGTGAGAGAAGCATGTTGGTGCACAAGAGACAATTATAATGCAACAATCATGATGCATGATCATTCTAGTCGTCTTCTCAGACCTAACTAATTTTTCGGGTGCTTCTACAGCATCCCTATTAATAGTAGTAGTAGCCCTTATGGCCTATATAAATATAGCCACCTAGCTACCCGTCTATTTCCTAAGGCTTCACGTCCTAGGTCTATCCTGATCGTCCTGACGATCTATCCAACATTGGTTTCTAGCAAGTTTTTACTTTTGAAAAGGTTGGTAAGCATGACTTATTGATTCCTCTATGGTGGTATTCGCTCCGATACCAGCTGTGGCGGAACCGCCCGAATTATTCCAGCTTAAGTGCCCAAGTCGCACCCTTAAGGGCAGCAACACACTTAAACAGGAATAACTCGTCAGTCCCTCGGATCTAGTCCGATAAAGCCACTTAACCAGGATCGAATACCACTAGCTCACTCGAAGGTGAGGCACAGAGAAATACAATAAAACATACTACCACAATTTAATAAGTATCATTAGTGATTACATTATCGGAGTTTTAGAAATAATAACCATAAATTTTAATGCAGCGGAAATAACTAACGGGAAAACCGAGTAACATGGCGAAGCCTGGCCACGCTACTCCTCCTGGTCCTCTCCTGCGGAAGCAGTAACCCACTCGACCGTCTATCCCGGTGGCAGGGATGGAGGCCAAGTCACACCATCAACCAATCATCCTAAGGATTACCTGCAAAAATTGTGCCACAAGCAAGGCTGAGTGTACTAATACTCAGCTAGACTTACCCGGTGTGAGGAGTCTACTCCTCTACCTCTAGACATGCAGCTGTTTGGCTGAGGGGTTTGGTTTGCCAAAAGCACTAGCTGAGTCTAAAATCAAGTTTTAGCTTTTCAAGTTTTAGTAGAATCCTTTAGACTAGATGTGTACCTAGCTAATCATACATGGTATCAAACATTTTTACCAATCAACATCTTTTGTCAGTCACCTCATTTCCACTTATTACTCAATGCAGTACAATGGATCAAGCAGTCTCATTAGCTGCGAGAAGCAGACGATTCGAATCGAGTTTTTATCCTTGCAAGGTAAACCTAAACACACGATATGTAGGGGCACTCCGTCCCCACACACATCAACCGTCCCCATCGATTCCCTGGCAACAGATCAGGGCTCACCGCCTTGGCGTACAATGCCTCACTGACCCCGACTGCCGTCGTGCAGTGACCGCACTTGTACCCACCATAACCGGAATGGGAGACCTCGTCTCAGGTCGCGTGAGGGGATATGTCTACGGGCAGGTTCACTCAGGTACTAGGCTTACCGATTTACCATATTTCTCGGTATGTGTTTAGTACGTTCAAACGCTTGACATAGGTATCCGCACGTTAATCCTTATTCCAATTTCATCTCGTAGACCACGCATCCCCATGGATCCGTGTCCACAGACCAACCATCAATATGATATGAAAGTGGGTACAACCAATTCCTGACCTCGCGCGAGTGCTAGAAAAATCACTCGACTTCTACCGAGATCCCTAATTAGTAAAGCAGCTACTCGACCTAGCATACTAGTATCCATCTCAAAAGGAATCCTGAGTTCATGCAACTAGGGTTTCAGTCAACTCCTACACTTAAGTGCACAGTACAAGCCTACAAACATTAAGTGTAGTAAAATAGCATATATAAACGGTTATGCATAAAACCGGGGCTTGCCTTTTAATTTAACACTTAGGTAGTGTTTGCTGGGGGAGGTACTCGCTTGCCGAGCCTCTACTGGTCATGTCCATCATTCTTCAGGTCGTCCACCAACTGTATCTTGTGGTTGGCACCACATCAGTTGCTCGATCATCATCTCTCGGTCCTATATGAGATGCAAGGTGCATATGTATGAATATAATGAAAATATCACAAGATATTCCAATACATGATAGCGAACTAAACACCAATTAGTAAGACACTGCAACGACTATACGCAAGCGCTAACTATTCGTACGTTATCAACGTTCATCATTAACACCATTAACAAGACGACCACACTTTGTATATTTACACAACACAACTATGACATCACAAGCATACGCATTTATTTAACTTGCTATGGCTTTTCCTTAGTTCTCCTATTTATCACACAAAGGCATCACCGACCACACAAGTCTAACTAAGACAACGTAAGTTTGAATACGACATAGACATTAATAACTACGGAACTCCTATATCGCAATCAACTAGAGCAAGAAACATACAACATGACACACGTGCATTATTAAGCTTAGTTATAGCAAGTCTATATTAATTAAGCGCTAACCAACCATTTTAGCCAAAAGGGTGAACTAACAATCAAATAAGCATAAGCAGAATTTTTGGACAGCAATGCAGCAGCTACTTGTTTTAATCATAACATTTCAAATATTAATCCAAAAATAGCAAACTAGTATTTTCTGAAAAGCTTAAAAAGTGCTCTACAACTTTGGTATTGTCATCACAACATGATTCAACCCTTAGCAAGGTCAAAACGTGCTAATACAACAGCGCTGTCCAGATTTGGACAGATTCAGGCTAGCAACTTCAAAAATTCACAACTGAAAATTCAGACATCCGAACAAGGTGCTCCTAGACTTTCTGGAAAGGCAATAAAATTGTCTACATATCATTTATAAACATCTTAAGGTGATTCAATATTTAACTAAGGATAAAATACACTAGAAGGCTTTGCTGTCCAGAATTGGACAGATTCAGTCTTCAGACTTTAAACACATGTAACTTAATCTTCAAACCACCAAAAATAGTGATCCAAGACTTTTTGGAAAGCTTGGGAAAAGTACTACATAACTTTTATAATCACCAAGAAGTGATTCCAGGTTTATTCGAATCAAACATTACAGTTTTTGAAATCTGTTCTGACAGCAGACAGAACACAGCAACCAGTTTGAAAAATTCATAACTCTTAAACTATCAGTCCTATGGTTATGAAATTTTAACACAAGCAAGATCAGAAAAGCCTCTACAACTTTATTATAATCGACAAGGACTGTTTCTAAAATTAACTTAAGCAAACAATGCAGCTTCTGAAATCTGTACAGAATTTGGACAGATTCAGTTACTGAATTTGTAAAAAGCATAACTCCTAAACTGTCAGGTCTGTGGCTGTCAAATTTTAACACCAACAAGATAATAAAGTTGTCCACAACTTTCTTGTGACCACCAATCACTGATTTCAACATTAACTTAAGCAACCATTGCAATTTCTGAAATCTGTTCAGAAATTCGACATATTCAGGTGCTGGGCTTGTGAAAAGCGCAACTTCTAAACGATCAGGTTTATGGCTGCCAAATTTTTGTACAAGCAAGATAATCATGTTATCTACAACTTTTCTATAGCACATATCTACAGAAAACACAATTTAGTTCATCAAACATACAGCACAACGAAAACAGTGCGTGCAGTCCAAAACAGCAGTCAACAAATTTCAGCTCCTATATAATTCAAGAATGAGTCGTGTTCTAGAGGCTTAAATTATTCTAACACTTCACCGTTGATTAGAGTTAAATTAGTCAAATTAGGACCATCAAGTTGACTCATAAATTTTATCCAAGTCATTTTGTGCGCTAGATTTACCATACTCAATTAACCACGCGTTCTCCACGAAAATCAACATCGAAGCGCTTTTCACCCAATAATTTGCATTTTAACTTAGACATCACCTGAGCACTACTACTTTTCATCACGACCATAAACATACACATTTAGACCATAACAAGCAATTCATCGCGACTACGAGCTTAACTAAGGCCATCTAACAAGTTGGTTAATCAGAGCAGCAATATAGGCCATTATACATTCTACATGTCGGCTTGTCTATTATTATCACAACCCGAAACAACACATATATATCAAACACTTAACGAAATCGACTCCTATTTAACATGAGTTGGCTAATCACAGTAGAAGACCTAGCGAGCCCTTTTAGACATCGTAACTCAAGAACATGGGTTGGGGCCGATTGATCAGTGTTTCTCAATCATTGCTCAACTCAAATTGGATAACACACGAGTCACCTAAAACGCCACATTTTAGGAGACCTACATGTCGAGAATCAATTTTATAACCTAAGTGACTCAACCTCTATCACGCTTATCCGAATCTGTTGGCTAATCATTTCCGAAACACCCCATCTATCCTTCACGTTTCTAATCATATTGCACGACATAAAATATTTCAATACGCATTCACCCCATAAGTAACATCATCACACATGACTCGGACTTAACCGTAGAGGAAGCGATGACTACTTTGTCATGTCACCACCTCACTATTTAAGCCAAAACAATTTCTACTTATATCGACCGAATATTCGTGTCGAGCACACCTTATATTACCTTGTCTCGCATACAACCATGTTATGGCGTGCACTCGAGACACTACCGATTAACTCAACGCAATTACCACTATAATGCATTCCGATATACACATGTTTAATAACTCACCTTTCTAAATTAACCTATCTCACCTTCTGACACCAATTAAATGTCGCTTAATTTACATTTTTACCTAATTTAACCTACACCAACGATGAATACATAAATATAATTATCCTAGACCAACTCATTAGTCGATTGCGGAAACCACCAAGTATGCTTTACGCTTTATTAAATTTGCCGCACAAACACATTATTTTACGACGAAGCATTTTAACAATCAATTAATATATCGGCGAACTACCCTCGCGACACGTAATGAGCCATCGCAGTCACACATATTCAACACCAATATACATCATATCTATATACATGCCATCAACCGAAGCACATCAATAGTAAATTATAAATCTATCAACCTATCATCTCGGATTTGAGTCGCGCATGCGTCCATGGTTTAGGTGCTTCACCGAATCATGCATCGCGCGAGACGCCACGACAATATCTTGCTGTGATTAACATCACTCAATGCTTCAAACATTTTTATCAAGCACTTGAGATCCAAAAACAATGGGATACTAGCGAGGGGCTCACCAATTATTTTTGACGACGGCTCGCAAGCGCTGTGCAGATCGACGACGCGGCACGGGGCTGTCTCAACACTATCGCGATGGCGTGGGTCGGGGCTGCGCAGATCGAGCAGAGCACGCAGTGTGGAGGGGATCCGAGGCTGCTGTTTTTTTTGAATCGGCACTGCTGCGTAGAAAACTTGAACGCCAAAGCAGCTGACCGAGCAGGGGTTCCTCGCTGGATTTTTGGAGCAGGGAGCGGGGGAAACAGGGAGCTCGGCTGGGGGATTTTCTGGGCGCCCTGGCTGGGAGCAGGGAGGAGCAAGACGCCGGCTGCCCTGCGCGTGACGGGGAAGAAACCAGCAGAGAGCTCCGCGGCGAGCAGCAGCAAAGGGAATGGAGGTATGAGTGGGGGAGATTGTTGGCGAGCTCGCGGCAGGGAGGTGAGCTCGGCCATGGGAATGGCTGCTTGCTGCCGTGCTGCGGGAGGAAGAAACAGGGGCACTGCGCCACTGCTGGCCACGGGGAGGAAGGGGATATTGCAGGGGCGCCATGGACAGGGACGCCATGGGCTGCTGGAGAAAGCAGGGCGCCATCCATGGGAAGAAGGGAGTTCGAGCGCCGGCCATGGAGCTTCTGCTGGGCGACGGCAAGGGGAAACCAGGGGGAAGGGGCGCGCCTGTGGGGGCCCTGCTCGCCCTGGAGAGAGGACGCAGGGAGGAGGGCGCCATTGGAGGAGCCCGGCCAGCTGGGCACCATGGAAGGAGTGTCGAGGTGCTGCACGGCAGGAGGAGGAAGGAGAGCGTGGGGAGAAGAAGGCTGTTGGTGGCGGCTAGGTGTAGGAGATGTAAAATTTCAGGATGCAAGGGAGGGAAGCCCATATTTATAGAGAAAATCTTAGGGTTAGGGTTTCCTTAGTGGGCCTAATGGGCTGGGCTGGATTTGGCCCAAAACGCTAAATCGTGTCGCGCTGAATTATTTCCGGAATAAAAATGCTCGCGCGGAATTCGTCTGTACGCGGAACAGAGTGAAACAGAGTTCGGACGAACGGACGACTACGCGATTAACTTGGCCGAGAGTTCGATTTGACTTTGCTCGAAAATAAATCCTTACGCGTGTTTTGAAAATAAATCGTCTCGGGATACGACTAGCTTTCGGATTTTTGATTGAAAAGACAATTCGCGACATTTAAAATCATCGCCGATGTTGATTTTTTTTAAATCGGGATCGAACACAGAGTATGAAGTCGAGTCGGATAAGAATTAATTAGAGGGCGATGTACAGAGTATCCCGTTGGAGGATACGAACCCAGATAAATAGTCGAACATAGATCGAAGTTCAGGAATTTGATTCAGGCTCAGATCAGATAACAGCCGTCGAGAGTTTGATTAAATGAGCTTCATATGAGATTTATAATTCGAGAATGATTTTTGAGTTCGCATTTGTGCCGAGGATAAAGTTTTAATAGGCTCCAAAATTAGCTATTTCTCGCGATCGATTAACTCTGAATTCGGTGAACTTCCGAGAGAAAGCCTGATAAACAGAGATAGGCACGATCGAGAAATAGAAATTTTCACTGAGCATTCGCGATTAGGATTAATCTCCCGACGTAACACGAAACTGACACCTGGGGTGTCACACCAATTCAATCAACTCATGAACATCAATAATAGAATTAAAAAGGGAACTCCACTTATTGGTACCCCCAGGTTTGTTCTTCTCTGAATCTTTTCTAAGAATGTTAAAGTCTCCTCCAGCCAACATTGGATGAGAGCACTTGGAACAGAAGGAGGACAATTCACTCAAGAATTTCTGTTTTTGATCATTTTGAGCTGCCCCATAAACATTAATAAAATTCCAAATAAATCCTGATTCTTTTTGAATCACAAGGCTCCGAATCATAAATTCACCCAACTCTTTCTCTCTAACATCAAACATGTCAGAATCAAACCCCACCAGCAAACGTCCCGACCTACCATTAGGGGGAGACCAGAGCCAAACGAAGTTCCTGTTACCACTAATGAAGTTCAACCAAGAATCTTCAAAGTCTTTCTTGTTGGTTTCTTGTAAACCAATAAAGTCAATTTTCTCTTTCCTGATAATATCCCGGAGGAATTCACTTTTCACTTCTTTACCCAGACCCTGACAATTCCAAATCACACCAATCATTCTGAACAATTCAGGGTGTGCCCTTCAGTCTGACCTCTCCACTTAATAGGGATGTTCCTATTACTGGGAGTTTTACTAGCCTTTTTTTGCTTCTCACAGTTTTTTCCTATGATGAATTTTACGACCTTTTCTAAGGACCATAACATCATCAAGATCAGACACTTCATCATCCACACTATCATTATGAATACTATTATCCACATCAGAAGCAATGTAATCTACTTTGGAATTATCAACGTTAATCTTAACAGATTGAACAACTAAATTTTTCCTAGACATCTCTAAGGATTTAATCAGATTTAAATTTTCCACAGCATCATTAAAGGAAGAACCTAAATCAACTCCAGTTTTATGAGCCACATCCATAAGAACAGCATTATCAGTATTAAGAACAGAGAAAGGATTGTACGACGTACCTTTGTTGATGAAAGCATCTTTAGCCATAGCTCTTGCAGCCGCCTTATCAGCAATCTTCATATCTTCCGTAGATTCCAGTCTGTTGCTCCTTCTAACTCCTTCTGCCAGATCACCTTCCATAGATCCTCCTTTCTTAACTCCAGCACTCTTACTAGCATCATCAGGAACATTTATATTCATTTCTTAACTCCAGCACTCTTAACTCTAGCACTCCTTGATGAATTCCTCCAACTCCTGAGAATCCAACAAATCATCCTCGCTTTCATTGTATTCTTCATCATCATTACCCTTACTATCAAGGTAACCTTTGGTTCCTTCAGAACCTTTCCCCAACTTCATACTTTCAGATTGTTCTGACAAAGACCTAGCAACATTGACATGACTGGAGGATACTTTTAAGGGGGATTTTCCCTTAACATCTCTACCAGAATCATCATCACCACTTTTGGCCTTTTTAACAGATTTACCAAGAGAGAGGTCACCAAATCCTTGTCTATCAACAGAAGCCCTCTTGCCCAGATTAATAGACTCATCATTCCACCCTTCATCAGTAATGTTGTCAAATTTAAAGAAAATGTCATACAGAAAAGGTTTGACACCAACTTCAATGATCGGGGGAATCATAGCAACACTCTTCACATGCACTTTGAATCTAACAATTTCTTTAGAGTTTAAAGAGGTAGTATCCACTTCTTCCACAACACCAATAGTAGATCCCAACTCACAGATAGCCTGGTAATTCTGGAGTTCTTCAGGCACATTCTCAGCCACAATCCAAACCGAATGCAGTTTGGACTTGGGCTTAGCCTGAGAGCTCCAAGAAGATACAGAGATTTTTGCACCCGACAACTTCATTTTCAATTCTAGGAAATTAATCATCTCATCCAACCTCTCTTGAGAGGGAAATTGCATTAGAAAACCAAAGTGACACTTGGTAGCTTTCCAAGTACGGCCCCAGGGGAAATGAAAACCAAAATCCTTCTTAAGATCCTCGGCCGAGATCAAACCCTCAACGATTTTAACCAGACCAATAAAACTGTGCTTTGGTTTGTTGGATAACGGCTTGGCGAAATGAGAAGAGTAAAACCCTAGCCCATCTGCCGCTATTCCAACAATAGGCATGCTAGGTTTGTTCTGTTTGGGGAGAACGCACCGAGAGGTGTTGTGCGTTTCCTTGCGACAAATTTCACACCACAAAGATTTGAAGCACTCCCTAGCATGATGGCCATCCATACCACATTTTTGGCAGAAAACCCTATGCACCAATTCATTCTCAACTTTTAGAATGGTAGGGGGACGGGTTTTGAGGATACCAGGCTGGCCTCCATCGCCGAAAGCAGCGATGGGGATGTCATCCTTGCCATCAGGCTTTCCAGATCCAGTCTTCAACCGCCAGCTGAGACTTTGGATCCATCTGAACCGGATCCCACGCCTGGGAACCCTGCGGAGCATCCTTCGGGCCCCACCGGTCCCAGTTAGGGTTGCGATTCTTTGGATCCATCTGAACCGGATCAACCGAGCGACCCGAAAGAGGCCACTCCTCGGTAGGCGCCGGTGGACGAAACGGAGAGGAATCCACCCACCGCAAAAACTATCGCGTGATGAACACGGGAGAGACCAGAGGCGAGAGAGACACGAAGCGAGATGAGGGTTAGAATGCGAACCCAAGAAGTCAGCCGAAAACCCTAGCCGCGTACCTACAGGATATCTTCCATCACATGTCGCGCCGACTACCTGCCTCTCTGGGTCGTGAGAAGACGAAGCAGCGGGTGATGGAAGCGAAGAGAACGGCCCAGGAACCGCCCTCGCGCCGCAACGGGCCGACGATGAACAGGAGCGCCCGCGAGGAGAAGTAGGGCACCACCCCTTTTTTTCTTCCTACGCATCCTCTCCCGATCCGGCTGTTGGTCTCACTAGCTATATCTAAAATCAAGTTTTAGCTTTTCAATTTCTAGCATCATTAGATTAACAAAGTTTGCTCTTTCAAAGCATACATGGTAACAAGCATTTAGTTCAATCAACAATTGTCTCATGTAACCTCATTTCACTTCTTACTCAATGTAGTACAAGGGGTCAAGCAGTCTCATTAGCTGCGAGATGCAGACAATTCGAATCGGGTTTTTATCCTTGCAAGGTAAACCTAAACACACATGTCAGGGTACTCCGACCCCACACATGTCAACCGTCCCCATCGATTCCCCGTTCACGGCCAGGGCTCACCGCTTTGGCATACAATGCTCCACTGACCGCGGCTGCCGCCGTGCAGTGACCGCACTTGTACCCACCATAGCTAGCATGGGAGACCCAATCTTAGGACGAGTGAGGGATAAAGTCCATGCCCGGCTTCACTCAGGTACTAGGTTTATCGGTTACCATATTTCCCGACATGTGCTTAGTACGTTCAAACGCTTGACTCAGGTATCCACACATTAATCCTTAATCTTTTTCCCGTCTCATGAACAAGGCATCCTCCCTGGATCCAAGTCCATAGACCATTAGAGATCCAGTTATCAAGCTGAATACAATCAATTCCTGACCTCGCGCGAGTGCTAGAAAAATCACTCGACTTCTACCGAGATCCTGATTAGCAAAGCAGCTACTCGACCTAGCATACTAGTATCCATCTCAAAAAGGATTTCTATGTTCATGCAACTAGAGGTTTCAAGCAACTCCTACACTTAAGTGCACATTACAATCCTACAAGCATTAAGTGTAGTAAAGTAGCATATATAAATACGGTTATGCATAAAAACCGGGGCTTGCCTTCAAATGCTGGGGCTACGGGGAGATCCTCAGTGGCAGTCTCGGGAGCTAGCTCCTGGTCCTCCTCTTGGATAGTTCCTTGCTCGGGGATGAGCACGTACTCTCCGTCAGCTAGATTGCAGTCTAATGAATGCAATAAGTAAGATATATGCATGACATGATAAGTGCTTTAGTAATTAGACTTGATGGTGAAGGAGTCACTTAATTTAGATAGGGTTCACTCTTGCTACTAGAGATTCTTGTGGTATATTAAGTAATTTAGATCACGCTTAGTTAAATGAAGTGGTAAGTCTATCTCGGTGTTCCCCTGAATTCTTTTTAAAACCTTAGTGAAAATTCAATAGGATTTTTTTAGTTGAACTTATTGAAGCGAGGTTTATTATTTTCCTTTCTTCCTCTTATTTCCTTTATGCTTTTAAGATAGATTTGAACTACAAGTTATAGCAATAAATTTCCAAAATTTTTGAAAAAAATACAGTGGCTTCTTACTGGTGTAGAATCCTCTGTCTCAAATTTTAGGGTTTAAGAAGTGAGTAGTTCCCTCTGGACAAAATTATTAAATATTAGGGCAGAAGGGGTGGTTTGAACTACAACTACCATTTAACAGAAGGTTATTCCTTCAGACATATTTTTGCTGGCATCTAGATGCTATAACATGACTTTGTACAAATTTCTAGCCATTAATACTTAACAGTTGTTTTATTATGATTTTCCAAAGTTTCTAGGCAAAGGGGGGCTTTCTACTACCACTATATTTGAAAAATATCAAACAACAGATTTCTGATTTTTTTCTAGCTTCTATTTTGCGCAAGAGCAATCATTCTGAAGTTTGGCATCTTTTTGCTTAAAGGAAGGGGTGGTAGGAATTATTTGGATTAAATGGCCTTTTTCATGAAGTATTGGTAATGGGTGTTATTTGGCATCTTTCAAATGGGTTTGCATTTTTCTCTGGTGGCCTGTCTCATTATTTATCTAGCAAAATTTTTATTTGCCCATTATTGCATTATTTTTGGGTTGTTTATGATTTAATTGAAATATGCCCCAATATCAAGTTTTATTTGTTTACCCTACTTAAAATGATGGACTGGGGTGGTTATCATTTTTGTAGTGGGGTTTTATTGGTCACAAGTCCACTAGATTTTTATGACAAGTTTTGAAATTATTTTCATAATTCTAATAATTGTTGTCTAGTTGGAATAATGCTAAATAAAACATTTCACTTTAATTCTGTTCTGGACTAGTGGTCTTTTTATTTTTCCTAGGTTCTTTGTTACTTAAGTAGGCTAGGAAAAACAATTGCACTTACTGTTCATTATCTATTTATGCCTTTCTAATTTTCCTAAGTTTAGGGCAAAATGGCTTTTAATAGATATTCCTACTTAAATTTTCAATACTGGGGTTCCCACTATTTTTAAACAATGTTTAATTGAGGTTTGAACATCTACAAATTTTCTCAAGCCTAGCACAGAAGCATAACTAATTTTCTTTAATTAAACAAGGTTTGGTCAGTTTCTCTATTTAATTCTAAACTCTAAAATTAGAACAGAAAGCATGGGGTTCAGTATTTCTAATTGACAGTCCATAATATTTAGAATCTGGCAAAATTGGTTTGACAATTTTTGGTTAAGTATTTCTCAAGTTATAAATTTCCTAAGTCTTCTGCTGAATAATAAAAGATTAAATCGAAATGGTTTAAAGAAAAATAGTTTTGCGCTGGGGTCCCTTGTGAAAGTTCTTAAAAGAAATACAGACAGGTCCCTGGGGCAATATTCATTTGAGTCTACGGCTCTGCAGAAAACCCCCTAGGGTTTCTGGAAATCGAACCTGCGGTCCTGTCCCCAATTGAACAGTACCTGCGGTGAAGAAAAGGGCGGAAGAGCTTACTGGTGGCGAGGCTGCTCCGATGAGGTGGTCGAGGATGTAGGGGAGGTCTCGGGAATCACGGCGATGTGTGGGTCGCCGTCGGGGATGGTCGGAGTCGGCCGGTCCGCGTGCGCAGGCGGAGATGCTCGTCAGCGGCAAGGAATCCGGCCTACTCACGGCGCTATAGTTCAATCAAATGGGCCAGAGAGCTTCACTGGATGCTAGGGAAGACGTGGGTGCAAGAAATTTGAAAATGGCTTACCAGAGAGCTCGGTCCATGCGCGGCAGCGGGCGACCGAAGTCCGGTGAGGGCTATCTCGGGCTTCCGGTGAAGTTCTGTCGAGTCCGAGGACTTGGAAAGCTTCACGGGCTAATGGCGAAGCTAACCAAGGGGTTGGTGCAGCTTGGGCGCGACTGGAGGGAGCTGGCCACGGTGGCTGAGGCTTGGAAAGCTTGGTGGGCGGTGGCGCGGCGTGCTCGGGGCAAATTCCGGTGATCTCTGGCTTGGGCAAGACTAGTGAGCACGCGGGGAGGGATGGTCGAGGCTCAGGGCTGCTTTATAGGCATGGCGCGGTGCACAGGCGGCCGTGGACGAGCGAGCGAGCGCGGGCGGGCGCTACGAAGCGCGGGTGCACGAACGGGCATGAACCAGGGGTGTCAGCCACGGTCGAACACGTGGAACCGTTGCCTCTGCCCAAGTTCTAACGCCGATTGGGCGCAAATCTTCGTGAATTTGGGCAACATCGCTGTGGAGGATTTGTTCACCTGACATTGCTTTGTCTTTTATGTATGGACGTCGCGTGGTTTTAGGCTAGGGACAGGGAGTTGTAGCGTCACCAAGGTGGCAGTGTCAGAACGCCTGGTCCCGAGGTCAAGCTGCACCAAAACTGTGTCAAATGAATTTGGTTTGAGTTCAAAATTTTCCAGAGTGTGTTCAAGGGAATTTGGCACAACTTTGATATTTGGACTTCCTGGTTTTGAGTTTCGAAAAATAAAGAACGCAAAGGATCTTTGGAAAGGGTTCTGAAATTCAGAATTCAGAATTCAGAATTCTGAATTTCCCCATGGGACCATGGTTCAATGGCTGATTTCGGGATTTTGGAAAAACCAAATGGCCAAACTTTCTTACTATAATTTGTTAGTTATTTGGTGAGCTAAAATATTGTAATTTGGTCTTTTCTACAATTTGCATTTTTCCCCAAAGATTTCTCCCAATTCCCCTTTATGCTTAATTTGCTCACTTAGGATTTATTACGGTTTGCGATTTTTT
Source organism: Zea luxurians (assembly GCA_029449295.1). Classification (NCBI taxonomy): domain Eukaryota; kingdom Viridiplantae; phylum Streptophyta; class Magnoliopsida; order Poales; family Poaceae; genus Zea; species Zea luxurians. Next base: position 4,921,000 of record JAOPSE010000046.1, read on the forward strand.
TCTCTCTTAAGGTTCATGACAAGATTAAGAAGAGTTTGAGGAGACTTATCATAAATCTTTGTTCTTAATCTTTGATGTTCATTCCTTTACTAGGTTTACATGTGGTAATAGGTTTGGGTTAGCTTAAAGAAGAACCTTAGGTGACACTGAGGTGTCACAACATTTTCAGCCAGAAGCTCGATAGTGGAGACGGCAGGGGTGTCCGAGAGGAGCCAGAAGCGGAGCACCACTTGCGCGTGGAGAAGGCCCGTGGCTCTCTATGGAGTTACTCGACCAAGGTGCTTGGCCCTCACGTGGGCTTCCCTTTGCGTAGGGGCACCAACGAGGATTAGTCGGGACTTTGCGTAGTTCCGGATACCTCGGTAAACATACCAGCGTCATCCACGAGAGTTTGCATCTCTACCTTGCTCTTTAAGTTTCCACATTTATATTAAGCATTTAAGTTTCAATCTTGTATTCTTACTTATATAGTGTAGATTGAAACTTAGCCTTTGCAGTAGAGATAGCAACACTTAGACAAAACCTAGTTTGCACATTCTAATTTGATTATTTGCATAGGTTTTGCTCTAGGGATTTATTTGTGGCCTAGTTTAGTAAAAGTTTTAGAAGTTCTAATTCATCCCCCCTCTTAGGGCTTGTTCGGTTATTTTCAATCCATATGGATTGGAGCAGATTGATATGGATTGAGAGAAATTTTGACTTACTTGGGATTGAAACCCCCTCAATCCCCTTCAATCCATATAAATTAGGGTAGAACCGAACAAGCCCTTAGGTGTCACCCGTTTCCTACACTCGATCACAAACACAATTGCCTCTTTCTATGTCAAAATTTTCAAACAAATTGCCTCAGTGTACTTAGGTAATCGATAGCAACCAAGAAAAAGTGATGCCCCTTTGAAGATGGGGGATGTATTTCACTAATGAAGACTAACCCCCAATCAAAAAGGGATTGAAAATATGATGTAACAACATAACAGGTACTAGCTACATATTACCAAACCATTGCTATTTCTCACAGCCTTTGTAGTTGAGACAGCAACCGCCATCATGGTAGCCCAATCGAAATCGGCTCTACGTAATAACCACTTCATCTTTAGAACTAATGGATGCTTAACACAAATACCTTCATGGATTTCTCCTGTACCCACCTTTGCTTGATTAGATCTTAAATAAAAGTTGTCGGTAGTTCTTTGGTACAACTCATCATTATGCATAAAAATTGAATGCACCTAGTAAGCATTTTTATCAACTTTAGTGTTTAGATCACATAAATATTTTAGAATATGAGTCTTCCAATCATCTAAATCATTTGCACCATCAGTAGAGCAAAAATCAAGATGATTGGGCTTTCACCTAGAAAATCAACCTAGCTGGTTCTATTGAATCTATGAATATAGTAAAGGAGGCCTAGACAAATTTGCCAGATCAGCACCACTTGCAATTTCTCGCATTGGCTTTTCTTGATATAAAAATTATGTCCACCAACATTAAACCTAAATGCTTGTTAAGCCAACATGTTAGACTTATAATTATTATGCCTTGGAATATCATGAATTTGGAAGTTGGTAAAAGAAGCAATAATATCAAGGCACAAATCATGATACATATAGGGTGATACTTCTATACGTTGAAACTCACTAAGTACTTATTCAACCACTAGCAAGGAATCACAAAATGTCTCAACATATTTAACTTCCATGGAATGCAATATTTCCTAGCCTAATAGAAGAGCCTCATAATTGGCTTGATTTTTGGTGAAAACTTAATTCAATTGTTTCAACATCTCAAATTCAATACCATTAGGAGAAATAATGACTTTGCTAACACATTGGCCCTTTCTACAAGCTAATCCATTGAAATAAAGCTTCTAGGAGGTAGAAGTTATGTAATTGATCTTATCTCCAAAATCAATTGCATGCTCATTAACAAATTTAGCTAAGGTTTTACCTTTTAGTGTTTCCAATGGCTCAAAAAGTCAAACCATATTGAATCAATGTACATGCCCCTTTGTCGATCCTTCCACTAAGGATTGGCTTATATAACATGTGTTTAATCACATGGGCCTGACAAGCAACAATACATCTACTAGTTGACAAATAATGTCTCATCTTAACATGAGCATAGTATAACGACAAGCATACCTTTTCAATATGGGCATAGTTTGTCTTAGAATCAAGAAGACATCGACCAAAATAATAAATAACATATTCCTTCCTATCTATTTGTGTTGAAACAACATTGATGGTCTTTTCTTTGGTAATAATGTATAGTTTCAAATAACCTCCCCTCCTAGGTGCATGAAGAACCGGTGGTGTTGACAATTATTTTTTATATTCTAAAACGTGCTTTGTTTCTTTTCCCATTAAATGAATTTGGATTCAATTTTCAACTAGAGTATAGGGGTAATAGTAATAACTTTCTAGGCAAGTTTGTTGTAAACCTTCTCAAGTGGTTCGCTTTTCTTAGAAAACTAAGCACGTCTTTCTTACATCAGGCGCCTAAACTTCCTCAATGATCTTTGTTCTCTTGGTATTAATCTATATGCCTTTATCATAAAGAATGAAGTCCAAAAACTTCCTAGCCAATACACTAGAAACAAACTTGAGTGGGTTCTTCTTTAATCCATACTAACACAACCTCTCACAACCATGACGTAAATCAACCAAATGTGATGGATGAGCCACCAATTTGATAATACTATCAATGATGTATATTTCCATGATCATGTCAATCAAATCATGCAAAAACAAATTCATCACCTGTTGATAAGTAGCACTTATATTCATCAATCCAAATATCATCACAACACACTCAAATAAACCAATAGATCTAAGATATATGAAAGTCATTTTGTATATGTCCTCTTTGGCCATAAAAATCTAACTGTAACCAGTGCAAACTTCAAGAAAATTGATAAATCTATTATCCCGAAGAATCACTAATAAGCATATCAGTAGTCATAGGATATTCATCTATGGAGCATCTCTATTCAAATCTCGAAATATAGTGCAGACTCATCTTTCAAGAGTCTTTCTCCTTAACTCACACAATATTAGAGACCCACTTTGCATACCTATATGGCTTAACGAACCCCTCTTCCAACAATCGATTAATCTCCGCATTAATCTAGTTATATATTGTAAATTTGAAGAAGTGAAGTGTTGCTTATAAGGCATGAATCTAGGTTTGATGGGTAGTTTATGCTCGACGAGCATGCGACTTAATCTTGGCATCTTTATATATTTCCATGCAAACAATCAACATATTTCTTGAGAAGCATGGCTTCGTAATTGGCTTTCAGCTTTTGGTTTATAAACATTAGCCTAGGTATAGAGCCATCCCAATATCAACTTCTACAATGGGTCAGCTAACGTGAAAACTTATCCCAACTTACCAAGCTCATCAAAATTATCAATACCTTCATAGGCATTGGTCCTAGAAGTCTGATCTTGTTTAATGAGATGTTTTAACCATTCAACGTTAGCGTCCATTTAAAATAATTACAAGATTATATAATTATGTTGAGCCAATTCATAATTGACTTCGAAGAGATGGGTACAAATTCTTCCCTAATGACACTAATAAATTAAAAATCAGTAAGATCATGACTAGATAAGCAAGCAATACCATCGTGTCCCCTAAGTGAAGGAGCATCAGCCATAGAAACATAGGTCGATTAATTTAGATGGACAACATCAGCATTGTTCTCCATCTACTGAATGAAGAACTTGTGCGCGCTAAAAGGGACACGCTGATTTGCATGAATTCAATCGTGCCAAAGTATAAATTATGGCTACCTTGCACCTTCGCAATGAAAAAGGCAGTAGTAGAAGTCTTGCTCCCAATGGTGGTGTTGCGGTCTTCTTTCCCGCCGAAGGTCCTCAAGGCAAAAACACCTTCGGCAAAATGTTACAAAAGCTTGCCAAAGTTACCTTTAGCCTCGGCTCAGCTCCTCGAGACGAAGCTCAATAGCTTTAGCGACAGTGCAAGATGCCAAAGGTCAATAGCTTTGGCCCAGACCAAGCAAAGAAGGAAAAAAGGACTAGATAGACCTTATTAGTTTTAATTACTTGTAAACAAGTGTTTGAGGGCATGAATGTAATTTTACCCGGGCTGCGTCTCGTGCCTATAAATAGATGAACAGTACCCATGTACTGTTCACGCTGGATTGTAACCAGTCTCTCGCATCATTCTCGCATCCTCACCTTCTTGCAAGTCAAAGGTATCAATCATATGAGAACAAGTGACCAACATCGGCGCCCACCTCCGGTGAACTCACTTCCACAACTACGACGATGGCTTCGCAAAGTAACCAAGCTGTGGCATCTTCGGCTACGAAGCTGGTGCTCCTAATCACAAGCGGCTCAAATTCTGAACCAGCCAACAAGAAATGGAAGAAGGAAGCACAGAGAAGGGTACAGCATGTTGGAGTGCAAGGACCCTTCATCAAGTCCAAGTGGTCTCATATTCCAATCACCTTCTTTCAGGAAGACCTTCAGCTTAAAGATTATCCTCACAACGATGTAATGGTCATATCTTGTGTCATCAAGGGATTTTTGGTCCATAATGTCTTAGTGGACACAGACAGTGCAACAGATATCATCTTTGCGAAGGCTTTCAGGCAAATGCAAGAGCTAGATGACAAGATACATGATGCAACACACCCTCTTTGTGGTTTCGGAGGAAGACAAATCGTGGCACTTGGTAAGATAACAATACCGGTCACCTTCGGCTACGTTAACAACACAAAGACAGAGCAGATTGTCTTTGATATTGTTGATATGGAGTATCCATACAATGCAATCATTGGTCGAGGGAGGCTCAATGCCTTCGAAGCAATACTCCACCCAACATACCTTTGCATGAAGATACCTTCGGAACAAGGGCCCATTGATGTACATGGGAGTCAAGAAGCTGCCAGGAGAGCCAAAGGAAGTTGGACGGATTCGAAGGCTATTCATAATATAGATGAAGCCAAAGCTTATCAGCAGTATAAGCATAAAAGAGAAAAGGCTGCCTCGGCAAATCAACCAAAGCCTATGCTTTTGTGTGAAGACATAGCTGAGTAGAAAGTGTTGCTGGGATCTCAACTATCTAATGAGCAAGAGAAGACCTTGATAAGATTTTTGTTCAACAACAAAGATGTTTTTGCTTGGACATCCAATGATCTCTATGGTGTCAATAGAGACATCATTGAACACTCACTCAATGTGGACCTATCCTTCAGACCAAGAAAGTAGATACTTCGGAAAATGTCCGATGATAAAGCCGAAGCTGCACGGAATGAAGTGAAAAGACTTCTAAGTGCCGAAATTATTAGAGAAGTAACATACCTAGAGTGGCTGGCCAACACTGTCATGGTAAAAAAAGCTAACGGAAAATGGGGAATGTGTATTGACTTCACAGATCTCAATAAGGCATGTCCGAAGGATGAATTCCCATTGCCAAGAATAGATTCCCTTGTAGATGTAGCAGCTACTTCGGAACTCATGATCTTATTGGATTGCTACTCAGGCTACCATCAAATCAGGATGAAAAAGGACGAGGAGCCAAAGACAAGCTTCATAACTCCTAGTGGCACTTATTGTTATCTTCGGATGCCTGAGGGGCTCAAGAATGCTAGAGGAAGTTTCAGCAGAATGACTTCCAAAGTTCTTCACTCCCAAATCGGTAGAAATGTGCTAACATATGTCGATGATATCATAGTAAAGAGCACAAAACAAGAGAACCATGTTGCTGATTTTCAAGAGACATTTGCCAATTATAGACAAGCTGGTCTTAAGTTAAGTCCAGAAAAATGTGTCTTTGGAGTGAAGAAGGACAAGTTTCTTGGCTGGCTAGTATCGACAAAGGGTATTGAAGCTAACCCAAGCAAAATCGAAGCTATCCTTCGAATGGAGCTGCCAAATTCAAAAAAGGGGGCTCAAAGGTTAGCAGGAAGGCTGACATCACTGAATAGATTCATTTCAAGATCAGCAGAGAGGAACCTGCCTTTCTTTGAAATATTGAAATCAGTCGAAGTCTTCCAATGGGGTCTAGCCCAGCAGAAAGCCTTTGAGGAGCTGAAGCATTACTTGATAGATCTAACAACTCTAACCCCACCTTCATCATGGACCCCATTGCTTCTATATGTGGCTGCTTCCCATGCTGTGGTTAGTGTGGCACTTGTACAAGAGAAACAAGATGGCTAGATAAAAAAGCAAGCACCGGTATACTTTGTCTCCGAAGTACTCAGCTCATCAAAGAAGAATTACACAGAATTGGAGAAGGTACTGTATGCTGTATTGATGGCCTCCAGAAAGCTTTGACACTACTTCCAAGCATATCACATAATAGTGCCTTCATCACAACCCCTGAAGGACATAATGAGGAACAGAGAAGCCATAGGAAGGGTCAGAAAATGGGCTGCAGAACTCAATGAATTTGCCCTTGATTATGTACATAGGTCTTCGATTCAATCTCAGGCGTTAGCAGACTTCATTGCCGATTGGACGCCAGGGGCTCGGGATGAAGAAAGAATAAATGATGATGAAGCTTGGATGGTATTTTGTGATGGGTCTTGGGGAACCTTTAGTGCAGGGGCAGCTACCATCCTAGTTGCACCATCCAAAGTCAGAACCTGTTATGCAGTAAGATTGGACTTCAGCTGCACAAATAATATTACAGATTACGAAGCCCTCCTCTTGGGGCTTCGGAAACTTAAGGCAATGGGTATAAGAAGGGCGATTCTCAAGACTGATTCACAAGTTATATCAGGTCATGTGGACAAAAGCAGCAAGGCAAGAGACCCGATGTTTGAAAAATATCTAGATGCGGTCCAAAGGTTGGAAGCCTCTTTTGAAGGTTTCTCTGTAAAGAACATCCCAAGGGGAGAAAATGAGCATGTAGACTTATTGGCCAAATCGGCGGCACGGGGGCTCCTGCTACCTTCGGAAGTGTTTTTTGAAACAATAAAAGCACCTTCAGTTGAGCTCATGGAAAGAGCGGTGCTCACAATTTCACCGGTACATAGTGAAGATTGGAGGACTGAGATTGTATCTTTCCTCCAGGGCAACTATCTTTCGGATGACGAAGTTTATAATAAAAGAATGGAAGCAAGGACAAGACCATATGTAGTAATAGAAGGGGAGTTATACAAGCACGGAGTTTGCTCTCCGTTGCTCAAGTGTTTGTCCAGAACCGAAGGGCAAGAACTAATGAAGGAGATACATGCAGGACTATGTTGGGCCTATATTGGGTCTAGGCCCCTGCTGGGTGTAACACCCTGAATTTGGGGGTATAAAATTTCTTTATAATTATCACCCAAATTCTTGTGTTACTCTTCTCAATCTCTCACTCTAGGTTTTATCTCTCTAGATTCTCTCTCCCTTTTTCCCTTTTTGAGTAGAAATAGCTTAAAGTTAGGGGGATTTAATTATTTATTTTTGCCAAAACATTATGAGTCATGACATGTTGCATCATGTTGAGCTTAAAATATTCTTTGAAGTGTTGCACAAGTTTGAATTTATTTGAATTTGAACCCTAGTTTGAATTTGGATATGAAAACCCTAGAGAAAAGAAATAGAAAAGGAATTAGAAAATTTAGAGAAAAGAAAAGAGAAAGCAGCCTAGTTGGCCCACTAAGCCCAGCTTCGCCTGTGTGCCTTCGGTCTCTGATAGGTGGGCCCCGCCTGTCGGTGCCGACCCACGCCCCTCTTCCCTTTCTCCCTCTCGATGTTTGGTGGGGTCGCCCTGTCGGCGCTTCGGCACGTTATGCGCTCGCGCGTCTGTGCCGCTGTCCCGCAGGCCCCGCTCGCCAGTCCCTCCCCCTCCTCCTTCAACCGCTCGCCTACACGGACCGCGCGCACGCACACCGAGATCGCCGCGCCCACATCACCACTAGCTCCAAACCGGCACCCTGACCCCCTCTACAAGTCCCCACACACCCCACTCCCCCCTGCCTTGCTCATTTCACCTCTGCCCACTCACCCGAGCTACGTGCGCCGGTTCTTCAAGCCCGCCGGAGCTTCCCCGTCGCCAGGCCCCCTGCACCTGAATTCGTCGCGGGTAGAGCTCGGCCGCCGTCCACAATCGTGCTCCACCACCGTTACGCCCAGCCTCGTCCTCATCCCTGCTCCACCCGAGGTGAATTTCCCCGCCGGACTTTCTCTTCTCTCTCCCCCATTTCCTCTGTTCTGTCAATTAGTCGTCGGTGATCATCGGTTCTGGTCCCGTGCCATCGAATCGAGTCCGCCCAGCCAACCACAGTCGCCCCATGCCCTGTTCGCCCGCGCGGAGTCGCCGGCTCCGGCCATGGCGCTCGCGCCGTGCGCACTGCCGAGGTAGACGGTAGTCCTGACAAGGAGGACCCGCCCGTCAGCCTCCCCTTTTCTTTCCCCTCTTGGTCACTTCCTGGAGGGCCCCGTCTGTCAGCACGCGCCAGCGATATCGCGCCTGCGTGTGCCCTCCACCGCTGACTAGCGGGCCCGACCTCCCCGCGGCCCCGTTTGTCAGGCTCCCGCTGTTTCCCCCCTGTTGGTTCGAGTCGCCGACCCGTGGGCCCCGCCCGCTAGGGAGCGCCCGCGCTCGCATCCCGCACCGAGGATACTCGGGCCGCTGACGCGTGGGACCCACTGTTCAGCCCTCGCGTCCGATCTCGCGCGCCCGCTTCTAAACTCAAGCGTCCGTTCCCGATCGGATGGCCGAGAAGCCAGGAGACCCTTTCGCTGTTGTTGTTTTGCTTAAGACCCCCTCGGCTTTCTGTGAAAAGAACCCGCCGTCCTTAGACTTTATGCGCAGGTCCCGGAGTTATTACAAACAGACCATATCCTTTTAAATAATTACAGAATAGGGCTTAATTTTGTATTTTCAACTCCTAAACTTGTTTATTTCATATCTTTTACATATGAACTCCAAATTTAGTGATTCAAATTGAAAAATGTTCATAGAATTATTCTCTATTTAAATAAATTAGTTCCATTTACATTCGGTGTTTTCTAATTTTATAGTTAACTATGAACTAGAATATGTTAAGATTTGTTTATTTAATAAAAAGGGGAAACCCTAGAGGTTAAAGCATGTTTAATCTTGTAAGAATAATAATGTGTATTACATGAATTCATCTCTGTTCTAATTTTTAGGTCACAATAAAATAAATTGAAATATGTTATGTATTTGTGAGTAACACTTAGAGAAGTAATAATCTATTTCCAAATGAAGTTGGTTTATGTTATAGTTTATGTTATGCTTTGAACCCATTATCCCTTATGTAGTATTGTGCCTTTTAAGATGTGTTCCAATGTTTGTACATGTTTGGTGTGATGTTCATTTGTACTTTCCAAATGTATTGAATGCATGCTCGCTTTATTTAGACAACGAGCAGTCCGAGGTTCCTGAGTGTATTGTTGGAGACCTCCCTGAGCAACAACCTGGTGAAGGCAAGTGTCTTCTGACTATTATGTCCTACATACTTTATGATTCACTGTCCCGCATTACTTTATGAAACCTAAGGATTGACTAGTCTGTATTTACTTATCCTTGTTTACCTTTTGGGTTATCATGGTTAGCATTTTGCTATTGCCTTAACTTTAATCAATGAACATAGTGTGAACATTTATGATATGATACTGTTATCCTGATTATGTTGATGAACTTGTGATACTCTAGGGGGCTTAGGCCTTTTTCCTGAGTACCTCTCCGTAAGGACCTGTTCGTGGAGTGACCACCCGGGATAACAGTGCAACCATGAGGGTAGAATGGGACGCCCTTAGTTGATTAATTAGATGAACCTGGGGTGTAGTTGGCTTTGCCGGAGGGCCGTCAATGGGTGCCGGGGCGTAGTGCTCGCTCTGCCAAGGTTGGGGTGTTGAGGTTCTTTCGATTTGGTTTTGTTAATCACCCACCTTGGGGAGGTGTACTGCGTTTGTACGACTGGCGAAACCTAATGAGCAGTTATGCACCAAGGGAGTCTTTGTAAAGGCTACATAGTGAAACCTTGCCGACTCACCTTGGTAGTGTTTGAGGGTTTGATCGACCCGAGGCATAAAGGGATCATGACTTGTAGGTAAAGTGTATAGCCTCTATAGAGTGTTAGAAACTGGTATATCAGCCGAGCTCACGGTTAAGAGCAGCCTTGGAATCCTCTTTGATTAGAAGAACTTTGGATACTTTTATGATGATGGTTAATAATGATGTTACAAAATCTGATCTCTGGTATTTCCTCTTTTGAGGGAGTACTTTTGGGTAATAACTGGGTTTATTACTAAAACTTGGCTCTACTAATAATAATAAATACTTGACCAACTAAAAGCAATTACTTAACTTCAACCCCACATACAGCTAGTCCACTTTAGCCAAACTGGACATTTGCTGAGTACGTTGATGTGTACTCACCCTTGCTTTACAAACCACCCCACCCTAGGTTGTCCCCACTGCACTCAGTGCTCAAGAGGTGATGCTAGCAACATGGATGACTTCGAGGAGTTCCAGGAATATGACGAGTTTTAGTTTACTTAGTGACAACCCCCAGTCAGCTGCCTGTGTAGGCTTAGCTTCTACGTTTCGTATTTCCGCACTTTGATAGTTATGTTAAAGACAATGGTTATGTATTAGACTTTGTGGATGTCTTGGACATCTTGATGTAATAAAGTACCTTTCCGCTATTTATTTCGAGCATTGTGTGATGATGTCCAATTATGTAATCGTTGTGTATGTGAGTTTCTGATCCTGGCACGTATATGGTTCGCATTCGGTTTGCCTTCCAAAACCGGGTGTGACACTGGGGAAGGTTTTCAGACAAGATTTCTATTGGCCGAAGGCAGCTTCGGATGCAGCAGAATTAGTACAAAAATGTGAAAATTGCCAAAGATATGCCAGAGACCTGAAGCAACCTTCGCCTTTGACCCAACTAATACAACCAACTTGGCCACTGCAAAGATGGGGATTAGATCTGTTAGGGCCACTCCCACCGGCACAAGGCAACTTGAAATATGTTGTGGTGGTGGTGGAATATTTTTCTAAGTGGATTGAAGCAAAGCCTTTGGCTACAATAACTTCGGCCACAGTACATAAATTCTTCTGGCAAAACATTGTTTGCCATTTTGGCGTGCCGAAGGCTATCACCGTTGATAATGGAACTCAGTTCAATGCCAAAACTTTCAAAACCTTTTGTAGCCAAATCGGTACAAAAATACACTTCGCATCAGTGAGGCATCCGGAGTTAAATGGATTGGTAGAAAGGGCAAATGGAATTATAATAACAGGAATAATGAAGTCAATCTTCAATCAGCCCAAGGGAAAGTGGCCAGATGAATTAATAAAAGTAGTCTAGAACCACAACACTGCTATATCAAGGTCGACAGGATTTACTCCATTTAAGCTTCTGTTCGGTGACGAAGCAATTACACCAGAAGAAGCAAGAACGGGTTCAATAAGAACTTTAGCTTCGACAGAGGACGAAGGTGACTACCAAATAACAAAGGATACCATAGAAGGGACCAGACTTCAAGCCATAGAGCACATTAATAAATACCAGGCTGAAACAGTCAAATAGCATGACAGATGTAACACCCCACAGGTCACACACAATGGATAATACCAAAAACCCCACCCACCAAACTTACTCAACACAAGAGAGGTAATAAAGAAAGAAAATATAGCAAAAATCCGGCAGCACCTTCTTTGAAAACTAGCATAACAAGGAGGGGAAACATGAAGTTCATACAAGATATAAAGACATATAATTCACATAGTAGAAACTAAATGCAAAAGTGGTAAAACTTATTTATGACCCAACTGAAGCAAAACAAATGGGATAAGGAACTCAGCCCACCCCAAAACAAACGCTCAACCAAGAACAAAGTAATTCACTAGACTGAACCAACTCTGATTAACAACATTATTAAATGGTGGTTCCTTTATTTAAAGGTGAAGTGGTCGTGCTGCTACATCCCTCTATTCCCAAAGCAGAAATTAGGTGCCTGCATCAAACAATGCAAGATGTGAGATAACACATCTCAGCAAGTAAACATAACAACAACAAATAGGACATTGTAAATCAACTGTGCTTACACAACCACGTGGTTCAGAACTTCTTTCTTTTTTTCTGAACAGTAAATTGCAGCAAGTAAACAAGTAACTAGATACTTAACGCCAAGAAGAATCACCATTCACAAGTCCAGATTATCCACATCCACATAATAGTTTCCACCCCTCTCCCATGAATGCACATGGCTACAGATGCAATAATGACTTCTGCCTCCATATCTCTAAGGATATGAAGCTGCACCATACCCCTTCTCGGGCAACATATGATGCTCAATGTACCGGTACGGTCGGACCATAAGATCGCGACGAAACTTCAATGCAATGGATGATGAGTGCATTATGCATGACAACATCATAAGTTCTTCCCAAATAAAAATGTGCTAGTCATATACTTCCACCCATTCCACATAATAACCACTTGAGTAACATGATCAAACCTCAAACTCAACATATGAAATCCATGAAACATGAACATTCTCAAATGATGGTACTTAATAAACAAACAAAATATGAATATGAACATAATAGCACAACATATTCAAGAATAAGACTCCTCATTTGCCAGACGGAATAACCATCACAGTTTACTTGCCTTCACCGGAAGTTTGGGGCAAATCCCTAAGAACGATCCGGAAGTCCACCACCTGTTTTTGACACCCAACTTAGTGCACCAAATTCACATAAAAAAACCTCAAAGACAACATCGCATCTACGCGCAATCTCCAACCCCGCCGCGGGTAACAATTCTCCCCTCACCAACCAAACTGCAGCGGCGCTGCTTAACAATTCCATAACTTAAAAATTAAGACAGCAGTGGAGTCAAACAAAAACTCCAGAGACAACTACATAAAATTCCCCACAAGTTTTGTATACAATTTATGATCAAATTCTAACATCTAATTACCTCTAAACGGTCCACAAAATAAACCCTGCAATCTGTTTTTTTTCTGATTTAGGCAGCGACATACTCGGATTCAAACAGCGATAACTTTTAAAATATAATTCCGATTCGAGCGCATAAGTACTTGTTGGAAAGATAAGAAAGAGCCCTACATGATTCTCATACTGATTAACACTAATTACTCCCGAAAAACCCCAGAAACTGCTAATACTGCTGCTGTTCATCCTCCTGAAAATCTGTTTTTTGGACAGCCACATACCCGGATTCAAACGATGATAACTTTTAATTTATAACTCCAAATTGAGCGCATAAATACTCATTGGAAAGGTAAAACAAAGTTCTACATGATCCCCAAACTGATTCCCACTAATTTTTCACTAAAAAAACCTAGAAACTGCTAGAACTTCCGCTGTTCATCCACCACCTAAGATTCTGGACAGCCCCCTCTACCCAATCGCAAACGCAACATCTAATCAATTGAATTGCAGCGCAAATGAACAAGGGATGAACACAAAAATCACCTTGGATTCTCCCCCTTTCCTTCCTCCCTTCTTCCCTCCACCAAAACGATTGAAGATTCGCACCACGTGACGATGATCCGAGCGGCAAGGATTGGCACCTTGGGAGGAGGAGATTGGGGGGGGCGGCTAGGGTATGGTGGTGTGGCTGCAAGAATTGAGAGAGGAGGAGATGGGAAGGGGGGCAGCAGCCAAGGTGTGGGGGAAGTGGGGGGCGGCTGCACAAGGGGGGAGGGGGTTAGGAGGGAGGGCGGCTAGGGTTTGGGAGGAATAATGGGCCGAATCACCAATCGCGGCCTAACTAGCCCACGCGACCGCTCCCGACCCCATCGCAAGCGTCAAACCAAATAAATTCTACTGCCCTAGTTGTGAATGTTTTCCACAAAATTCCAAATCCCCAAAACAACAACTGGATGAGGAAAAAACAAAAAGAACAACCCCCAACTTCTCTTCTTTGCAAACCGGGTATCACAACAGAAAAGTAAGATTGAAAAACATCAAGCTAGGTCATTTGGTGCTTTGAAGGGTGGCCAACCCTGATACAGTGGGGAAGCTTCAGCTCAAGTGGGAAGGACCCTTTCTGGTTATATCTTCGTCAAGACCTGGCTCTTACAGGTTGAAAGACATGGACGGAAATGACATTCCAAGATCTTGGAATGCAGATGAGCTTCGAAGATATTATGTGTAAACAATGTAAATTTTCTTACTTTTCCCTATGGCACCCATTTTCTTTCAAGAGGGGAGAAAGGTTTTTAACGGGGCCATAGGTTGTAATTTTCATTCTTTGTTTAGGCCTATGCAATACAAGGGCAAAATTCCCCCATATGTAAATTGTAACATCAGGATCCGCACCATTGAGTGCAAAAATGACAGGGAGAAGCTCAAAAGTCGTCCCTAAGGGAATGCAGAGCTAAAATGTCACCTAAGAGGTGAAGAAGCTACAAAGTCGTTCCTAAGGGAGTGCAGAGTAAGTTCCAAAGCTCAAAAGTCGTTCCTAAGGGAATGTAGAGCCAAGATACCACCTAAGTAAAAGGTGAAGAAGCTCCAAAGTCGTTCCTAAGGGGATGCAGAGCTTAGCTCCAAAGTCGTTCCTAAGGGGATGCAGAGCTTAGCTCCAAAGTCGTTACTAAGGGTATGCAGAGCTGAAATACCACCTAAGTAAAAGGTGAAGAGACTCCAAAGTCATTCCTAAGGGGATGCAGAGTCTGGGTGTGTTTTTGGCATACATTTGCATAGCTCATTACATCATTTTTTGCATTCATACAAACACTCATTAGTCATTCGTAGGATCATCATCATGACATAAAGCACTAACAGCAAAGACAGAAGATGCCTGTCTTTGGTGACAAAAGGCTTTCTTGAAAATGAAGATGCTTCATCTCAGATAAAACTTCATGTCATATGGAGGTATTTCGTCTTTAATAAAAAAATGCTTCGATGTGAACGAAAAGAAGGGAAGGTGTTTTTCGCCTTCGGCTCAAAAGATTGCAAGTGTTGGTTTTGTCCATATCAAAGCAATTTATACAGGAGTGAAAAGGTAAAATTATATTACAAGGTATTCACAAATTAGTACAATATTTTGTTCAACTGACAATTACAATTTTTTGCCAAATAATGCAAAGAGACCCTAAGTTTTCTACAGATGTTACAAAAGGAAGTTCTAAGAGTCTTCAGTCCTTCGGAACAAGCTTTGGCTCAACAACCTTCGATGCCACCATCCTACAGACAGATGAAGGTATAAGGTAATCAGAAATTTGATAAAGGAAAACCAAGGTAAAAAGACAAGTAAAAGTTTCATACTAAATTGAGTAGTTTTCGAGCTTCATCCTCAGCCAGCTCACGCCCGCCCTTAGCCCAAATTTGGGTAATAAATCTGTTTCCTATGCTTTGGGCTTCGGCTAGGATATCAACTATATCTGACGTCGAAAGAATGAAAGTTGGCTTGTTAACCGTCTTGGCGTGAGTGCATCTAGCCTTCATAAATGCAGCAGCTGTGCCTCGAGAAGCTACTAGAGCACAGAAATCTCTGTGCCCGCTTATAACTTCATTGAGGGCTTCAACTTCATTTTCAATATGATCAAAGGCCCCAGGGATGACTTAGGCCGAAGGGGTAACTTTTTCAGAAGTAGCTCCAACCGAGTTGAATATCCCCTGAAGTCGGTCTACACACCGGGCGGCAAAGTCTACACACTTATTTCGAAGGTCCTTAACAGACTCGTACAACTTCATATTCTTTTCAGCTTCGGCTTCAACCCTTGTTTTAAGTTCCTTCGTCTCTTGGTCGAAGCGCCGTGAACTTTTGTCCAAAATCGTTCGAGCTTCGTTCAGTTCCTCGCTTAACTTAGTATTTTGGGATCGTGATTCTGCGAGGGAACTTTTGGCTGTTTGCAGCAGGATGTCTTTTTCTTTTAGAGAAGTTTCAAGTTCCTTTATTTTATCCTCTAAGCCTTTAACTATGACTTCGTGTTTTCTGTCCTCACTCTCCTGCTGCATTTTCAGCGCCTTGCTTAACAGCATGTTCTGCAAAGCAAATTAAAGTTAGAGCACTCAATCTATCACAAAGGTAACAAAAATCTAGACGAAGACCTCACCTTGAAATTGGACTAAAATAGGCTACCGACAATATGTTGCCGTCGGTAACCGCTGATATCTGCCTCCAGCTTCGGGAATCTAACACGCTTAGACAGAGTGCCGATTATCTTTGCCTCGGCGCGGTCACGAATACATCCTAAAATTTCCTCATCAACCCCGCCGAAGAGCAAAGACCCTGGCTGGTAACCGCAAGACATTGCAAATCCTTTCAGTTCCAACTTGTCTTCCTTGGACAGTTCCTGACTGCCCAGGTGCCGAAGATCAAAATCCCTCTCATTCGAAGGAGTATTATTAATTTCTTTTTCTTCATCTGGCACTGTGGCCATGATTTCCTCTGCAGCCATATTTGTCTCTGCAGTCACATCTGCAACCATATCTGACACAAGCCTATCAATATCTGACATTGACGCTTCGGCTTCACCAGCATCTTTGGCTTCGGCATCATCTTTAGCTTCAGCTTTGGCATCCGCAGGAAACGCTGTTTTAACCGCCGAAGCTGAGGGCGGTGTTTGTTCAATTGCTTGCATTACATTTACAATTCGCCATTTCTTTTGCTCTTTAACTTTCTCCTTTGTAGCCGAAGGCCGTTCTTTCCTCTATAAGAATTTTGTCAGTTCTGGTCCTAGAGGACTTAGCAGCTTGAAGGACGGGGATTCAGTCATTACCTTTAGAATTTTGGCTACTTCGGCAGCAGAGGGCGTCGAAGGAGCTTCTTCTCCTGTCTCACCTATCTTCGGCTCAAAAGAGGGCACTGTGTCAAGCTTTCGCTTTTTAGAAATTGTTGCCTTTAACTCTGGTGCTGTTTTTGTTTTCTTCAAAACTTTTTCATCTTCTTTTACTAACCGAGCAGCTTGCCTATTTAGTATGCTGACAATTTTTTTTCTTTTCACTCCTTCAGCCCTTTGTCAAGCTTCTCATAATCCGGGTATTCGAAGTTTAATGCATCAATCACCAGGTTCAGCCTTCGCTTCGGCCGGGTGCCAAAGGCAGCAGTCATTAATTGGTCCTCCTTCTTGGTATAGTTGCCAAGAATTTCGTTACACATGGTTTCGATCATTTCTAGCCACTCTTTGCATGGCTTCTTGAATTATTTCTCAAATTTGAATCGATAAGGGAGCCGAACAAGTTCGTACTTTTCCGCCCTCCTTTTTCTTAGTCATTCCCAGCCACTAGAGGTCAGAGGTGTTCTATTTGCCAAGTACTCTTGTACTAGATCTCTAGTGCTGATTTCGGCAGCTACCACTCTGAATTCCACCTCGGCCAGCTGGCATGGAGAGCTAAGTTGCATGTGGCACAAGGGCCTTGTCATCCCGAAGCTTAATTTCATTAGACTCATGACCATAGTCATCAATTTCTCCCTTTTCTTCTCGCCCGCCTTTATGTAAAACCATTCACTTGTCCAACCGATCGGCCACTTAGTGCGATAGCCAATTACCAGGGCCTTTGTATCTTTCTGATATGCAAAGTTGTAGGAGCCAAAGTTCTTATGAAGACCATCCGCTCTAGCCTTCTTCTGGTAGTGTAGCTCATGCACCCGGCAAAAAGCTTCGGCATTAGCACTCATACCCTGGCTTCAGAGAGCCCATATTTATACACTGAGTCTAACGATTGCATTGGGTGTTAACTGATGAAGGTATATCTCAAAATTCTTTAAAACTTCTCCCATCATGTCATGTAGAGGGAACCAAAGCCCTGCCTTGAAGAAGCTCTTAAAACAACAACTTCGTCCTCTCATGGCTGCGGAACCACCTCCTCCCCAGCAAAGTGAACAAGCTTGCTCTCTGCCTCCCCAAAATAGCCCAGTTTTTTCATCATAAACATGTCGTCTGCTGTTATAGTAGATTTCCCAAATTCAATGTGGCTAGGTTTTGTTGGGCTTAGAATACTATTGTCCTCCTCACTTTTGTTCTCACTTCCTCCTTCAGCCACAATCTGTTCAGCTTCAGCATTGGAGGTACCTTCGGCAATAGCCTCCTCTGACGCGACAAGACCCGATCGCCTCATCACTTCTGATATTGGCACTGTTTCGGTCGCTTCGGTCTCGTCTCCCTCACAAGACACCCTAGCAGTGGTTCTTACTCTAGCCATTTTAGTGTTCAGGCTCTTTAAGACGAAGCTGATCTCAAGTGACGAAGCGCTTGTTTGAAAACGCAATGAAGAAAGATTCGGCTATGGTTAAAATTTTTTAACAGCACAACAGTGTGATGGCAATGAATGATGTGGTAATTCTTCACCAACCCATCTGTTTATATAGTGCTGCAGTGGAAGAAGGCGAACTGCCATACCGCTTACATTGGCTGAGCGGTGGACCACCCGAGGCACGAAATATTTTAATCGTTTATTGGCAATGAGCTCAGGGAAGGTGTTTTTCGGACCTTCACCATTCTAAAGCCTTCGTGTTTTTCGCGAGTCGAGCTCGTTACGAAAAACGATCTAGCACCGCGAAGGGGCTTCTGTTAGGGGTCTTCTTCCACGCCGAAGGTCGTCAAGGCAAAAACACCTTCAACAAAATATTACAAAAGCTTGCCGAAGTTACCTTCATCCTCGGCTCAGCTCCTCGAGACGAAGCTCAATAGCTTTGGCGACAGTGCAAGATGCCGAAGGTCAATAGCTTTAGCCTAGACCAAGCAAAGAAGGAAAAAGGACTAGATAGACCTTATTAGTTTTAATTACTTGTAAACAAGTGTTTGAGGGCATGAATGTAATTTTACCCGGGATGCGTTCTGTGTGCCTATAAATAGATGAACAGTACCCCCTGTACTATTCACGCTGGATTGTAACCACTCTCGCGTCATTCTCGCATCATCACCTTCTGGTAAGCCAAAGGTATCAATCATTTGAGAACAAGTGACCAACATGTGGTCTCCATTGACGCAACTCCTTTGGTCATAATAGGATGGCCTCCTCTAGCTCCACTTATCGTCATGTTGGTCTTGATTAACTCATCATTTGTGCCAACAAGCATTTTGTAAAGAGAATATGGTGTCAAGTTCAATATGAGCCCGCTATCCACCAACATGTTGTGAACCATTGTCCCATTGATATATCCCTTCACATGTAGTGGCCTTAGATGATTACAAACTCCTCTTATTTCTAGAAAAAAACACTATGAACATTAAATTGTGTCATTTTTTAGTCACCTCCCACAATGTAGTCGGGGGAATAGATCACATTGAACTTAGCCCTCTTTGAAGTGGGTTCATTGTCCAACATCTTCTTATTGTGATGTTGAGAAGACTCCTCAACACTTGTAAAAATTACAGCACAAACGACCAAGGCTGAATCATATGGAGAACGACGGTTGGGACCAAAGGCTAAAAAATAAGCTTGAGGCCCATGAGCCGGCTCGAACTCATAGTGGCTTGGCTCGGCTCTAAGAGGCTTGTGAGCCTCGAGCAGGCCGAGTAGAGCCCATTTTTTGAGCTTGTTGGAGCAGCAAGCTGAGCCGAGCTAGCTTGTCCAGGCTTGCGAGACGGCTCACGAGCTATGCCAAATTAATTAATCTATAAAATGATAATGTATAATGAATAATTCTATAGATAACTAGCTTGTGTTTTATCCTTTGATGATGAATATACAACAATTCATTTAGATTACTCATAATATTGAATGATGATTCTATATTCCACATTTACATATTATTCATTTATTGGCATATAGTCCGTGCTAACGCTAAGATCCTGGAGAGAGGAGGGTCAACGGTGGCAGTGATGCAAGTGAGGGGCAAGGGAGGGGGCGGCGAGGTCGCAGGAGAGATGGGAGGTGGGACAAATGGTATGGATATTATTCGAGCATCCGACCATCCGAAGAGGTCAATTATCCAGTCGGATAGTTTTTTGGATATCCGCAGCATATCCGGATTTTTGGATTCGGATCTAGATAGTATAGTTTGGATATCGGATACGAATATGGGATGACTGATATCCATTGAATTTTGGATATCCGGATATCTTTTCCGATATATATTCCCGGATATCTGGATAACTTTGTGCATTTTCATGATTTGCAGAAGAAAAAATTTAATAATACGCAAATAGCCTCGGTAATATCCAAATATAACCCACAAAAATATTTGGACCATAAAATCTATAGGATTCCATCATTTTTTCTATTCCATTTTAACTTATTGCGTAAGTTACACATGAAATTACTCTAAGTATCCAAGTTTCAATGTAATTAATACTTCACTTTATCATTTTCATATGGGGGCTTGAGATTATCTTATTATAGAATGTTTATTAGTCTTGGTAACTTATTTGTGTTTTTTGGCTGACAATAAAATATTTTACGAATTCAATTGTTTTTGATGTTTTTCTACAGAAAGAAATTAAAAATACACAAATAGCCTTAAAAATTCATGAAAATTTACGGAGGCGCAACATATGTCCATATAATCCTAAAAAAATTGGACCATAAAATTCACAAGATGTCATCATTTTTTCTATTTTACTTTCACTAGTTGCATAAGATACACATGAGATCACTCTAAGTATCCAAGTTTGAACATAATCAATACTTCACTTTATCATTTTCATAAGGGATTTAAGGTCATCTTCTTATAGAATGTTTATTACTCTTGGTAACTTATTTGCATTTTTTACGAATCTATATTATTTTATGAATTTAATTGTATTTTAATGATTTTCTGCAAAACGAAATTAATAATACACAAATAGGCAAAAAGACATGAAATTTTATGGTGGCACAACATATGTCCATCTTTAATTCTCAAAAATGTTTAGACCACTACCATTTCACTTTTACTTGTTACGTGAGTTACACGTGAAATCACTCTATGTATCCAAGTTTCAACATAACCAATACTTCACTTTATCATTTTTCATGTGGAGACTTGAGGTTATCTTCTTATAGAATATTTATTAATCTTTGTAACTCATTTGCAATTTTTGGTCGACACTAGAATATTTTATGAATTTAATTATATTTTGACGATTTTCTATAGAAAGGAATTAATAATACACAAATAGCCTCATAAATTCATAAAACATTACACACAACATGTGTCCACATATAATCCTTAAAAAAATTGGAATCAAGGAGTGGCTAAATGATTACAACAACTATGGTATTTGTGAAATGGTGTCTTACACATTATCCGATAGAAAATCTATTACCGATGCAATCCATGGCTGGCTAGTTCCATATTCGATACACGACTATCTGTATTTGTATCCGAAAACATACGTATTTGTATTCGTATCCAAAGCTATGCGTATTCGGATTCAAATCCAAACAAAAATATGAAAATAAATATGGTTTTGATGATATTCGTCTGTATCCGATCCGATTACACCCCTAAGTGGGAAGATGGGGGCGACGGGGTTGCGGGGGAAGGGGAGGAATGGAGGATGATGGATGATCCAAATAATATTGTTTGAGTGAGTAAGGGAGAGGTGGTTATCCTGCGATCTGAACCATTGATTTTGATGGTGTATTAAGTCTGGGTGCAATTTGTTTAATGGATTTGGTTATAGGTGTACATTCGGTCCACCAGGCATGGCCTGGCCCAAGCTTGAAAAGATTTGGCTCGTTTGAATTTTAGGCCGGCATGGCCCACAATTATTATGGGTCACTCCTTATGGCTCGGCACGTAATTGGTTAAACGTTCCTGGCTCATTTCGGGTGGCTTGAAATTCACATCAAAGCTCGAAGTTCAAAAAGATTTTAAAAAATAACACTCCCTCTGTTTTAATTTAGAATTCGTTTGACTTTTCGAACCCAAGTCTGATTGGCTCGTCTTAATCAAAAAAATCATAATTATTATTAAGTTTTACTATGATGTTGTTTAGGTTATAATACATTTTAGGCATGCCATTGAATTTTTCGTTTTTTACAAAAAAATGAATAAGATGAGTAGGTCAAACTTGGTATAAAAATCAAATGAATTATAAATTGGAAATAAGGGAGTAAAAGATAAGACAAAAAAGTTGACCAAAAGAAATCTTAATATTTCTATTAAGTTAATAGAGTTGTGCAATGACTACCTCATAAAAAACTCTTTTGTCAAAAGGAAAAAGAGTATAACCAGCTCTAGACAGAGTTCATAAATTCAATTCATTGTCTAATGTTCATAACAATGATAAAATTATATCATATCTTCTAATTCAAAGCTACAAAAGAAACATCTGACTAACATCATCTCCAACTTTGTGTTCTTTATCCAACTACATGAAAGTATGGAATAAAGTACGGTTTTAATGAATATATGGGTCTTTTTGTGCATGCCTTAAACAGGTCATATTGTTCCTGCCCGTGGATCGCGACCTCGGCCCCTGGTCGACACTAAATATGTTAGACTGTGTCGGGCCTAGGCCGTGCTTTTTTCGTGCTTCAGATCAGCCCATCAGGACAGGTCTAAATTTATAACTATAGATTTAGTGAAGGTTATGGTGTGGGATAGATTTGGTTGGGTAAGTTTTACAAAATTTAAACCAGTAAATTATATAGTGGTATAGACTATATAATACAATAACATTTATTAGGTGCAGCTCACAAGCTAAGCCGAGCCATATTTTGGTTGGGTAAGTTTTACAAAATTTAAACCAGTATTGGCAGAGTTGTACATGTCTCGGATCGTTTGTCTTCATGGTGTGCCAAAGAAGATAGTGTCAGACCAAGGAACGCAGTTCACCTCTCATTTCTGGCAGCAGTTGCATGAAGCCTTGGGCACGCATCTGAATTTCAGTTCAGCCTATCATCCGCAGACAGATGGTCAGACTGAAAGAACCAATCAAATCCTCGAAGACATGTTGAGAGCCTGTGCGTTGCAAGATCAGTCCGGATGGGACAAGAAGATGCCTTATGCAGAGTTCTCCTATAACAATAGTTACCAGGCCAGCTTGAAGATGTCACCATTTCAGACGCTTTATGGGAGGAGTTGTAGAACTTCGTTGCAATGGGATCAGCCTGGAGAAAAGCAAGTGTTCGGGCCAGACATTCTACTTGAAGCTGAAGAGAACATCAAGATGGTCCGAGAAAATCTGAAGATAGCGCAATCAAGGCAGCGAAGCTATGCAGACACAAGAAGAAGAGAGCTGAGTTTCGAAGTCGGAGACTTCGTCTATCTGAAAGTGTCACCGATCAGAGGAGTCAGAAGATTCGGAGTCAAAGGCAAGCTAGCACCCCGCTACATTGGTCCGTATCAAATTCTCGCAAGGCGTGGAGAAGTGGCCTATCAGCTCAGTTTGCCAGAAGGCTTGTCCGCGGTGCATGATGTCTTTCATGTGTCTCAGTTGAAGAAGTGTTTGCGTGTGCCAGAAGAGCAGCTGCCAGTGGAAGGTCTTGAAGTCCAGGAGGACTTGACCTACGTTGAGAAGCCAACGCAAATCCTTGAGACCATGGACAGAGTCACCCGAAGGAAGATCATCAGAATGTGCAAAGTCAGATGGAATCATCACTCTGAGGAAGAAGCAACCTAGGAGCGTGAAGATGATCTGATGGCTAAATACCCTGAGCTTTTTGCTAGCCAACCCTGAATCTCGAGGGCGAGATTCTTTTAAGGGGGATAGGTTTGTAACGCCCTGAATTTGGGGGTAGAATTTTTTCTTCTTTTCTCTCACCAAATTCGGGCGTTACTCTCTTTTCTCTTCTTGTTTCGCTCTTTCTTCCCAATTTCAAACCAGTATAGTGACAAGTGTCCGTGTCGTGTATAAACCAAAACCTAAGTGTCATGGATGTTGCATCATGCCGAAGCGCGTTTCTTTGTTTGGTGTCGCGTGTTCGTCTCGTTCCGTTTCGATTCGCGATTGATTTCCGTTTGATGGTTATGCGTGCTGTGAGTTTCGATCCGCGAAGTGGCTCGGCCCCAACCAAACCCAGCCCAGTCCGGCCCGGCCCGGCCCTGCGCGCCCCTGGCGCCCACCCCCCCCCCCCCCCCCCCCCATGCGCCCCCTCCTCTCCTCCCTCTCTCATTTGGTTTTCCCGCGCAGCAACCTCCCTCTCCCTCTTCCATCTCTCTCCCCGTGGTGCCCTAGGGATTGGAAACGGCGATCACCGGAATTTGGACCCCGAGGTGAGCTCCCCTTCCCTTCTCCTCTCTCTCCCTCTCCCTCCTCTTCTCCCCCTGCGCGCGCCCTCTCTTTTCCCTGCACGCGCGCGCCCCTGCCCTCCCCGTTTGCCGGCGGCGTGGCCCCACCCCTCCCCCGGCCCGCGGCACGCGGCCCCCGCCCTCCCCTGCTCTGCGGCGGCGCGGACCCCGCCGCTCCCCTGCGCGTGGCGCGCGGCCGGCCCCCGCCCTCCCCTGTCCGCGGCGGCGCGGCCCTGCTCGCCCGGCGCGCGCAACCCCGCCCTCCCCCTGCTCGCGCGCAGCGGCGCCCCGCCTCCCCTGCTCGCCCGGTGTGGCCCCGGCGCGGCCCTGGCGCTGCCTCTGTCCCCCGGCGCGGCCCCCGGCGGCTCGGCCACCGGTGCAGCCCCCAGCGCAGCCCCTGGCGCGGCCCGGCGCAGCCTCGGCCCCTGCGCGCGGCGTCCCGCCCCTCGGCGTGTCTCGCGTGGCCTTGGCGTGGCCTCGCGCTCCCCCGTTCACCACTAACGTGTTCCCGCGTGCGCAAACCAACGCGCGCGGTGACTATTCCTTGGTTTGTAGTTAATGTCAGACTCCGTTAGTTAGCGTGCTGCGTCGCGCGCTTCGTCGCGCGATGGATTTGTCTAAATTCAGATTCTATTTATGTGTTGCGTCGTGCGCTTCGTCGCGCGACGATCCATTTTAATTTTCGGTTGTTTAATGTGTAACGTCGTGCGTGTATTCACGCGACGTTCCACTTTAGACTCAGTTTAGTAGACGTATGTCGTCGTGCGTTTCGTCGCGCGAAGCTTAACGTCTCTTTATAATTAATGCAAAGTGTCTCGTTGTGTGCTCGTCGCGCGACGAGTCGTTAATTTCTTAATTCGTTTTAGAGTGCTATGTCGCGCGCCTCGCCGCGCGACAATCCTTTTTATTTATGTTCATCTGCTTATAATGATTAGATATGAAACATGACTTTACTTTATGCTAAACGTAGTGTCTACATTAATTCCCTTCTATTAAGCGAGTGGTTAATTTATAATCATGTAACGTGATCGTTTCTCGACTGTCTTTTTCTCTTTCTCTCTTAACCGTAATTGCGAGCCCGCGTGGAACGTCTGTTTACTTACTACATTCTATTGTATGGTGTACTGTTCTTTTGTATTAAATATGTGGATGTATGTATGTTTGCGCTCGTATAGAGAACGATCCGGTCGGAGAGCCCGAAGAACTCGCAGGAGAAGCCCCTGAGCAGCAGTCGGTTGGTGGAGGCAAGTGTCCCTTGACCTATCTCTGTCCTATACATACTTTAATTCACCTCCCGCATTACACATTTATACCTAAGGATTTACTAGCTTTTGTTATCCATGTCCTTGTTTACCTATCTGGGTTGGATTATTGTTGCTTAGTCTTATGCTATTGCCCAACTCTAATCAATGAACATGATGAGAATGATCAATGATACGTTGTTTTCCCCTCTTTTATTATGATGTTATACTTGTGGTCTTTAAGGGGGCTCGAGCGGTTTCTCGAGTGCCTCTCCGTAAGGACCTGTTCTTTGGATGACCGCTCGGGAAAACAGTGCAACCATGAGGGTGGAATGGGGTGCCCTTAGCTGAATAATTAGAGGATCCGGTGTGTAGTTCGCTTCGCCGTCGTGCCGTCAATGGGGCTCGGTGTATGTGCCTCGCTCTGCCAAGGTTGATTTGTCCCTTGGGGAGGAGTGCGGTACATTTAGGAAACCTAACGGGCGGCTACAGCCCCGGGGAATCTTTGTAAAGGCTACATAGTGAGACCCTGCCTACTCACCTTGGGAGTGTTCAAGGGTCCGTACAACCCGAGGCAAAAAGGGAATCACGGCTCATGGGTAAAGTGCACAACCTCTGCAGAGTGTTATGAAACTGATATATCAGCCGTGCTCGCGGTTATGAGCGGCCAAGGGAGCTCCAGTGATTAGAGACACATTGATCAGAGATGGTTGGTTTACAGGTGGTGACGAGGATGATGGTTTTGGTTATGATTATGGTACTAGTAAGTGGTATTCTTTCCTTTTGGAAAGGTTACATCGGGTTAATAACTTGGGTTAATGCTAAAACCTGGCTTTCTACTAGTAAATAATAACCTGACCAACTAAAAGAACTGCTTGACTTATCCCCACATAAAGCTAGTCCACTACAGCCAAACAGGATACTTGTTGAGTATGTTGATGTGTACTCATCCTTGCTCTACACACCAAACCCCCCCCCCCCCCAGGTTGTCAGCATTGCAACCACTGCTCAGGAGAAGATGAAGCCGTGGAATGAGACTTCCAGGAGTTCTAAGATTACGACGAGTTCTAGGTGTGGGTTAGCGGCAAACCCCCAGTCGGCTGCCTGTGAAGGCCGCGTTTATCTACGTTTCTTTTCCGCACTTTGATTTATTGTAAAGACTATGTGGATGTCTCAGACATATGATGTAATCGACTATTATTTCCCTTTTTAATACTATTTGAGCACTGTGTGATGATGTCCATGTTATGTAACTGCTGTGTACGTGAATTGCTGATCCTGGCACGTACATGGTTCGCATTCGGTTTGCCTTCTAAAACCGGGTGTGACAGTATGCAAACTTGAAAAAATATTTCCACCAGGTTTCTTCAATCTGATGCAACATCTATTTGTTCACTTACAATATGAAGCTAAGATAGGAGGTCCTGTGCAGTATAGATGGATGTATCACATCGAAAGGACACTAAAGAAGCCACGTGCAATGGTTGGTAATAAGAGACGAGTTGAAGGGTGCATCGCTGAAGAATTCAAATACAAAGAGATAGCATCATTCACGGACCTGTACTTTGTAGAGGAACACAATGTCAATGCCCCTGCGTTGTGGTATCATGTCGACGAGCCCCTATCAGTGATATTGAAATTTTTCAATGGAGGGGCAAAACTGTAGGACCCAGCACAACATACTGTTTCACCAATGACGAATGGAAGACTGCTTTACTGTACATGTATAACAACATGGAAGAGATGAGTCAGTTTTTTAGTCTACAATTTTCAGTCATTGCCGCTACATTTTTTTGTAATACTAAAAGGTTTGTTTCCTTGTACTAATAGTGAAATTTGGTTCTCAAAATTGCATCTCTGGCTGTGAATGTGACCAGATTCGTCGAGAGGGAAAAGATGGGGGACCTAATTTCTTGTGTTGGTTTCGAGATTATGTAGATATAAATGACAATATACACCCAGACCTTCGACAATTATCCCTAGGAGCAGTAACTGCCAGACGTTATGGTCGGTATGATGTCAATGGTTTTAGATTCCGTTCTACAAGGTTCGAAGATGATCATCCACAGCTCTGAATTGCAGCGCGGGTGGCGGGGATCTCCGGAATTCCTCGTCGCACTTCCTCCTCCACCGCGGCAGTACGCCCAGCTGTGGACAGAGCTCGTGACGGCAAAATTCACGGTGAGAACCTCTTTATCCATCCCGCCACGGCCTTGTGCGCGTTTTGTACACACCCATATGGGTTTTGGCCTGCATTTGCGTCGTATTGCCTGCTCGTTGGACCTCTCCACCGTTGAAGTGCGGCGGCGCCGCCGTGTTCCAGGTCGGGATTGGGAAGAACGATGGTGGCCATTGATCTTGCGCTGAATGACTTAGATTAGATGCACCGGCAACCCTTCGCTCGGGCGAATCGAACCGTAGATCGTAGGATGGATGGTCCTTACGGGGTCGCTGGTATTTTAGATCATAGCCGTAGATCTCCGATCTGACGGTTAGGTTTACTCGCAGGATTGGTATGCGCCTGATCCAATCGGCGCCGTCCGTTTCTAATCGGATGGCCGTGCTCGGCCGATATCCCTTCGCGGGTCAATATTGCTAAAGAGCCCCTCTGTTTTCCTAGATTCAACCCGCAGTCCACTCGGGTGTTTCCCTGAGTCTGGGGAATTCTTACCCGAGACCCCCTGCACTTCCCAGAAATGTGCACCCAGTCCAGATAATTAATAAAACCAGGAAAATCATTTAGAAAATAGTTTTTAGTACATATTTAAATGCAGAAACTTGTTTAATTTGTAGAAAATGCATATGAACTCCAAATTGGACCATTTCAGTTTCTAAATTTTTATAATATTATTGTCTATCCATTTGTGCCACTGCTTTGGCATGAAAGACACATTAACATTTATCTAGCAATTAATCTTGTAGTAAATACATAAAACCTTCAGAAATTCATATCTTAAAATCTTTAACTCCAAATTTAATGATTTCAGTTCCTGTGATCTCATTTTAGTGTCTAGATTATTACTGTGTATTTCGTTTACATGGTTGGTGTAATGTTAATTCTTGCTATACTATGTATGTATTGTGTTGATGCGAGTAGACGAGCAAGCTACAGAGGATTCCGGGGTTCAGCTGGTAGAGACTGCTGAGCAGGAGCTCGTGGAAGGCAAGTTGTGCCCTTGATCACTTCTTTTACCCATTCATGTTCTTATTAATCATAATGATCTGCATAGGTTAATTTTGTTGGGACCCAATAGGTTACCCTAGATTTGACTATCTTTATACCTTGTTTCACCACTGGTTTTACTACTAAACTTTTGGGTAGTACATGCTATTGCTTTATGTGGCTTTGGGTATAGAGATATTCATCACTCATTTTTGTACTTGTTATTATCTGTTCATTATTTTCTGTTCATGATAAGATCATTATGTTAATGGGAACATGGAGAACCACCCGGGAAAACAGTGCTACTACAAGGGTTTAATGGGACGCCCTTGGCTGATTAACTAGGGAAGCTAGTGGATGGCTACCTTACCCGAAAGGGGCAAGGGCAGTAGGGGAGTGGTCAGTGTAGGGAGGTCCTTGGGTTGATTTTGCTACGATGGCGGTCAGGCGAGGGATTCCTGCACTAGAGCTTCCTATAAATTGTAGCGGGTAGTCTGAGGCTAGTGGAACTTTGTAAAGGCCTCGTAGTGGTACTAGAGCTTCCTTGGTAGAGGTGTATGGGGTCTGATCAACTCCGTGGCAAATGGGTAACACGACTTGTGGGTAAAGATGTGCAACCTCTGCAGAGTGTAAAACTAGTATACTAGCCGTGCTCACGGTCATGAGCGGCTCGGACACTCACATGATTAATTTATGGAACTTAAACTTAATTTGTCATTTTATTGCATTTGGGATTATTTTACTATTACTTTTATTTATTATTTCTAAGGTTCGGTATTTACTTACACTTAGTAACTGCTAATAAAATTTTGACCAACTTCTAAAAGCAATGCTCAGCTTTAGCCTTTATTTCATTGATCAGCCTTACACTTCATGAACTCCCACCTTTGCTGAGTTCATGCCACATTATTTCCCACGACTTGTTGAGCTATGAACGTATGTGAGCTCACTCTTGCTGTCTCACACCCCCCCACAGGAGAAGAACAGGTGGTCGAAGAGGAGTCGCCTAACACCGAGGCTTTCGATTTGATCTTGGTGGCGTCTCCCAGTCAGCTTTCTGGTGCCAAGGATAGATTTTAATTCTTGCGATATTCATATTTTATTTTTGTAAGACTTCCGCTATGTAATAAGTGCTCTGATTATTGTGACATTTATCTCTATACACTCTGTTATTATATATGTTGTCTTATTGGTGCATGTATGAGATGCACCTGGCTTTGTTCCTTAAAGCCGGGTGTGACATGCTCTAGCAGCCACGACAAATTCCGGAGTTGTAACTAGAGTTGTCGATGATGAAGGGAAGGTGACTAATTATTATGGAGTCATTAATGATATACTCGAGTACAAGTTTTTGGAGATAAACAACTCAAAGTGGTGTTTTTCGATTGTGATTGGTTTTCTCCAAATACAACGCGAGAAAACCAATATGGCATGATGGAAGTCAAACACAACAATCGATTAAAAGGCCACGACACTATAATCCTTGCCCACCAATGCGAGCAGGTGTATTATATGACATATCCATCTAAGGAAAAGGGTTTGGTTGATTGGAGGGTAGTGTACAAAGTTAATCCTCGTGAACGACTATATGCTCCTGGTGATGCTGGTTATGTTGAAAGTCAAATCGAGCAGGAAGTGGGGGCTGCTGAGATTTTCCAAGACAACGAACTTACCAGCACGTTTAATGTACAAACTGAAATGTTGGAAGAATCTTTATTAGGCGATCAAAATGATGTAGAGGTTCCTCCAAAAAGAAAACGAGTGACGAGAAAGAAGAAAGCTACTTGGCGTCCAATGAATCGACGAAAGCAACTAGATCCTGATTTTGATTACGATTACGATTGACGAGTATGGATCATTATTTTATTGTATATTTTATATATTATTTAATTTGTTTCATTATTTTATTATCGATTTATGTACTAACTTGTTTATGTTAAAACAGGATGTCAAAGAAAATGAGGTCTTCTGCTCGTAGTTTGCTTGGGATGAGGAGTAGCTCGATGAGCAGCTCGAGGAGTGAGGATTCAGTTTTTCAGGGCATAGGTTCTACCATGAGCAAACGCAGAGAGCTGGCAGAACATTTGCCTCCACACGATGTAAGTTAGTTGTTAAATTACATTATTTGAGTTACTTAAAATTGTATGATGTAAGTTACTTGTTTCATAGGATGCTGAAATCGAGGAACCAGTGGTAGAGGATCATGCGAGAGATGATGATGAAGATGATGGTGGAGATGATGTGGGAGATGATGCTGGAGACGATGCTGGTGGGTATTCTGCAGGCGTGGATTCTGGTGCTGGTAGAGATTCCGCAGCTAGATCTAGAACTTCTCGAGTTAGGAGAACGAGGAAGCTGAATTTTGTTGGACCACCTCCAGAGCTTCCACCCGAATCTCGAGTTTTGATAAAGCCTAGTGGAAAGTGAGTCACATATCTTTGTTTAATTGTTATTGAAAGTTATGTTTTCATTTCTACATTGTTTTCTGCTTGCAGGACTTGGATCGACGACTCGTTCACAGGCACAGGACACTACAGGCAGGTGAACATGGTCCTTGGTAATCTTGTTCGTCTATATTGGCCTGGTCTTGTGACTTTGCCTAGTGGCGAGTCTGTCCCCGCCACCACTTGGGAGCATTATCGCTATGGTGTCTGTAGAACGTTTGGCAACACACATGCACTAGTTTGAGATGTATTCTGGGTATGAATTGTTTATACTAATTTAGTTATCCCATATATGGTTGCTTTTATGATAACACTAATTTTTTGCAGAAACGGTACAAGTTGCCGGACGATGGATCATATGATATGAATGCTCGTTACGTGTTTGAGTATAACGCGAACGATGTCGTTGCAGATGCAATGTACTATGCACGAATTTAGGCTATAAAGGCAGGGTACAGAGCAAGTGCTGATGATCGACCGATGCCGAATACCAAGGCCGAGTGGTCATCAATTTACCTTACGGAGGAGCAATACCTTGAGGTAAACAAGTTGTTGCATCTCATATAGTCATATCGCACGAATCCATGTATTTGCTTTATTGAAAAAATTTCATGTCGGTGTCGTGGATGGCCACCCGATCAGAGGGTTATCGGGCCTTGTGCAGATGTGAGCTTCCCTGAGTTTCATGCCATTTCCGAAAGGAACAGGGGAAACCGTGGGACTGAGTCGTTCCACAACTACGGCGGTGATGGACATGTGCGCTTGGCTAAGCGAATGGTATGTCACAGTATGTTGTAACTTCGAATTACATAGAAATGTATCATTCTAACTTGTATGTACAGGAAGTCAAATCTGGTCGTATGCCCACGGATGTGGAGGTGTATATGCAAGGGCATAGGGGTTCTAATCCTCAGAATCCTGATGTTTTATGCACTCAGACAGCCACTGACCGTCTAGTGAGTTTTTGGTACTCTTATTATGTGTTTGTCCATAAATTTGATGATGCACTTATATTTGGTATTGTTTGCCTCCAGGCTTCGTATGGGCAGGAGATGGTTCAATGCCATGGACAGGAGTACGATTGGAGGATCCAGCCAATCGACCCTCAGGCAGCATATGCTAGCGCAGGAGGACAAGCCCATGGACGGTGGGATTATTTGATTTGGATTTCAAAATTATCCTCATATGCTTGCGATTCAACTGAGTTCATGATTTATTATACTAAGTGCATGGTTCACTCTTGTAGGTTGGGTATTTTTGATTCTATGATTGATTCTAGGGAGCTGAGACGCCGTGGACGACAGTCCACATCCTCGTCTTTGCAGTCGTCCCGTTCACAATCATCCGCCAAAGAGACAGAGCTTGCAGTGTTGCGTCAACAGGCAGAGTATCATCAATCAGTTTTGAGAGAACAATTGGAGTACCAGAGACAACAAGCTGAGTACCAAAAGAAGAAGGACGAGTATTATTCAAACCTCCAGGCCCATAATCAAGCTCTTCTCTCGGTAAGTTGAAGTAACATTTTGTACCTTATTTGGCAAAACACATGATGTGTACCTTATTTTCTCAACAATGGCTTGTATATAATTTTTAGCAACTGGCACAACAAGCGGGCGTCCCGATGCCGACATATGGGATGCCGCCTCCGGACTTTGCACTGCCGATGCCAATGCTGTCGCCTCCACCTCCGCCTCCGTCACAATTCCCTATGGTATGTACACATATGCGTGTGTGACATGTTCATAGATGTCTTATGTGTTTAAATGAAAAACTAAGTGGTTACTATTTCATGTGCGTGTGTTATAGGGATTTCAGACACCACCCGCTTCAGTTGCCACATCTAGAGATGGGTCTGGTTAAGACGACGCTTCGTATTCTTGGGTGAACAACCTTTTCAACATGCAGAGTCCAGCCAGAGGAAGTGGCTATAACTCGAACCAACCAGGCGATGGATATGAGTGATAGTTCATCAAATGTGTTTAATTTGGAACTATCTCTGTTCATGTCAAAGACTATCCGTCGAACAATGTCAGTTTTTATTTTGGAACTATATGTTGATCTAAAAGACTTGTTGCAACTATTTGGAACTATATGTTTGTGAATGTGAGGTGATGTTAAATTTGTGAATGTGAATACTTATGTGAATGTATTTGTTATTGTGAATATGTGGTTGTATATGAACTATGTGTATATGTGTATGCAATCTGTGTTTTTTTGTAAATGTCAGAAATTTAAAAAATAGAATTTTTTTGCAATTTTTGAAATTTGTTATGTCTGACGGCCTGGCGGCAGCCGTCGGACATAAGAGCATGTTATGTCCGACGCCTTAAGATAGACGTCGGAGATAACAAGTACTTATGTCCGACGGCTGACGCTAGGCCGTCAGACATAAGGGATGTGGGTCCCACCTGCGACCGTTAAAACGGTTGACATGTATTATGTCCGACGAGCGGACGCGGCCGTCGGAGATAGTGTATGTCCGACGATGGCCGTCGGACATACTGCTATTTCCGACCTCTTATGTCCGACGGCCAGCTGCCGTCAGAGATAAACAGATGCCATCAGATATAGCTTATCTCCAACGGTTTAATGCTTATGTCCGACAGCTTTGGCCATCGAAAGTTCTGTGATTTACTGTAGTGGGTGAGCTTTAATCTATTTCTATATGTTAATTATGTTATTATTGTATTATATTAATTTATTTTGAGTTATTTGATATGATAATAATGTGTGTTACAACAGTATAAATAGTCTACGATTTTTTAAAACTTAAAAAAATGATGAAAAAAATGTCAAATAACTTAATTATAGAGAAACTGGATATGGCAAATGGTTGGAGATGTCTTAGATGATGATATAGTAAAATATAATAGAAAGTACAGATATCAAGGAGAAATATGGGGGAAATGGTTGACATATCTACTAAACCTGAACAGGATGTAGGTTAAGGTTATTTTCTATCCACCCGCTCTAGGCAACCAAATGCATGAATGGGCATCCAGATTGGATATGTTCTCCTCTCCCCTTTTCAGTGCACTTGTGGTGGGCAATAAGGCTTTTGCGTGTTCTCAAGAAATAATTGTAGCTAGCTAGTTGCCGTATACTATTTCCGTACATGTATTCAGCCTTGTTAGCTAGACAAACTTGTTGGATCGTAGTAATAGAGAGGTGTTTGAATGCACTAGAGCTAACAGTTAGCTGCTAAATATAGTAACATCCAAACAGACTTTTAGCAAATTAGTTAATAGTTAGGTAGTTATTTTTTAGCTAGCTATTTTCACTAGCCATTTTTTACCAACTAACTATTATCTCTATTGCATTCAAACACCCTCTAGATATTATTGTTGATGTAACGTCTCAAGCATATATACTTTTTTTATTTACCAAGCTATTGTAGAATAACACATCATGGAAATAGTCTATTAGTCAAAGACTCCAATTAATCCCCTCTCCGTCGCTGGACATGTTCATCTTCAACTACTAAATTAGCTTACATACTGACATAGCTATACGTGTGTAACCAATTATTATATATATCTCTAATTGTTGTTGTTCTGACCAAGGCGCCAATTACCTACTCCTGCATTCTATAATTAATTATACGAACACAAGCAAGTACCACGTTGACCCTCTCTCTCTCTCTCTCTCCGTAAGCAGGAACCAGTTTAGAGAAGCTGTCACTGTAACTCTGTAGGGCAGATCAGATCGGGTGGCAGCTGATGCACGTATACAGTGGAAGATCCCATCAGAATCGTTCGAACAGTAGTCCAGTCCTATTAGTCCTAGGTTGTGCCAGTTGGCACGGTGCGTCGCTGCTCCGATCCCTCCCTACCTATCTTTGTACCCTGCACGCATCTTCTGTCCTAAGCAACAACCCCATTTTTGTAGTGCCGCCATGGCAGGGCAGCTCTCTCTTTCTCCTCTCTCTCTCTCTCTCTCTCTCTCTCTCTCTCTCTCTCTCTCTCTCTCTCTCTCTCTCTCTCTCTCTCTCTCTCTCATTGTGGTGGTCGCCCACGGGCCAGTCAGCGATCGTGCTAATGGAATGGCCATCACTGCCTCCAACTAACTAACCACCTTTTCAGTGCAGGCCACTGCGTGCGCCACTGCCATACCTATCAGCATGCATGCAGAGCTTCCACCCGTCACCTACAAATCCCTGTCGCTGTCCTCGCCATCGCCGTCGCTCGTCGTCGTTGTCAT
The DNA here is from genome assembly GCA_029449295.1 of Zea luxurians. Lineage (NCBI taxonomy): Eukaryota > Viridiplantae > Streptophyta > Magnoliopsida > Poales > Poaceae > Zea > Zea luxurians. The sequence continues at coordinate 4,956,130 of JAOPSE010000046.1, forward strand.
CGCCAAGGGTGTCGGTGTACAACTGGCTGTGTCGGCCACGGCCAGCTAGAGCTGTGACCTTGGAGTGGGAGGGTTGGTGCCTATAGGATCGTCATGGACACCATCGAGGAGTGCGGCGACGGAGGCCGCCACCTGCTGCTGGGCCTCGGCACCAGGATACTCGTCGGCGTGCCGAACAACTCCCGCGGCTGCTCCGAGCTGCTGTCGTGGGCGATCGGCGCCGTCGCCAAGCCCAGCGACTCCGTCGTCGCCGTGCACGTCCTCGGTAATTAGTCGATCCACCGTCACCCGGTTTCTTGTTTCCGCTGCTCTGCTTGTGCCTGCCCATCAGGTGTCCATGCCTCTCTCTGTCCTGTCATGCAGGAGGGAGGGGGAGGAAGCGGAGGCTGCAGAAGGCCAACGCCTTCGTCATCTACATGCTCGGCGAATTCGTCGAAGCTTGTGAGGCCAAGCAGGTGAAAGAAACTGAACTTTTTTTATCAGGCTTTGCCGATCTCTTGTTCCTCTGTTTGTTTAACTCAGTTCAGGTGATGCCAGAGCCAGATGTTTGTTGAACTCAGTTCAGGTGATGCCAGAGCCAGACTTAGGTTCTAAGTACAGTAGCATCTTTTTTCTGTTTTTTTTTTTGGAGTGTGTTCCATTTGTTTCTCGGTGCGGGAGCTTGGAAGCCAAGCTTGTGCATAATTGCTAGTTGGTGTTCTTTTCTGTCAGGTTTTGTCACATCTTTGTAGCTGCTACCCCAGTTAGGTGAAGTAGGGCTTTTGGATCATGATATGATATGATGGGGCCATGCTCTGAGTCTGTCCTTTTTTTGCTGTCATGCTCTCTCGTCTACTACTGCTCGCTTTCTTTCACCGGTTGGTAGTCTTGTAGCAGTATTGGGAACAATGTAGTATGGTTAAGAGTGACAATCATGTTAATTAAGTAAGTTGGATTCGGAGACATGCCTGTAACTTTCTTACCTTTCTAGATTAATTTGGAGGCCAAGGTGATATGCAGCTCAAACATTGGGAGAGCCCTGACCCAAGAAGCTGCACTGACTGATGGGAACATCCTCATTGTTGGGAGATCAAGAAATGCGTACCATAGGTAGTCTCGACAGTCTGATTCAACTTTCATGTTCAATTAGTCCCGAACTGAATTTTCTAAAAAGAAAAAAAACATTTTTCGATTGTCAGTTCGAAGCCTAGAAAATATTGATTTTACAATTATGACCATAACAGGAGCCATTTCGAGATTGCAAACTACTGCTTCATGCATGCTCCAAAAAACTGCTCGGTGATCGCTGTTGGAAGGCAAGGCGTAGCACAGAGTAGTACTCGGTTGAGACCTCGGTCATTTGATGGTAAGATCGCATGCATGGTCACAGTGCATTTTTTTTCCTCAGACGCTCGATAGACCTGATTTCTGAAACCGATTGTTCTGAAACTGAAAAAGTAGCAGATAGCACCATCTTCTCAAGCTCAACATGGAGCAGGAGATTCCCGCCGCTTCAGAAGCTGCTCAGAACAAACTCGACACGGAAGCTGGCTCAGTCCGACGACAAGAGCTCGCCGAGAGCAGTTCTGGACGGCCCAGAGGCAGAGGGAGGGGAGAACCAAGAGTGCTACAGCACGTCTAGCCATGATGTGAGCCGGCGCGGCCACAACGGCCTGTGGAGGCGGCTGTCAGACATGAAGCTCTGGCTCCCGTTCCTCAGGAACATCGGCGATGACAGCACCAGGGGCAGCGACGTCGGTTCGGCCTACGCTGAAGATCACAAGCCTTCCTGGAGGTGCTTCAGCTTCCAGGAGATTTCAGTGGCCACTAATGACTTCCACCCAGGTGACTCTCTCTTCAAATACTAGTTCGTTAAGTTCTTCATAAGTTCAGGTATCAATCTTATTCAGTGTGAAAAAAAATGATTGCCAGATGAGATTTGTTGCCATAAGAAATGAAACGTCAATGTCAGAGTGCAAGATTATAATCCCTTTCTGCGGTTCACTTGTAGACAACATGGCTGGAAGAGGAGGCTATGCAGAAGTATACAAGGGCACCTTAGCTGACGGCCATCTTGTAGCCGTAAAGAGGCTAGCAAAAGGCACCCCCAGCGAGCAGAAGGAAAAGGAGTTCCTGGCAGAGCTAGGGATCCAGGGGCATGTATGCCATCCAAACACATCCTACCTTCTTGGATGCTGCGTGGAGAATGGGCTGTACCTGATATTCGAGTTCTGCTCGAATGGCACCCTAGCATCGGCACTGCATGGTACCGCTCATTTCATTCAGTCGTAGCTAGTACAGATACATATCATCATTCAGAGCTCTTGAATGGTGGCCGTAGAGATCAAATTCTAATCTTACAGGGAAGAGTGGGAGAACCCTTGAATGGCCTCTGAGGTACAAGATCGCGGTGGGCGTTGCGAGGGGCTTGCAGTACCTGCACTTGTTCTGCAGGCACCGGATCATCCACCGCGACATCAAGGCGTCCAACGTGCTTCTCGGCCATGACTTCGAACCTCAGGTAAAACTGCTTTCGTTCTGGCCAAATGGTTACCCGGCTTTAATTTGATGTTTGCCTAACAACAGACTGTTAACAGATTTCGGACTTCGGATTGGCCAAGTGGCTCCCAAAGCAGTGGACTCACCATTCTGTCGTACCCATAGAAGGCACGTTCGGGTAAAAACAACAGTGTGCTCATTCTGAAACCATGATAGATATACTGTAAGCACATTGCGTTGCGACTCAGTTTTTTGTTGTTAACAAAAAAAACACTTTGAGAACGCAGGTACTTAGCGCCAGAATACTTCATGCACGGCATTGTCGACGAAAAGACGGACATCTTCGCCTTTGGCGTGCTGCTGCTGGAGATCGTCACCGGAAGGAGACCCATTGACTGCTCCAAGCAAAGCCTTCTACAATGGGTGAGCACAGGACAGAAACAAAAGACGCGTTCACCAGGCAACAATATATTCGCAGACATGACCTGCTCTTCGTTGTCCATTGTCCAGGCAAAGCCACTGCTGGAAGCTGGGCAGGTGAGTGAGCTTGCAGACCCAAGCCTCGGGGACGACTACGACAAAGATCAGCTGAACAGGATGGTCGCGGTCGCATCCCGCTGCATCATGCGACCGGCGATGTGGCGGCCTTCGATGGCCGAGGTGGGTGCTAAACGATCTTGTTAACTAGCCTGAACTCGTCTGATTCGCGTATTGTGTTGTGAAATGTTTGCTGACCATGTGTTTCGTCTACTGCGCATGTCGTGTTATTTTTTTTTTCTTTCAGGTTCTGCATTTCCTGTCTACTACTGATGAGTGTCTGAACGAGCCCGAGAAATGGAACATTCCCGACGACGAGGTGGACGACATGGATGATTGTACACTGTTCTCTGAATCCTTTTCCATGTAATTGTAGCCTCATTTTTTCCCATTTCCTTTTAGTGTGTGCTATGTTGGCATGCCGTTCTTGGCATGGGGATGGAGGCATTGAGCTATGTTTTCTGGTTTTTTTTTTTTTGTAGTCTTAGATAAATGACTGGTATTTAATCATGCGATATATATATATGACGGGGATTTTGGGATGTATTCAGTGCTGGTTTGGCTTTATCAGCTAGAGTATGGATGAGCATAAGAGATGGATTTTTTGGAATGTATTCAAATGTGCTATCTTGAGAACGCATTGATCATTTATTTCACTCGTGGACAGTTAGTTTTATACGAAGCAAATCCACATAACCAGCCAAATAATAGTGATGGTATTCTATTCTGCGAGGACCAATATGTTAGGATTTATGGGCTAGGTCCAATTGAGAAATTCAATTAAATTCCAGGAAAATCTTAAAAGACCATATATGTGTATGACTAGGAAATAGTGGAACCAATAGTGTCATATTGGTAGTCCAAGTAGAATGAAAATAGTTTAAATATGAAGGCCACACTCACTCACCAAATCATTAATGAGAGGAGAGTGTGGAGAACCACACGCGTGCTCGCTCGTCTCGCCTGGGCGGGACGGGGCGGGGCGCACGACATGCGCGTGAATGGTCCGCCGAAATCCGGCCCCTCGTCTTGCGGAGGCGCGACTTCCTTTTACCGTTTTATTTTTTGGTTACTTGGCTGTTAAGTTTAGAATCCTAACCGATCGCTATAAAAATCTAAACTGAACGTGAGATTTTCGCGGGCGGATCAGATCGTGGATAGCTATCTGTTCGCGGACTCGGACCTGTATAAGGCGACAGCAGCCAGCAGGTCTCCGGAACCCTTCGCCTTCGATTCCGGCTGATTTCGGCCCGCACCATCTATTAGTATGTCTGATCAGTACGCATCATCTAATTTGATTTTTTTACTTCAGTTCTTCTGATTTGTTCATGATTTATATTCGGAATTTAATCTAGAAATTGTCTAATATTTCAACACAATATATCTGCCACCGGATACGAAATCGGGCGACAGAAAATACCAATAATAGACAACTACACACAATGCAAATTGTCTTATACTCCCTATGTCCCAAAATATAATTCTTTTTAACCCACTTTTTTCATGTCCACGTTCATTCAAATGACAATAAATATAAATATAAATACAAACTATATTCATATGTTATTTAATAAATATACAAATAAGTTATCAGAACTAATAAACATTCTATACAAAGATAACTTCGTATAATCTTAAGTCCCCATGTGAAAAAGGTATTGATTATGTTGAAACTTGGTGTTGTTCACTTGTTCTCAAATATTGTGAATCAAGATTAACGCAACACAATTGTTAAAGATTAAAGATCTTTGTCTTTCAAAGCATTATCTCCTTTCGGATATAATGATCTTCAGACGAAGGTCATAAAGGACGCACCTTCATCACTTGCGAAAATAACAATCCATAAAGATGATAAACATTATCCAAACATTAGTCATCCATATATCATTTCATATATTTATTTCATGACAAACATATGAGTAAGATTTATATCACATTGATACCTTTGGCTTGTTTGAAGGTGTTGACGCGAGAGCGATTATAATTCAGCGTGAACAGTACGGAGGTACTGTTCATCTATTTATAGGCACAGGGCGCAGTCTAGGTAAAAATACATTTATGACCTTAACACTTGTTCATAACTATAACATAAATCATTAAGGGCTAGCTAGTTTTTTCCTCTTCGGCTCAACATCATGCTTGACCTTCGGCACCACTTTAAGCCGAAGTTGTTACTCTTTGTAAGACCCAAAATTAGTAGAAAAAAATATAATTATAAAATAAATAAACAAATATAGTTATTATAGTGCTTTGGGAATTGGGAAATGAGAAAAGAAATTTATAATAAAGTCAATTATTGTTAGAGTCAAACATGAGAACGAGAAAAAAATAGTAATATTTAAAATAATATGGTTTATATTCACATTTGGATTTCAATTGATACATTTGGAAAATCTGAAAATTAAAATAGGAGTATAAATTTGAGTTTGAATAATTGAATTTGGAATTAGGAATAGAAAATGGGAGTGAAAATCTCAACTAAGTCATTTATTCCTTCTCTAAATGAATAACAAGAAAAATAATAAATAATAGTATGGTAAATAGTAGAAGTTGTATTCACTAGGAAATTTGAAGTTCAAAAATAAGAAGTTGAATTTGAATTTGGATTTGGACTTAGAACTAGAAACAAATTTGAAGTTTAAATAGGAAACTAGGAAATAAAAACAAAAAGAAAAATGGATAGCCTCGACCTGGTCCGTTTTCTTTTTTCCCTGCGGCCCAGCTCACTCCACGGTCCAGTTAGCCAAATCGACTTCCGCACGGCCCACTTCAGCGTTTACTGACACCTCCACATGGGTCCCACCAGTCGGCTGTTATTACCCCGTGTCTAGGTGTCGACTTGTGGGCCATTCCTGTCATCTACACATGCGCTCGCCATCTCTGGCCTCCTCTGACACGCGGGTCCCACGCCACCAGCCTCTTCTGCCGCCGCACACATCGCGCGCCCCTCGTCGTTGCCATGTGGGCCTAGGGCGCCAGCACCTCTGCTCCTCCGCACAACCGGTCGGCTCAGACACTGACGCATGGACCCCACCTTGTCAGCTTCAACGTCCTCCTTCGAATCTCAATAGAACTACGACAAATCTGCCGCCGTAGATTCCGCGTGATTCCAGCCAACCCCCCCCCCCATCGTGAACTTGCTATAAATTACTCGGCCCTGCACCCCCCTCATCATCCGAACAGGACGGTCGGGCTCCATCCATCATAAGCTGCAAAGAACGACGAGAGAGAGAGGGAGGAAAGGGGAGAAGCCACCGCCAGCTTAGAGCTTATGGGACCAACGAATCGACTGCCGCAAAGCATTGGGCGATCTCGGGTGACTACCGAAGCTAGCCAAATCACCTGGCCATCACGAATTCCTCGCCGGCGCGGTGAACGCCACCATGAATCAGACGTACGCTGTGGTTGGGGCATAACACGATACATCGCCAGTAAGAACTCCCCCTGTTGTGTTCCCCATTACTTCCTCTATCTGTTTCACCTTGTTGCGAAGGGTTGGTGGGCACTTGGGGCTCAGATTGCCATGCTCCGATAGGGATCCATCGTGGGCATCGGGTGGCGCCGCCACGGCCCGGCGTCGGGTGTAGGGTGGGGCGCCATCCGTTCGATCTGCGTTGGACGTGGGCGATTAGAACAGAGCGTACCCCTTCGACCCATTAAACCGTAGTCGTTGATCTATGTGGCAGAACCTCCCAAGTTATTAGGCCCACCTACACCTGTCCTTGTCTCCAAGACCTCAGACGGTCATGCATGTGCACTAGATAACTTAACAGGATCTATCCGAGTGCCTCAAGGACCTCGGATAAACCACTTACAACCAAGATCATGAGATTAAGTAACACAAATCACACACAACAACATTTTTGCAGCAGAAATCTTATTACCAAATTCTACAAGTTACATCAAGTTTACTTTATGTTTATTGGAGTGATTACAATAGTGATTTAAAGAAATAAACTTTGAAATGTTATAAATTATTTATAAGTTTGAAATATATGCTAGCTCAAGTGACCATCCTCAATAAGAAGTATAGAAGGGTTACTTAGACTTATAAGAAGGCCGAGCCCACCGACACTTAACACCATCAACAACAGCACAAAATTATATCCTGAAAAACAACAGGGAATAAAACCCTGAGTACGCAATTACTCAGCAAGACTTACTTGACTAAAGAAAAGACTCTCAAGGGTATGCTAGTTTTAAAAGGATTCAAGGTAAGGCTTATCAAGAATCAAAGACTCTGTTTTGCAGAAAAGATTACTATGAGTGGATACTTAAAATCCATTTTTACTTGTCAGGTTAAGTAAAGTTACCTGCATCTAGAGTTCTTTCTACCCTAGTTCAAGCACTTGGCCTATACTAGTAGTCTTTTTATCATCCCTTTAGTTCACTGGATTGCTACGTGTAGGGCAGTGACCAAGTCTTCATGTCCGAGAAGTAACGGCGATCCGAATCGATTAATACCCAGCTGGGGATCTCCAATCACACGATATATGTAGCACTTAACCCTTGCATATGTCAACTCGCCACCGGGGTTCTTAAGACTAGATCAGGTTCACGCCAACCGAGAGCACAGATACACCACTGTCCAGCCTCTTGCCATGGAGGGTACACGCTACTCTCGCCATCTCTCCACTCCCATTGTGTGTTGTCTTATTCTGGTATTAGTCTGCCCGAGGCAAAACTTACCCATGATGAGGCGTGTGACCAGTTAAAAGGTCCTCAATCATCAAGCCTACATCGAGACGGTCCTTAATCGACTCAGACAGAGACACTACACCGAGACTCTCTTCTCGTGCAAGTCACCCGCCCGGTCTCAGCTTTATCATTTTAAACCCAAAGTTTGGTACCTGTCAGAGGTACATCTTTTCCAATGTTGAACCCATCACGGTCGTGATGGATCCACCATCAAGTTTTATTTTTGAAAACATTCCCACCCACTGAGGCATCACTTTTGTTTTAAAACAAAACATTTTCGTTTTTCTAGAGCAAGGCTAAGCATCATAAAAATTCTTTCAAAAAGGGTATCAAGGAAGGGTAATCAATTTTCTAAGGAAGGAAATGCATCAATTGTTTAGCACACAACTCCTATCACGTAATGCATCAAACAAGGTGATAAAGATTTTAAAACAGCAAGGAGGTGGCAAATGCACCGGGGCTTGCCTGGATAACACTAGGTTAGTGTTTGTTAAGTGGCGACCACTTGGCGAGCATCCTTTGGCTTGGCACTCGTTCAGATTATCCATCTTCCAGTTCTTCCGTCAGCATCATCCTGCGGATTAGCCCGCGCTTGGGGTCGACTTGGCTCGTCTTCCGCATCACGCGATTAATTAACGTACCTCATGGGGTGCAAGATGCACATGTATGAGCACGAGTATAAATAGTATAAGATAGATAATCTATACTAAAAAGGATAAAACACTTAAAATCAAGCATTAGAATCAATCAACAAGCATAAAGCATCATGGATATCACAGCAAGGTAACGACTCCATATTATTAAACGAACCCTGCCATATGCTATATTTCGACTAGACACTAGAAACACAAACACAAGACCTACTTTCCATAACGTTAATTCGACCACTCATCAGCTACGAAGCACCGATTTAATTCTTCTCGCAAAACCTATATTTTTGAACCTAAACTTAGCTAGCGCATAACACCGAAAGACTAACAATATTCAAACTTCTATTATTGGACACCCTGAGTTATAGTATATGCAGGACCAATTTAACTAACCTTTTAAATCGGGTTTCTAGATTAATTTGAATTACATACTAATTAAATAGAATATTACACTATTCGTTCTAACCGATAAAACACTATCAAATAACATAGCATTTGATAAAACTACATTCTCAACAACTTAAATATCAAGAGTACTTATGTACACTAGCCATTATGAAATCCTTGGATTTTCTTAAGATCGACTTCAAGCATCGACGAAATATATCCAAAACAATTTAGTCAATATCTATCTGCCAGACCTAAGAAACACTAGTCCTATAATTTGTACTATTAATTCGATCACATGATTTAGATATGTCTACCCTTATCCCTCATATGAATCGCATCTAAAATCTTGATTTCAACACACATATGCTAAATCAAGAAAATCATCGCATTTAATAATTTTACTAGCAGGAATAATAGATCAGCTTACCCTGATCGAATCGACCCGATAACCGCGAGGGCGACGACGGTTCTCAGTTTAGACATTCGGTCGAGCTCCTAGCAATCGTTGCACGGACTTCTCTCACATTTTTATCCAACTCCAGGATCACCCTCCGGAAGACAAAGTCGGCGAGGAGCCCCATGAAGTGAATGACGACATTGCTGCACCCACCACATGGAGACGAATGACAGCAATGCCACAACGGCTTCACGGACATGGCGAGGACGCAGGGCACAACAACTATGTCGATCGGGATTTATGAGATTGGTGACGAAGCTTAGCGTCAGACAGCTCACAACCAACACACAGTGAGCAACAAGGGGATTGAGGAGTTGGGCGAGCTCGACGGCCACGGGCGAGCGCAGAGGCGAGCCAGAGAGCTCAGCGCGCAGGAAGTCGACGTGCACTGCAGGGGCGAGCTCGGGGAGCAGGAGCGCCGCACAGGAGAGCAGGCCGGGCGCTGCAAGCAGAGGAAGCACTGGCGGCCATGGGTAGGGGCTCACGGCTAGCGAGCAGGGATCTTCGCGTGCGGCCATGGAACTTGGGGCAGTCGGTCGAGCTCGGCGTTGGGACGAGCTGCACGCGGGGAAAAGCCAGGGCGCGCGCAGAGAAGAGCGCCGACACGCGGCCATGGCTGGGACTCGGTAGGGAGCACGGCCGAGCAGAGAGATGGGCTTGAGGGAGAGCGAGCGAGCTGCAGGGAGGAGCGCGTGGCACCAGGGAGCTCGGCCGAGCGCTGTCCGAGTAGGGGGGCGGCTAGGGAAGAGACTCAGCGAGCAACAGACGGAGGTGGAAGATAGAGGAACGCGACTGCGCGCGAGGAGCACCATGGCCCTGAGAAGCTCGGCGGGGAAGAAGATAAAGATGAGTATTGCTGCCCGCGTGGGAGGAAAATCTGGGCGGCTGGAAAAAATCTACAGGGGAGAGGCGGCGGTAGATAGGATAGGATCCAGGATATGACAACCGGCTACACACTTCATTTTCCGAATCAAGAAACAAAAAAATCAGAAAAACAATAGTTTAGATGGTTCTAGCTAAACCTCGTTTGGATAATTTTCGTGACTAGTCTGGGCACGATGTAAAGGGACCAGATTAAAACGAGTTCGGCTTCGGTATTTTAATCTGCTCTGCGTGATTCGACCGAAATTAGCCGAAACCAGATCCGCTAATGTATACACGATTTCGTCGTCAAAACAGCGTGTTGCAGGATAAATTGGATCATATCCTCGCGCACGATTTTTCTCGAACAATGTGCGATACAGATTATTTTACCTCGAACATTTTAGTCATCGAGTTCAAATTAATTTGCCCAAGATAAAAAGCGTAAAAGGAGGTCGAGCTTCCGAATTCGTATTCGCTAATCTATGAATTTTAAATGGGCACAAGACTCGATATATCACGAAATAAATGCACGATATTGATGCGGCATCGAGACTGCGACCCATTCCGGAAGCGACGACACGCATCACACATGTGGGCTAGTAGCTGTGCGCTGTCCAGACACGGATTTTGCACCCGCCACACGCCACACCATGTCAGGCCACAGATAGACCTATGTGACGCAAGCGTGAAAGAATTTCAAACAAATTTTTAAGGAACCACATTTGATTTCAAATATTATAGTTTGGGGCAAGATGTCGATGGCTTAACCCCAAACGATACTGGATTTGATGTTCCAGAAGATTTCCAAAGTCTAAATTTTGTAAATTAAATTAGGGTAATTTAGACAGATGGAGACAGACACGATACCCAAATCGTGATAGACGAGGGTAATTAGACCTTAGTGTCCGTTTTATTTACTGATATCACGTGCTTAAATCCATACTCGTTGTCGAGCAGAATATAAACACATGGGGTGTTACAATTTGTGAACCAAGGGCTCAGGGTTAGTGAAGCATGGGACGTGGATCTCTGATCCAAGGGCCTGGATCACGTACCGATTCAGCATAAGTCTGGTCTAATCTGAGCCGTTGAAACATGATCGGGTGACTCACGATCCCTGATACCCCTTCAGTCAAGCGAATATGCAAAAGAGCCCCTCCAAATTTCAAGAACTAACCAGCCGTCCATGAAGGCTTAGCTTGAGCCTCAGGAAAATTGTCATTTAGGCCCCTGTGTTTCTCTGTTATTGGCGCCCAGTCCAGAGCTCAAGGAAAATCAGATAAATGAATTTAGAAATTGATTTTCAATACAAAAATAATTCTAGAAAATTGTATAATTCATAGAAAATTCATATTAAGTCCAAATTGATCCATTCCAGTTTCTATAATTTTGCAATATTATTGTTTATCAACTAGTGTCTCTGTTTTGACATGAAAACCATATTAAAATTTATATCCTAATTAAATCTTGTACCTAGCACCTAGAACTTTTGGAAATTCATAACTTAAAATCAATAACTCCAAAATTATGATCTTATTTTAATATGTAGATTATTAATATGTATTTTGTACTTATGTTTGGTGTGATGTTAATGTTTCCTATACACTGTTTGTTTGTATTGCTACGTTTAGGAGTGAGGACACATGTCATTTGAAGAGTAAGTTAGTACCTGGAATCTTAAGTCTCAGGCAAGTTGTGCCCTTGATCACTTCTTTTTACCCAGTCATGTTCTGATTAATCATAATGATCTGCATAGGTTAACTTTGATGGGTCCCAATAGGTTACCCTAGTTTGACCATCTTTATACCTTGTTTACCACTAAATTTTTGGGTAGTACATGTTATTGCTTTATGTGGTTTTGGGTATAGAGATCCACATTATTCATGATTATACTTTTATTATCAGTTGTTATTTACTGTTCATGTTAAGATCATTATGTTAATTGGAACATGGAGAACCACCCGGGAAAACAGTGCTACCACAAGGGTGGTATGGGACTGTCGGCGTTTCGAGACCGGGGGGTCCCTAAGCCGACGAGTGAGTGTGCCGCGTGCCCCAGCCCAGATGGGTCGAGCGCGTGGGCGAGCGCGAAGGGGGGAAAGCGAGGTGGCCGGAGCCGAGTCGTGAGGGAGGTGGAGATCCCGCGGCCTTCGTGTTCGTCCCACGCCCAGGTCGGGTGCGCTTGCAGTAGGGGGTTACAAGCGTCCACGCGGGTGAGGGAAGCGAGCGGCCCCAAGAGAGCGCCTGCCCCTGCCCTCGTTCCCGCGGGGCCCAACCTTCTCTAAGAAGGCCCTGGTCCTTCCTTTTATAGGCGTAAGGAGAGGATCCAGGTGTACAATGGGGGTGCAGCAGAGTGCTACGTGTCTAGCGGGGGAGAGCTAGCGCCCTAGGTACATGCCAATGTGGCAGCCGGAGAGATCTTGGCACCCAGCTGGTGTGATGTCGTGGCTGTCGGAGGAGTAACGGAGCCTGGTGGAGGGACAGCTGTCAGAACAGTTGGGCTCTTGCTGACGTCCCCCTGCTTCCGTAAGGGAGCTGAGAGCCGCCGTCGTCATGGGTCTAGCGGGGCACCATCATTGCCTATCTGGCGGAGCTAGCCAGATGGGACGTCGGTCTTGTTCTCTGCGGCCCAAGTTGGCTCGGGGTAGGGTGATGATGGCGCTTCCTGTTGATGTGGTGGACTTGTGCCCTAGGTCGGGCGACGTGGAGGCTCCTCCGAGGCCGAGGTCGAGTCTGTCTTCCATGGCCGAGGCCGAGCCCGAGCTCCTGGGTCGGGCGAGGCGGAGGTCGTTCGGCAGAGGCCAGGGCGGAGTCCGACCCCAGGGGTCGGGCGAAGCGGAGTTCGCCGTCTTCCGGGGCCTTAGCCCGAGTCCGAGCCCTGGGTCGGGCGGAGCGGAGTTCGCCGTCTTCCGGGGCCTTAGCCCGAGTCCGAGCCCTGGGTCGGGCGGAGCGAAGTTCACCGTCTTTCGGGGCCTTAGCCCGAATCCGAGCCCTGGGTCAGGCGGAGCGGAGTTCGCCGTCTTCCGGGGCCTTAGCCAGATTCCGAGCCCTGGGTCGGGCGGAGCGGAGTTCGCCGTCTTCCGGGGCCTTAGCCCGAGTCTGAGCCCTGGGTCGGGCGGAGCGGAGTTCGCCGTCTTCCGGGGCCTTAGCCCGAGTCCGAGCCCTGGGTCGGGCGGAGCTTCCTATGGCGCCTTTGGCAAGGCCTGGCTGCCTGTCAGTCTCACTCTGTCAAGTGGCACCGCAGTCGGGACGGCGCAGGCGGCGCTGTCCTTTTGTCAGACCGGTCAGTGGAGCGGCTAAGTGACGGCGGTCACTTCGGCTCTGCCAGGGGGCGCGCGTCAGGATAAAGGTGCCAGGCTACCTTTGCGTTAAATGCCCCTGTGACTTGGTCGGTCGGCGCGGCGATTTAGTCAGGGTTGCTTCTTAACGAAGGCAAGACCTCGGGCGAGCCGGAGATGCGTCTGCCGTAAAAAAGGGGGCCTCGGGCGAGACGGAAACACCTCAGGGTCGGCTGCCCTTGCCCGAGGCTAGGCTCGGGCGAGGCGTGATCGAGTCGCTCGTATGGACTGATCCCTGACTTAATCGCACCCATCAGGCCTCTGCAGCTTTATGCTGATGGGGGTTACCAGCTGAGAATTAGGCGTCTTGAGGGTACCCCTAATTATGGTCCCCGACAGTAGCCCCCGAGCCTCGAAGGGAGTGTTAGCACTCGCTTGGAGGCTTTCGTCGCACTTTTTTGCAAGGGGACCAGCCTTTCTCGGTTGCATTTTGTTCCGGTGGGTGCGCGCAAGCGCACCCGCCGGGTGTAGCCCCCGAGGCCTCGGAGGAGTGGTTTCACTCCTTCGAGGTCTTAATGCCTTGCGTAATGCTTCGGCTGGTCTGGTGGTTCCCTCATGCGAACTGGCCGTAGCCCGGGTGCACTATCGGGGCCCAAGTTCTCGGGCTGGTATGTTGACGCTGTCAACGGTTTGGCCGGAGCCGGGTTTGCGAGAGCAGCCCCCGAGCCTCCGCATAGGGCGAGAGGGCGATCAGGGACAGACTCGCCTTTTTTACATATGCCCCTACGTCGCCTTTCCGCAAGGAGGAGGGGGGAGAGCGCCATGTTACCCTCGATGGGCACCGAACATGGTGTCTCCGGTGAGCTGCAAGCGGGTAATCCGAGTGGACGTCCGTGCCCCGTTCGTTGGGGGTCGGCTAGGGGCCCGGAGGCACGCCCAAAAGTACCTGCGGGTGATCTGTCGGACCCGGTCCCCTGGCGACGGGGTCCGAGGGCTCGATGCCTCCCTCCGATGGGATTCCGTTACAGGATCGTTCCCGCTGGTCTCGGAAATGTCCTAGGGTACCTCGGGAGCGCAGCCCGAGCCTCGGTTATGTATCGAACGTACCCCTAGTCATCCCTCGCTCGGTGTCTGAGGCGACTGTGAACCCTTCGGGGGGCCAGCCTTCGAACCCCTGATCAGTAATGGGCGCGGAGCCCGAGTAGCCTGAGGCGGTCGTGGAACCTTCCGGGAGGCCGACCTTCGAACCTCTGACCAGTAGTGGGTGTCGGGCCCACGCGATCTGAGGCGGCTGTTGAACCCTTCAGGGGGCCAGCCTTCGAACCCCTGATCAGTAAGGAGGCTCGGAGCCTAGTTCCTTCACGGGGAAGGATCCCTTTAGGGGTATCCCCTTTCCCGGTCCCTGTTGCAAGAGATAGAGAAAGAGGAAAAAGGAAAAAGGATACGAAATTGAACGACGCGGCGTACCTTTTTTGGCGCGGTTGTTTTGGCGAAGGCGAAGCGTCGCCAGCTGCTCCTGCCAGAAGTGCCGCCTGTCCAGCCGCGGAGTTAATGCGACGGGGCGAGTAGTTGGCGAGGCTACCGTTGCGCGTGCGCGAGCCGTTCGAGGAACGGGTCACGGGCGCGTCGTCTTCACGCCGTGAGAGGGGGTTCTCTCGCTGCCTCTGGATGGGACGTGAGCTTGGCTGACGGCGTGACCGCTGCTCCCGCGTGCCTGCCACCGTCATTACTGCCGGCCCACCTTTGACCGCGTTTGACCGCTGCGTCAGGCTGGCGCTGCTGGGTCGCGCGCTGGGTCGCCTCGGGTCGCGGTATTGGTTCCGCAATCGAGGAGGTGCGGTGGTGGCGCAAGTGGTACAGTTGCTTGCATGCAGCATCCAGCGCGCCGGTCGCATGACGCGTGGGCTTGGGCCTCCGTGCTGGCATGTCAGGAGTCGGAGAGGCGCGTCCACTTGGCGCGGTTGCATGCCGCCTGCATGGCTGCCTGCCCCTTTCGCCCGTTGGCCTGGGCAAAAGTGGAGGGTCACTTGTAACCGCTGGGTGGTTGCGTGCGCCGTGCGCGGCGGTTTGGCTTCTTCTGCTCGGAGCCAGTCTGCATGACATGCGGGACCCAGCCCCCGCGCCGCAGGGGAGGGCTTTGGAGGCGTGTTGGAGAAGACTCAGCCCGTGACGGTTGGGGGCGCAAGCAGGGAGAGTCGCCTTTTAAAAGGAGGGCGACCCCTTCCGTAAGGCGACCGCGTCTTCTTTCTCCCTTATGCACTGTGTTTTTCCACCTTCCAAGCCCCCGAATGGGGGAAACCGCCGTCTTTTCGCCTCATCGTTGGAGGAACGCAACTCCGTGGGAGTTGGTACCTTTCAGCCATCGTTCGGCTTCAAGGATTTTCATCATGCAGCCCGGCTGCACCCCTCCACCGGCGGTCACCCAAGATGGTGACCTCCGGCTTGATGGTGGGGGAAAGCGAGCCGGGCTGCGGCCTCTGCCCCTTCCTCAGCCTCAAGGATTTTCATCACCAGGGCTGGGGAGGGGAGTGTGCCGAGTTGAGGTCGGCCCCCGCGAGGGCGGTGGCCCGCTCCTTCACCCAGTGATCGGAGGGAGGAGCGGTCGTCGTCCATGGCGCTGGCATCTGCAGCGTGCCTGGCCTTCGGACGCGAGTGGCTTCGGAGCCGCTCGTGACGCCGGCGTTTGCCACGGCAACTGGAAGAGGTTCTTCCGCCGACGCGACAGCCAAGGCGGGCCATGGACCGACCTCCAACTCTACGGCCTTCTGCCCGTCCTTGCCTCTCGAGTTTGGGCAAGGGCGGGGGCCTCCTAGTAGCAGCATCCGCCCTGAGGTCATCACTGCTGCTGTTCGGCCCCCCGGGGCAGAAGTCTTCATCGTCGCCGCTGCTGGGGCGAGCGATGACTAGCCGTTCGTCGGTCTTCTGTTGCCCCGCAGGCCCGCCCCTATCGAGTAGGGTTGTTCGCGCCCGCGGAGACGGAACCGGAGTTCCATTTGTAATGGCACTTCGAATGCCAGTGTTTTTGTTCATTACGGCTTTAGGGGCCTGAACATGTATGT
The DNA here is from genome assembly GCA_029449295.1 of Zea luxurians. Classification (NCBI taxonomy): domain Eukaryota; kingdom Viridiplantae; phylum Streptophyta; class Magnoliopsida; order Poales; family Poaceae; genus Zea; species Zea luxurians. The sequence goes on from JAOPSE010000046.1 coordinate 4,972,541, forward strand.
AATTATGGCACGGAGCCGTGTTTTTTCCTCGTTCTTGAGCGCTAGGACTCGTCTGCTGACTATCTGAACCGCTTCACCAAGTATGAGTCACCCCGTGTCAAGGTGACGAGTGAGGTATTCGTATCCCGGAGGCGTAGGAGTCCCTCGGCTCGGTCGGCCTTGCTGTCCGAGGTTCCTCTAGCTTAGTTAAAGAGACCCCTCGGCCGCTCCTCGTCGAGCCGAGGCCAGGGGTAGCGATATCAGCATGAATAGAGGCGGAGTTGGCTCGGAAATGAAACCTGGTTGGCCGGAGCCTAGCCGGGTTGTCCGTTGGCAGGATCGACTCCGGAGTTGATCAGCCGAGGCTTCGGACCGGGCCGGCGCCCTTGGAAGATGGTTGGCCGAGGCCCCGGAGGTGGCCGGCCGAGCCGCCTGCTCGGGCCGGATTCCCGGAGAAGTCCCTGACAGCGATTGCCCAGGCGTGCTGATGACGTCGTCCTTCGGAGCGGAGACCCTCGGACCGCGTCGCCGTCCGAGGCTAGGTCGGGCCTCGCCGAAGGTGCCGTCGATGCCGAGGGTGTTGCTGCCCCCTTCCAGCGTCAAGACCCGAGCCTGCAGGATTAGATTGTCTTGTAGCGTGTGCCTTGTGCGGCCGTCGAGGCCAGAACACACACCCTCGCTGCATTTTAAAGCTGCGTCTCTTTTCCTCTTGTTTCGAGTATCTGGACTTTTTGTCGATAACAGGGATGTTAGTGCGAGCGAGAGTTGCTTCTCGCGGAAGGTGATGAGTGAGGTATCCGTATCCCGGAGGCGTGGGAGTCCCTCGGCTCGGTCAGCCTTACCGCTTACACGTACTTTCACCCGTCCGTGAGGCCCTGTCGCCGACTCGGTCGAGAAGGCTCGAAGGATCGCTTCGGCAGAAGGGCTTCCGAACGTAAAGACTTGTTCGATCCGCGGAGCCACTTTATCCGAACGCGAGTTACATATCGCAGAAGGTGATGAGTGAGGTATCCGTATCCCGGAGGCGTAGGAGTCCCTCGGCTCGGTCAGCCTTGACTGCTTACGTGTACTTCGTCATTTCCAGGACCCACTTTTCGAAGTAGTCAAAAAGCACGAAAGATATTCTGGTAAAAGAGATTTTTTTCGAGGAAAATTTTGACGCAGAGGGGGTTTCCCCCCTTTTAGCCCCCGAGGGAGGGTCGGGCTTTGCCGAGGCGAGGCCGACCCTTCCTTGTTGACTAAACTTTGCGTGGGTGCGAGGTATATGAACAACTTGGAAACATCTTAAGGGTAGAAGCGACGTAGCTGTTGGATGTTCCAAGCGTTGCCGTAGACCTCGCCTTGACTGTTGGCCAGCTTGTACGTTCCGGGCTTCAGAACTTTGGCGATGACGAATGGCCCCTCCCAGGGGGGCGTGAGCTTGTGCCTCCCTCGGGCGTCTTGCCGCAGCCGAAGCACCAGGTCGCCCACCTGGAGGTCTCGGGGTCGGACCCCTCGGGCGTGGTAGCGTCGCAGGGACTGCTGATACCGCGCCGAGTGTAGTAAGGCCCTGTCCCGAGCCTCTTCCAGCTGGTCCAGCGAGTCTTCTCGGCTAGCTTGGTTGCTTTGATCGTCGTAGGCCCTCGTCCTTGGGGCGCCGTATTCCAGGTCAGTGGGCAAGACGGCCTCGGCCCCGTAGACCAGGAAGAACGGCGTGAAACCCGTGGCTCGGCTCGGCGTCGTCCTCAGGCTCCAGACCACCGAGGGGAGTTCCTTCATCCATCGCTTGCCGAACTTGTTGAGGTCATTGTAAATCCGAGGCTTGAGCCCTTGTAGAATCATGCCGTTGGCACGCTCTACTTGCCCATTCGACATGGGATGAGCTACGGCAGCCCAGTCCACCCGGATGTGGTGATCCTCGCAAAAATCCAAGAATTTTCTGCTGGTGAACTGGGTGCCGTTGTCGGTGATGATGGAGTTTGGGACCCCGAAGCGATGGATGATGTTGGTGAAGAAAGCCACCGCCTGCTCGGACCTGATGCCGTTTAGGGGTCGGACCTCGATCCACTTGGAGAACTTGTCGACGGCGACCAGCAGGTGCGTGTAGCCCCCGGGCGCCTTCTGCAGAGGGCCGATGAGGTCCAGCCCCCACACAGCGAAGGGCCAGGTGATGGGTATCGTCTGCAGATCCTGAGCGGGCAGGTGGGTCTGCTTTGCATAGAATTGACACCCTTCGCAGGTGCGGACAATTCTAGTGGCGTCAGCCACCGCCGTCGGCCAGTAGAAGCCTTGCCGGAAAGCGTTCCCGACGAGGGCTCGAGGCGCTGCGTGATGGCCGCAAGCCCCCGAGTGTATCTCTTGCAGGAGTTCCTGACCTTCGGTGATGGAGATGCATCGCTGGAGGATGCCCGAGGGGCTGCGGTGGTAGAGCTCCTTCTCATCGCCCAGCAAGACGAATGACTTGGCGCGTCGCGCTACCCGCCGTGCCTCGGCCTGGTCGAGGGGTAGCTCTCCTTGGCGGAGATATTGCAGGTACGGGGCCTGCCAATCTTGATCAGGCGTGACCCCGCTCCGCTCCTCCTCGATGCGCAGCGCCTCGCCCTCGGGAGCCGAGGGTTCCTCGGGCTGAACCGAGGACGGCTCGGGCTGGGCCGAGGTTACCTCGGATGGGGCCGAGGGCGCCTCGGGCTCGGGCGTGTCGCTGATCTTGACGGAGGGTTGGTGCAGATCCCGGGAGAAGACGTCCGGGGGAACCGTCGTTCGCCCCGAGGCTATCTTTGCCAGCTCGTCCGCAGTCTCGTTGTAGCGCCGGGCGATGTGGTTAAGCTCGAGCCCGTAGAACTTGTCTTCCAGGTGTCGAACCTCATCACAGTAGGCCTCCATCTTCGGGTCGCGGCAGTGGGAGTTCTTCATGACCTGGTCGATGACGAGCTGCGAGTCGCCGCGAGCGTCGAGGCGTCGGACCCCTAGCTCAATGGCGATTTGCAATCCGTCGATCAGAGCTTCGTACTCAGCCACATTGTTGGACGCCGGGAAATGGAGGCACAGCACGTAGCGCAGGTGTTTCCCGAGGGGCGAGACGAAGAGCAGGCCCGCGCCGGCTCTCGTCTTCATTAGCGACCCGTCGAAAAACATGGTCCAGAGCTCCGGTTGGATCGGAGCCGTCGGCAATTGTGTGTCGACCCATTCGGCTACGAAGTCCGCCAGTACCTGGGACTTGATGGCCTTCCGAGGGGCGAACGAGATTGTCTCGCCCATGATTTCCACCGCCCACTTTGCGATCCGTCCCGAGGCCTCTCGGCACTGGATGATCTCCCCCAGGGGGAAGGATGACACCACAGTTACCGGATGTAACTCGAAGTAATGTCGCAACTTTCGCCTCGTCAGGATCACTGCATACAGCAGCTTCTGAACTTGTGGGTAGCAGATCTTGGTTTCGGACAGCACCTCGCTGACGAAGTAAACTGGCCTCTGAATGGGCAATGCATGCCCCTCTTCTTGCCTTTCGACCACGATCGCGGCGCTAACCACCTGAGTGGTAGCGGCGACGTAGACCAAGAGGGCTTCTCCATCAGCTGGGGGTACCAAGACGGGCGCCTGGGTGAGGAGCGCCTTCAGGTTCCCGAGAGCTTCCTCAGCCTCGGGGGTCTAAGTGAAGCACTCGGCCTTCCTTAAGAGACGGTACAGAGGCAGGCCTCTTTCGCCGAGGCGCGAGATGAAACGGCTCAAGGCCGCGAGACATCCCATGACCCTCTGTACGCCTTTTAAGTCCTTGATGGGCCCCATGCTGGTGATGGCTGTGATCTTCTCCGGGTTGGCTTCGATGCCCCGCTCGGAGACAATGAATCCCAGGAGCATGCCTCAGGGCACCCCGAAGACACACTTCTCGGGATTGAGCTTAACGTCCTTTGCCTTGAGACACCGGAATGTCACTTCAAGGTCGGAGAGAAGGTCGGAGGCTTTCCTTGTCTTGACTACGATGTCATCGACGTAGGCCTCGACCGTGCGACCGATGTGTTCGCCGAACACATGGTTCATGCACCGCTGGTACGTTGCACCTGCGTTCCTCAAACTGAACGGCATGGTGACATAGCAGTACATGCCGAAGGGCGTGATGAAAGAAGTCGCGAGCTGGTCGGACTCTTTCATCTTGATTTGATGATACCCTGAGTAGGCATCGAGGAAAGATAGGGTTTCGCACCCAGCAGTGGAATCCACGATTTGATCGATGCGAGGTAGAGGGTAGGGAACCTTCGGACATGCTTTGTTGAGACCAGTGTAGTCTACACACATCCGCCATTTCCCCCTTTCTTCCTCACAAGCATAGGGTTGGCAAGCCATTCGGGATAGAATACCTCTTTGATGAACCCTGCGGCCATTAGCTTGTGGATCTCCTCGCCTATCACCCTGCGCCTTTCCTCGTCGAATCGGCGCAGAGGCTGCCTGACCGGTCGGGCTCCGGCCCGAATATCCAGCGAGTGCTCGGCGACATCCCTCGGTATGCCGGGCATGTCCGAGGGACTCCACGCAAAGACGTCGGCGTTTGCGCGGAGAAAGTCGACGAGCACTGCTTCCTATTTGGGGTCGAGCCCGGAACCGATCCGGATCTGCTTGGAGGTGTCGCCACTGGGGTCGAGAGGGACGGCCTTAACCGTCTCCGCTGGCTCGAAGTTGCCGGCGTGTCGCTTCACGTCCGGCACCTCTCGGGAGAGGTTCTCCAGGTCGGCGATGAGGGCCTCGGACTCGGCGAGGGCCTCGGCGTACTCCACGCACTCCACATCGCATTCGAACGCGTGTTGGTACGTGGGGCCGACGGTGATGACCCCGTTGGGGCCCGGCATCTTGAGCTTCAGGTAGGTGTAGTTGGGGATGGCCATGAACTTCGCGTAGCATGGCCTCCCCAATACTGCGTGGTAGGTTCCTCGGAACCCGACCACCTCGAACGTCAAAGTCTCCCTTCGGAAGTTGGAGGGTGTTCTGAAGCAGACAGGAAGGTCGAGCCGTCCGAGGGGCTGGACGCGCTTCCCAGGAATGATCCCGTGGAAGGGCGCAGCACCTGCTCGGACGGAGGACAGATCGACGCGCAGGAGCCTGAGGGTCTCGGCGTAGATGATATTGAGGCAGCTGCCCCCATCCATCAGGACCTTGGTGAGCCTGACGTCGCCGATGATGGGATCGACGACGAGCGGGTATTTCCCCGGGCTCGGCACGTGGTCGGGGTGGTCAGCTTGGTCGAAGGTGATGGGCTTGTCGGACCAGTCTAGGTAGACTGGCGCCGCCACCTTCACCGAGCAGACCTCCCGACGCTCTCGCTTGCGATGCCGAGCCGAGGCATTCGCCGCATGCCCTCCGTAGATCATGAACCAGTCGCGGACCTCGGGGAACTCTCCTGCTTGGTGATCTTCCTTTTTGTCGTCGTCGCGGGCTCTGCCACCCTCTACGGTGGCCCGGCCCGGTGGAAGTGGCGCCGAAGCATGACGCACTCCTCGAGGGTGTGCTTGACGGGCCCCTGATGGTAAGGGCACGTCTCCTTGAGCATCTTGTCGAAGAGGTTGGCACCTCCGGGGGGCTTCCGAGGGTTCTTGTACTCGGCGGCGGCGATAAGGTCCGTGTTGGCGGCGTCGCGTTTCGCTTGCGACTTCCTCCTGTCTTTCTTCTTGGCGCCGAGCGGAGTAGACGCCTCGGGAGCATCCTCCGACGGGCGGCCCTGGGGCTGCTTGTCCTTTCGGAAGATGGCCTCGACCGCCTCCTGGCCAGAGGCGAACTTGGTGGCGATGTCCATCAGCTCGCTCGCCCTGGTGGGGGTCTTGCGACCCAACTTGCTCACCAGGTCACGGCAAGTGGTGCCAGCAAGGAACGCGCCGATGACATCTGAGTCGGTGATGTTGGGCAGCTCGGTGCGCTGCTTCGAGAACCGCCGGATGTAGTCGTGAAGAGACTCTCCCGGCTGTTGCCGGCAGCTTCGGAGGTCCCAGGAATTCCCGGGGCGCACGTACGTGGCCTGGAAGTTGCCGGCGAAAGCTTGGACCAAATCCTCCCAGTTGGAAATCTGCCCCGGAGGCAGGTGCTCCAACCAAGCGCGAGCAGTGTCGGAGAGGAACAGGGGGAGGTTGCGGATGATGAGGTTGTCGTCGTCCGTTCCACCCAGTTGACAGGCCAGGCGGTAGTCCGCGAGCCACAATTCCGGTCTTGTTTCCCCCGAGTACTTTGTGATAGTAGTCGGGGGACGGAATCGGGCCGGAAACGGCGCCCGCCGAATGGCCCGGCTGAAGACCTGCGGACCGGGTGGTTCGGGCGAGGGACTCCGATCCTCCCCGCTGTCGTAGCGTCCCCCATGCCTGGGGTGATAGCCTCGGCGCACCCTTTCGTCAAGGCGGGCCCGACGGTCGCGATGAGGGTGCTCGTCGCCGAGGTGGCCCGGGGCCGCAGGCGCGGTGTTGCGCGTGCGCCCGGTGTAGGCCGAGGCTTCCCGCATGAGTCGGGAAGTCGCGGCACGAGGTTCCGAGGGGTACCCCTGCCTTCGGGAGGCAGAGCTCTCGGCCCGCCGGGCCGCAGCGCCTTCCAGGAGATGCTTGAGCTCTCCCTGGATTCGCCGGCCCTCGGTGGTTGATGACTCCGGCATCGCGCGGAGGAGCATCGCTGCGGCTGCTAGGTTCTGACCGGTCCCGCTGGATGCGGGTGGCGGCCTGTCCCTGGCATCGTTGGCGATGCGGTGCTGGAGACCCTGGGGCAGGTGACGTATTTCTCCGGCCGGGGGCTGGCCCGCCCATACCTGCCCGACGTCCCGGCGGATCGACTCGAGCGCTCCTGCCCCCTCGTCGAGCCCGGCCTGTGCCCTGCGGACTTGCTCGAGCTGTGGGTCGTGACCCCCCGCCGGAACGGGGACCACAGCTAGCTCCCGCGGGATGTCGGCGCGAGGCACTGGCCTAGGGAGATCACCATCCTCCGGCATGCCGAGACGGTTGCCTCCGGAGGGATCCCCTAGCTCGACGTGGAAACATTCGCGGCTCGGGCCGCAGTCCTTGTCGTCAAGGCTGCGGCTGCCGTCGGAACAGTCGGAGAGGCAGTAGTTGCATGCGGTCATGAAGTCCCGCATGGCACTGGGGTTGCCAGATCCAGAGAAATCCCAGCAGATGCTGGGGTCGTCATCTTCCTCGGACCCAGAGGGCCCGTAGGTCGAGACGCCCGTCAATCGGTCCCAAGGCGACCGCACACGAAACCCAAGAGAGGTTGCACTCGCCTCAACGTGAGCGCCCGCCAGAGCGAGGTCGCTAGGCGGGTTGAGGTCGAGTCGAAATGACGAAGGATGGGAATCAGTCGGTACCTTTTGGTCGACGAGGAGCGACGAAGTCACATCGGGGACTGATCGCGCCGTCGTCTTGGGTACGAGGGCGACGTCCTACAGGCCCTCCGTGAGCGTGCTGGCGTCGTCCACTTGCTCGGGGTTGGCGTGTTGCGGGGGGACGGCGCTCGCCTTCGCCTCAAACGCGAGGGTGACGCCCGACGCGTCCTCCGTTGGGGCGCTGGGGATGTCGATTCGCTCGACAGCCGACGGAGCGCAGCCTCCCGCTCGGCCCTGGTTGCCCCGCCTCCTCCTCCGATGGCGAGGGAGAGGATGGGGCGAGCTCGAATGTTGTTCTTCCCCCACGCGGGGAAGACGTCGTCGATTCCGCCGCCGGCGGGCGGGCTGTCGGCCACCATTGTCGCCGTCGCGCGGCGGTGGAAGGAGTATCATGTCGTAGCTGCCATCGAAAGACATGAACTCGAGACTCCCGAAACGGAGCACCGTCCCGGGTTGGAGAGGTCGTTGGAGACTGCCCATCTGGAGCTTGACGGGAAACTGCTCGTCAACACGCAGCAGGCCCCTACCTGGCGCGCCAACTGTCGGCGTTTCGAGACCGGGGGGTCCCTAAGCCGACGAGTGAGTGTGCCGCGTGCCCCAGCCCAGATGGGTCGAGCGCGTGGGCGAGCGCGAAGGGGGGAAAGCGAGGTGGCCGGAGCCGAGTCGTGAGGGAGGTGGAGATCCCGCGGCCTTCGTGTTCGTCCCGCGCCCAGGTCGGGTGCGCTTGCAGTAGGGGGTTACAAGCGTCCACGCGGGTGAGGGAAGCGAGCGGCCCCAAGAGAGCGCCTGCCCCTGCCCTCGTTCCCGCGGGGCCCAACCTTCTCTAAGAAGGCCCTGGTCCTTCCTTTTATAGGCGTAAGGAGAGGATCCAGGTGTACAATGGGGGTGCAGCAGAGTGCTACGTGTCTAGCGGGGGAGAGCTAGCGCCCTAGGTACATGCCAATGTGGCAGCCGGAGAGATCTTGGCACCCAGCTGGTGTGATGTCATGGCTGTCGGAGGAGTAACGGAGCCTGGTGGAGGGACAGCTGTCGGAACAGTTGGGCTCTTGCTGACGTCCCCCTGCTTCCGTAAGGGAGCTGAGAGCCGCCGTCGTCATGGGTCTAGCGGGGCGCCATCATTGCCTATCTGGTGGAGCTAGCCAGATGGGACGTCGGTCTTGTTCTCTGCGGCCCAAGTCGGCTCGGGGTAGGGTGATGATGGCGCTTCCTGTTGACGTGGCGGACTTGTGCCCTAGGTCGGGCGACGTGGAGGCTCCTCCGAGGCCGAGGTCGAGTCTGTCTTCCATGGCCGAGGCCGAGCCCGAGCTCCTGGGTCGGGCGAGGCGGAGGTCGTTCGGCAGAGGCCAGGGCGGAGTCCGACCCCAGGGGTCGGGCGAAGCGGAGTTCGCCGTCTTCCGGGGCCTTAGCCCGAGTCCGAGCCCTGGGTCGGGCGGAGCGGAGTTCGCCGTCTTCCGGGGCCTTAGCCCGAGTCCGAGCCCTGGGTCGGGCGGAGCGAAGTTCACCGTCTTCCGGGGCCTTAGCCCGAATCCGAGCCCTGGGTCGGGCGGAGCGGAGTTCGCCGTCTTCCGGGGCCTTAGCCCGAGTCCGAGCCCTGGGTCGGGCGGAGCGGAGTTCGCCGTCTTCCGGGGCCTTAGCCCGAGTCCGAGCCCTGGGTCGGGCGGAGCTTCCTATGGCGCCTTTGGCAAGGCCTGGCTGCCTGTCAGTCTCACTCTGTCAAGTGGCACCGCAGTCGGGACGGCGCAGGCGGCGCTGTCCTTTTGTCAGACCGGTCAGTGGAGCGGCGAAGTGACGGCGGTCACTTCGGCTCTGCCAGGGGGCGCGCGTCAGGATAAAGGTGCCAGGCTACCTTTGCGTTAAATGCCCTTGTGACTTGGTTGGTCGGCGTGGCGATTTAGTCAGGGTTGCTTCTTAACGAAGGCAAGACCTCGGGCGAGCCGGAGATGCGTCTGCCGTAAAAAAGGGGGCCTCGGGCGAGACGGAAACACCTCAGGGTCGGCTGCCCTTGCCCGAGGCTAGGCTCGGGCGAGGCGTGATCGAGTCGCTCGTATGGACTGATCCCTGACTTAATCGCACCCATCAGGCCTCTGCAACTTTATGCTGATGGGGGTTACCAGCTGAGAATTAGGCGTCTTGAGGGTACCCCTAATTATGGTCCCTGACAGGGACGCACTTGGCTGACTAATTAGGAAAACTAGTGGAGGACTACCTTACCTGAAAGGGGCAAGGGCAGTAGGGAGTGGTCAGTGTAGGGAGGCCCTTGGGTTGATTTTGCTGCGATGGTGGTCAGGCGAGGTGTCCCTGCTTTGGAGCTTCCTAGAAACTGTAGCGGGTTTTTTGAAGCTAGTGGAACTTTGTAAAGGCCTCGTAGTGTTACCCTTCCTCGCCTCCTCGGTAGAGGTGTATGGGATTGGCCTTCTCTTGGCAGATGGGTAACATGACTTGTGGATAAAGATGTGCAACCTCTGTAGAGCGTAAAACTAGCATATCAGCCGTGCTCACGGTCATGAGCAGCTCAGACACTCATATGATTAATTTATGGAACTAAATTCAATTTGTCATATGCATTGCATAGCAGGTTTTGTTATTACTTTTGTTCTACTACTTAATTGGGTTGGTATTTACTTATACTTAGTAATTGCTAATAAAATTTTGACCAACTTTAAAAGCAATGCTCAGCTCTAACCATCCTCTTTGGTAAGCCTTACACTTCACGTGAGCTCCCACCTTTGGCGAGTTCATGCACTATTCCCCACAACTTGTTGAGCGATGAACGTATGTGAGCTCACTCTTGTTGTCTCACACCCCCCCCCCACAGGTCAAGGACAGGTACCGCAGGATGAGGCGCATGGAGGATGCTGTGATGAGTTCGTGAGAGGTCTAGGCCGTCGTCTCCTAGTCAACTTTGGATTGCTGGATCGTAGTCTCCTTATGATGTAATTACTTATTTATTTTGTACAGAACTCCTATTATTTAGTAAAAATGTGACATTCGTTTCTATACCACTATTCATCATATGTGTGAGACTTGGTCCCAGCACACCTGGTGGTTATTTCGTGCCCGGGTTTTGGACCCCTAAAATCCGGGTGTGACACTCTTCGGCTGTAGCTTCGGCGTTTGTTGTTTCTTCGACACCACTTTAAGTTGAAGTTGTTATCTTCGGGCTATATCTTCGTCTTTAAGACCTTCGATGGAGGAGAAAACTCCCATCATAAACCCTTGCTTGTGACGAAGCTCCTGTAATAATCACCATTATACTAGAAGAAAATGGTTAGTCGTGTTTTTAGGACCTTCGGAAAAGGAATGCCCCAAAACAGTAGCCCCTCACAGTATTAGTTTGTTTCTTCGTAACAAATTCAGACTGTGATATGAACGAAGGCCTTTAGCCAAAGGTCCGAAAAAACACCTTCCCTTCACTAGAATAGCGAATCGTTCTGAATCATGGGACCCACCGCTCAGTGGTGCTTTGTGTATATATACAGAGGCTTGCGCTATGAATATTTTTCATGCTATCTAGCTCTTTGTGCTGTGATTGCTGTTTTTAGCTTTCTTCTTTTGTGAGCACAACTATTTTTTGAGCTTTGGCTTTTGGTGTGATCGTCATCGAAATGGCCGAAGATAAGAAGACTGTAGACCCCATAGTTATTGGTTTTTACGAAGCTATAGAAAGGACCAACGTTGAAAATATCACTGATGAAATGTTGGCTGGGCTATCTGGGGATTCCAGCGATAGTGTCAGTTTCGATGTGGAGAGCGATAATGAAGATGCCGAAGATCGACCATGGAGGCCAAGTCATGTTGTTTTTGGAAAGTCCACTATTAAGCAAGGACAGATAGAAGCGATGAAAGGAAAATATTTCCATGACATATCCATTGTGAGGGCTAGGGGAGAGAGTACTATTCCTCTTCCTAAAGCAAACGAAGTAGTGGTTTTTAAGATTTTTATGAAGGCTGGGCTTCGTTTTCCCTTGCACAAGATGCTGGTTGAAGTATTAAAGACATTTGAGATATACCTTCATTAGCTTACTCCCAAAGCTTTAATTAAAGTGGGGTTTTTTATTTGGGCCATGAGGAGCCAAGGGCTGGAGCCAGATGCCAAGTGTTTCTGCAACATTCATGAATTATCCTACCAGACAAAAGCAACTGGGAAGGAATAGTATCACAACAACTTCGGGTGCTATAGCTTTGTGCACCACTATGATGCGAGGTATCCCATGCCGACATTCCGAAAGAAGTGGTCGGGCTCTTAGATGAAATAATGGTTCTATGTGAAGAATGATCTGAGTGAGAGGGAAGATGTGGAGGGTATTATCCAGTGTCCCATACGGTCATGCTTCGGCATCAGAAGGTTGTCCATTGCAATTGGGAACAAAGTGCAAGCGTGTTTAATGGCTTTTAACACTGTGTGCACTTACATTGGTACCAGGGATTTGGTACAGAAGCATATTGCTTACAAGGTGTGGCCACTCGTGAATGACTGGGAAATGTCGAAGGAGACTGCTGCCGGCTCCAGCGAAGGTGGTCTGGTTTACTTAAGATACACCTACCACTATAGGAGTCAATTTGATGAGCCGAATGATGATTGGCTTGAGGCTATCAAAGCTACCAGTGACGAGCTGTTGGGAGCTTACACAAAGGCAGAGGATGAAGCTATGACCACTGCCTTCGGCGCTCGTGGAAAAAGGAGGTTGAATAGAGTTTTCGATGTTATTGGGTTTTTTATCCTGATTATTGCTATCCTGCCCGAAAGAAAGGGTTGAAAAGGAAAATGGTAGCCTCCTCCATCATGCCTAAGCCAAAGAAAATTAAAGTTTTAACTCATAGGCCGAGGCCACATTCTATAAAAAAGACAGCTGCAATACCTGATACAAAGAGGATAGAGATTGCTAAACAGACCGAAGCTCTCCCCTTGGCTTCGGAGACGATTCCTGCTGCGACGGTCGAAGCTAGTGTTGGTCCAGTAGAAGAGTCTGAGATAAAGAGCTCAAAGGTAGAAGAGCATTTAAAACTGCTGAGTCCCTCAACCACAACTGTAACACCCTAAATTTGGGGGTATAAAATTTCTTTCTTATTATCATCCAAATTCAGGTGTTACTCTTCTCTATCTCACTCTAGTTTCTCTCTCTCTCTAGTTTTCTCCCTCTCTTTTTCTTTTAATTAGGGTTAGTTGAATTAGTGAAGGATTATTTATTTTATTTTGTCCAAAACATATGAGTCATGGATTGTTGCATCATATTGAGCCTAAATATTCTTTGAATTGTTGCACATATTTGATTTGGTTTGAATTTGAAACTTGATTTGAATTTGAATTGAAAACCCTAGAGAAAATAAATAGAAAAGGCAATAGAAATTCTAGGAAAAAGGAAAAGGCCATTTCGGCCCAAACCAGCCCACTAAGCCCAGCCCGCGCCCGCGCCCGCGCGCTCTTGGTGCCTGACAGGCGGGCCCCGCCTATCGGCGCCAAACCGAGCGCGCTCACTCCCTCGCTCTCTCGCTGCTCTGTGGGGCCGAGCTGTCGGCGTCGTTCTCTTCCCCCGCGCCTGATTTCTCTTTGTCCCGTCGTCCCCACCTGCCAGCCGTCCCTAACCTCTCGCCCACGATCTCCCCGTCGTGGACATGCCCACGACCGCGCGTTCTCCGGCCACGTCCCTGCGCCCGTGCCCCTTTTGAGCCCCGCGCCCTGCTCGCCCACCTCCCCTCGCTCATTTGCACCCTCTGCCAAACCCTCTCGCCCTCTCTCTCGCTCTGCCCGTGCGTGCAGAGAGCTCCGCCACCGCCCACTATCGACCGCTGCCTGTTCTACGGCCACCGTCGTGTCCGCGCCCCGTCCCGTGCCACAATGAGTTCCGCCTCGCTGTTAGCTGCTCGGGACACCCTTCGGTGTGCCCTTCCCCTCTCTGTTTCGTTCGGTCCACGCTCACCGGAGCGATCCTTGCGCAGCCGGAGCCCCACCGTCGTCACCCTGTCGTGTCCTTGCGCCTCCGCTGTTGCTTCGCGACTCCAGCGCTTCCCCTCAAGGTGAGCAACCCACTCGTACCCTTAATTTGGTCGTCCCTGCTCTGTTGCTCGCGCGATTGCTCGCTGGAGCTATCCCGCGCCGTCGTTAGCCTGCCTCGTCGTGGTCTGCGCTCTCTGGTGCCCCTACACCAGCGTGAGGGCCATGGCCAAGTCTGCCAGACCACCCTGATCGTGCCTGAGCAAAACCCCAAGCCTCTAGTGCCCCGCCGTGGCCAGCCTCCTCGTCTCCGGCGAGCTCTCGCCGCGGGACTGAGCGGTGCCACCGTGCCCATGTCCGCCGCTGGCCGTTAGATCTCGGGCGTCCGTCCGAGATCGGGCGGTTTAGACTTAACTCGAGCGGATCTAATCCCAGCCCTCCGATCTAGACCCAACCGCCTCTCTCTCTTCCCCCTCCCCCGTGTCTTTGCCTCTAGGCCCGGCTAGTCAGCCCGCCCTGGCCCGCTGACGCCCTGGCCCCGCTTGTCAGCAGCGTCCGCGCGCCCGCGCCCACGCATGTGCCCGCGCGATCTAATCTGGGTTGCTGATCTCTGATCCGATGGCCAAGGTTACCCCGTACCCCTCCGCGTGTGAGTTTTGCTTAAGAGCCCCCTAGTTTTAGGAAATCAACCCGCCATCCTCTGTTTTAGCGCGTAGGCCCCTGGTTTATTTTGAATAGCCCCCTGCACTTTTATTTAATCACAAATTTAGCCTAATTTCATATTTCAAACTTCAAAACTTGTTTATTTCATATCTTTTTCATATGAACTCCAAATTTAGTGGTTCAAATTACAAAATATTCATAAAATTATTCTCTGTTCAAATAAAATATGACCAATTGTAGTATGTATACTTTAATTTTACACTTAGAATATAGGATTAAAGTATATGTTGATTTATTCATTTAATGAAGTAAATAAAAGGAGAATCCTAGGATTTAAAGTATATTTAATCTTGTGAGATTAGTGATATGCATTACATGAATTCATTTTTGGTTTAACCTTTTGGTCTTAATGAAATAAATGGAATTAGGTATGTAATTATGGATAACACTTAAAGGATAATCAATTTCCTAAAAGAGAGTAGTTCATCTTATAATTTAATCTTTTCTTTGTGTAATTACTACTTAACCTTTTTGAGCTATGTTTCAACACTTAGAGAGTAATCAATCCCCAATTAAGATTAGTCCATTTTAAAAGTTGATCTCATTCTCTTTTATTTAATACTATACCTTTTGAGATGTTTTCCAATGTTGGTATATGCTTGATGTGATGTTCATTTTTACTTTCCAAATGTATTGAATGTATGCTCGCTTTATTTAGACAATGAGCAGCTCATGGTTCCTGAGTGTGTTGCCGAAGATCCCTCTGAGCAACAACCTGGTGAAGGCAAGTGTCCTCAGACCCATCATGTCCTACTTTACTTCATAATTCACTGTCCTGCATTACATTATTGAAACATAAGGATTGACTAGTCTGTATTTACCTTATCCTTATTTACCTTTTTGGGTTAATCATGGTTAGCTTATGTTATTGCTTTAACTTAATCAATGAACATGATGTGATTATTTATGATACGATGATGTTATCCTGATGAGGTTCTTGTGATTCTTTTAGGGGGCTCAGGCTGTTTCCTGGGTGCCTCTCCGTAAGGACCTGTTTGGGGAGTGACAACCCGGGATAACAATGCAACCATGAGGGTGGAATGGGACGCCCTTAGCTGATTAATTAGAGGAACCAGAGGAGTAGTTGGCTTCACCGTAGGGCCGTCAATGGGGTCCGGGCAAAGTACTTGCTCTGCCGAGGCTGGTTGCAGAGGTTCTTTGATTTGGTTTTGTTAGTCGCCCTTCATCTAGGGAGATGTACTGTGTTTATCAAACTGGAGAAACCTAACGGGCGGCTATGACCTCTGGGAAATCTTTGTAAAGGCTACATAGTGAGACCCTGCTAGGTCACCTTGGTAGTGATCAATGGGGAGGCTAGAACCCCGGGCAGAATGGGAATCACGGCTTGTGGGTAAAGTGTGCAACCTCTGCAGAGTGTTAGAAACTGGTATATCAGCCGTGCTCACGGTTATGAGCAGCCTTGGGATCCTCTTTAATTAGAAGAACTTTGATTACATTTATGATGATGATTAGCAATGAGGGTTATAATTTTGATCTCTAGTATTTCCTCTTGGAGGGAGTACTCCTGGGTAATAACTGGGTTTATTACTAAAAGTTGGCTCTATTTATAATAATAAAACTTGACCAACTATAAGCAACTGCTTAACCTTAACTCCACATACAGCTTGTCCACCTTAGCCAAACGGGACATTGGCTGAGTACGTTGATGTGTATTCACCCTTGCTTTACAAACCACCCCCACTCCAGGTTGTCCCCATTGTACTCAGTGCTCAGGAGGTGAAGCTGGCAACATGGAGGACTTTGAGGAGTTCCAGGACTACGACGAGTTCTAGTTTACTTTAGTGGAAAACCCCCAGTCAGCTGCTTGTGTAGGCTTATCTTCTACGTTTCGTTTCTCCGCACTTTGATATTATTGTTGAACCCTATGGATATGTATTAGACTCTGTGGATGTCTCAGACATCTTGATGTAATTAAGTACCTTTTCATTATTTAATTCGAGCATTGTGTGATGATGTCCAATTATGTAATCACTCTGTACGTGAGTTCTAATCCTGGCACGTACATGGTTCGCATTCGGTTTACCTTCCAAAATCGGGTGTGACAACAATCGAGTTGCCAAAGCTAACAACTGCTACAACCACAACAATGACTCCTAAGAAAAGGAGGATGGCCAGCATTTTGGATGTTGTTTTGAAATCCACGAAGATGCCAACTCCTGCTACTACCGAAGCTTTTGATGACAGAATTGAAGATGTAAGGGAAGTGGCCACTGCAAGCGTTTCTTCTATTCACGTTGAAGCGGGGCCTTTGGGAGCTAAGCCAGTAGAGCTGGTGAAGGAGAGTCTTCGAGGAAAGCCAACATCACCTGTTCCCGAGGCACCTTCTCAGGTTGATTTAGACTATATTGTTCGACATGCTTCAGGGAAGCAACTATCAGAAGATCAAATTGCCAAAGTGCAACATTATGCTAAGGACCTGAAATACCCCCGAGGGTCCTTTGTATACGGAGGAAACGATGAACATGACTTCCTTTACTGTCTTCCAGACAGCAAGGAGAAAAATGTATGGCGGGAGATGATGGACAACATGGGATATCCGAAGCTAGAGCTTGGCCTATCTGCAATGACGAAGGATCAACTTGTAGACAACCTTGCTTACAACAGCCTGAAGGTTTGTATGTTTTCTTTTTTAATTTGATAATTTTTGTTTATAGTGAATGATTTTTGCGGTAATTCTTATCATTATTATTTGTATGTTTCTTGTTTGTTAGGGTCTAATTCTTAGCAAGGCTTTAAAGGTTCAAAAAGATGCAGAAGATGAGAGCAATTGGGAATCTTCGTTCGAAAGTTATAACGCTGAGAAACAAAGCTATCGGGAAAGATAAGATCCTGCCCTCCTTGGTAGAAAGATTGAAATCTAGCGAAACTAGGTTGTCTAACCTTTCCTAGGTAGAGCAGAAGATGAAGTAGATTGAAGAAAAACAACAAAAAGATGCAAAGCGTATTGCTGACTTAGAGTATGTGTTGTTTGTTCAAGTGGGATTGCACAGATTCGAAGTGCAGGGATTGGAGAAGAAGCTCGATGAATTGGCTGAGAATTTTAATGTTGAGCAAACAAAACGGGAAATATCTTATGCTGAGCGACTAAGGGTTCAGAAAAATGTCGATGAGCTCCATCAAGCAAAAGAGAAATGCTATAATGTTGCAATGAAATGTTGTAATAAATTGAAAAACAGCTTTGCCAAAGTTGGTGCATTCTCTATGGAGCAAGATTTTATCCGTGGTGATCCTGATGGAGTTATTCGATGGATTGGCGGCGGGGCCAAAGCCTTTGACAAAATTCTCAGTGATAGGGGAGACTTCTATGCCTTCATCGGCGCCCGCGGGGCCGTGTCTCTTTTTGAGAAGGTTGGCTGCGATCACGCAAAGGCTGTAGTTCAGCCAGAAATTTTGGTTTCAGCCAATGACATTAAGAGCCCTTCAGCCGAAGCCGCTACCCTGAGTGGGAATTTTTACTCCGAAGTCTGGTTGAAAGGTGGCTGAGAGATAGCTGACGAAGCTATCAGAAAAAATGAAAAAGAGTCTCATGATGCTTTGGAAGAGGCCAGAAAAACTAAAGAGGCTGCAGAACGTGCAAGACTTATAGGTATATCTATCGCGACTTAGCTTCGTAAATTATTTTAGCTTTGGAACTAACAAACACATTCTATGGTATAGCTGAACTCTCTCATCCTCCAAAGCCATATGACCCTGAAGCCAATCCATCTCTAAAGGGGGCACTTGATGTAATTAGAATAGCTAACGAAGCCATTGATGAAGTTGTTAATAGGCTATTAAACAAAGCTACTGACAAAGTTTTGAAAGAAGATGACTAGAGCTTGTCTATTCAGACTTTAGAATTTTTGTGTGCAGCTTCTTTTTGTAAGAAAAAATTATCAACTATTTATATATTTAATGATGTAATATATTTCTTTGTGAGGCATGAAATATTCGTACGTACTGTTTTTGAGCCGCAGGCGAAAAAAACACATTCCCTTCTTTTCATGCTTCATAAAGAAAGAAATCCCCCTTCTTTGTCGAAGCACTCTGAACGTCTCGTCGTAGATGTTGCATAAGAATACCGTTGTCGAAGGTATAAACCCTGTATAAAAACATCTCTGTCAAAGGCATGGGTCTTGTATTTTTTATACGTTCTTTCGTGATTCTTTGCCGAAGATAGAGTTAACCTCATGGGTTAGCCGGTATGTTTGAAGGAGCAATTTTCCTTCCTTTTCCACTGTTTCTGTCGATGCAAAATGATGTATGATGCGATGTTGTGCAATATGATGTGATGATATGAAGCAAATGATGTTGATACACGAATCATAAAAAATAAGACTATGCATCCCCTTAGGAACGACTTTGGAATCTCTTCACTTTTTACTTAGGTGGTATTTTAGCTCTGCATCCTCGTAGGAACAACTTTGGAGCTAAGCTCTCCATTCCCTTAGGAACGACTTTGGAGCTTCTTCACCTTTTACTTAGGTGGTATTTTAGCTCTGCATCCCCGTAGTAACGACTTTGAATAAGCTCTACATCCCCTTAGGAACGACTTTGGACCTTCTTTAGCTTTTACTTAGGTGGTATTTTAGCTCTGCATCCCTGTAGGAATGACTTTGGAGCTTCTTTATCTTTTCTGTTACACTCGATGGTGTAACCCCAGATTTATTACAACAGGCCAAAGGTTGTACCTTCTTATATTGTCTTTGGGAAAAAATATAAAGGCAGAAAAGTAAAGATTACATTAAGTATGAATTTTTTTGGTTGAGCCCTGTATTGTTTCAGTAAATGTGTCTGGACTCAGGCACAGTGCTGTTGACTGTGCGAGCTTCAGACTCTTCATGTGCATCACGCTGTTGTTGCGCTTGGCGATGCCCTTCTGGTTGCTGATTGTGAGGCAAGGTTAGAGCCATGGGTGGTGGTGGTAGCGAGGTCCATGCAGCTTGTGAATGGCTTGTCGAAGCAACTAATGTTGTGGACTGCTGGTTGTCCACATACTCAGGGATGTATGGGGAATAGCACGAAGCAGTATGTAGGACATGCTTCGGCTAATTATGTCGTGCTTTGGCTTCAACTATTTCCTTTTGTTTCTGGATCGTGACATGGCATGTCCTTGCTGTATGTCCTTTGTCTTCTCCACAGAATAGACAAAACAACCTTCTCGGTTGGGAGCTAAACCTTCAACCGAAGCTTCTTCCTCCTCTGCCTCTTGGAGCTGGTGGCCTGAAGGAGCTTTGTTGTGTCCCTGATGACTGAGAGTTGTGTTGATGCCCTTGAGTATGATTGCCCCTATCATCACTTGAGCTATGGTTATGAATCGTCCTGACATGCCTAGGGTGGAGCCTTCCTCCGAAGCCTCTAGTCATCTCGGAGTATCTGTAGGCCTCTTCTCTTCTCTATCGAAAGTCGTTGTCGACCTTGATATATTCGTCCATCTTTTACAGAAGCTTCTCCAGAGTTTGCGGAGGTTTTCTAGCAAAATATTGTACTGTTGGTCCTGGTCGAAGCCCCTTGATCATGGCTTCAATGACAATCTCATTATGCACCATTGGTGCTTGAGCTCTGAGGCGCAGAAACCTTCAGACATACGCTTGCAAGTATTCCTCATGGTCCTGCATACATTGAAACAGAGCTTGGGCAGTTACTGGTTTTGTCTAGAAACCCTGGAAACTGGTTACCAGCATGTCCTTCAGCTTTTGCCATGACGTGATCGTTCCCGAGCAAAGGGAGGAATATCACGTCTGAGCCACGCTCCTAACTGTCATGACAAATGATTTTGCCATGACAGCTGTGTTGCCACCATATGATGACATGGTTGCCTCGTAGCTCATGAGGAACTGCTTCAGAACAGAATGCCCATCATACATGGGAAGTTGTGGTGGTTTGTAGAAAGGTGGCCATGGGGTAGCTTGCAACTCTGCTGCTAGAGGAGAAGCATCATCAAAAGCAAAGTTGCCATGATGGAAATCATCATACCATACATCATCGAAGCTGGGCTTTCTTGTCGAAGCTCTCTCTGTTGTGGCCTTCGTCCTTGCTTGTCTTGCGTGATATGGCGCATTTCTTCGGTAGCTTCATCAATTTTCTTCTGAAGTTCAGCTAGTCGAAGCATTTTCTCCCTCTTCCTCTACACTTGTTGATCGATGGCCTCTAGGTCTCTGATCTCTTGGTCTAGCTCCTCCTCTTGTAGTGTTGGGTGATGGCCTTCCTTTTCTGGTTTCGGGCTTCTCTTAGAGGGGAGCCCTTCTTAGTTGATGTCCAGCAGTGCAAGGGTAGCCCCTGGCATAGCCTTCTTCGGCGGCATGATGAAGGTGGTTGCTTGAGCTATTGTCGAAGGTGGTCGTTTGAGTTCACCGGAGGTGGGTGCCAATATTGTTCACTTGTTCTCAAATACTGTGAATCAAGAACAAGGCAACACAATTGTTAAAGATTAAAGATCTTCGTCTTTTAAAGCATTATCTCCTTTCGGATATAATGATCTTCAGATGAAGGTCATGAAGGATGCACCTTCATCACTTGCGAAAATAACAATCCATAAAGATGATAAACATTATCCAAACATTATTCATGCATATATCGATTCATATATTTATTTCATGATAAACATATGAGTAAGATTTATATCACATTGATACCTTCGGCTTGTTCGAAGGTGTTGACGCGAGAGCGATTACAATCCAGCGTGAACAGTACGAGGGTACTATTCACCTATTTATAGGCACGGGACGCAACCCGGGTAAAAATACAATTATGACCTTAACTTTTGTTTATAACTGTAACATAAATCATTAGGGACTAGCTAGTCTTTTCCTATTTGGCTTAGCATCATGCTTGATCTTCGGCACCACTTTAAGCCGAAGCTGTTACTCTTCGGGTATAGCTTCGGCGTTCGTTGTTTTTTTGGCACCACTTTATGTCGAAGCTGTTACTCTTCGAGCTATATTTTCGTCTTGAAGACCTTCGATGGAGGAGAAAACTCCCATCATGAACCCCTGCTTGTGACGAAGCTCCTGTAATAATCAACATTATGCTAGAAGCAAATGGTTAGTCGTGTTTTTGAGGACCTTCGGAAAAGGAAGGCCCCCAACACTTGGATACATAGATTGATTTTCACGTGTAACTCACACAATAAGTGGAACTAATAAGTAGAAGTGAAATGCAAGAAACACTAACATCTTATAGATTTTATGGTTCAAACATTTTTTATGATTATATATGGACATATGTTGTGACTCAGTAAAAATTCATAAATTTTTTAGGCTATTTGTGTATTATTAACTTCTTTTTTCAGAAAATCATCAAAATGCAATTAAATTTATATATAATTCTACTGTCGACCCAAAATTACAAATAAGTTACCAACAATAATAAACATTCTATAAGAATATAACCTTAAATTCACACATGAAGATAACCTTAAGCCCCACATGAAAATGATAAAAAAATCTATTAATTTGATATAAATTTGGATATTATTTCAATAATTTGAACGTAAAGGTTTATTTAAACAAAAATGTGATTGTGTTATAAAGTTGTAGATCTCTTCGAGCTCTTTCGTATAAACTTTATCTTCATCGATTTTATATGTCAAAGTTATAAATTTATAAAAATATTATGCAGAAAAAGAAAAAAACAGGTACCCAAAATCCAAGTACCCCTATTCGACCTAAATATCTAAGTATTTATTGGATAGTCATCACTCCGTATCCGACTCGAATCCAAAACTACACTATCCGAGTACTATCCGGATACGTCCCGGATATAAACATACTCGAATTTGTATCCGAAAAACGGGTATTTTACTATATGTATCCGATACTAGACACATTTTTACCACTAGCGTCGGCAAACTGTGCATGTCCCATCGGGGAGCCTTGCCCTAATGCCCTTGCAGAGCCTCCGTCACCATGTAGAGGAGGGCTGTGACACCGGTGCGGGGGAGTAACGCCCGAGATGGGAAGCCATGCGCACTGGAACCTCGCAGAGCCTCGTCACCGCAACACAAAGGCGCTTTCGCATCATTAATTTGCGCCCGCGCCAGGGAAGAAGTCGCGAGTCTTGCACGGAGCAATTTTTTTGGGTAGTCGAGGAAGGGCCTGTGGCCAACATGGAGGGAATCATAATAGGAGGGGAAAATAGAAAGCAAATAAATTTCTGGGGTCTAGTACTACCACCGAACTCATCTTCTTTATGTAATGTCTCAAGCACTCAGTTAATACTTTTTTTTACCGGACAAAGCTTTCTCGAGTGTTACACTCGACAAACATTATATCGATAAAAGACTTTTTAACGAGTGTTTTTTCGGGCACTCGGCAAATCCTTTGCCAAATATCGAAAAACACTCGGCAAATAAAAAGCAAAGTACAATTAGCAAAAAAAAAACCTTAAAAACAGCAAACAAATTATTAATTAGGGGAACAACACCTCAACCAATGTCATTGTCCAACTCATTGCCCTATCATTTTGACCATTTTTTGAATTGAATTGACGTGTTTTGTGGCTGATGGTTATTCGAACTCACAATCCCTCTCGCGTGCGCTTAACTTCCTCTACCACTCAACCCTATCTCACTTGTGTCTATATTACGTTTTCCTTCACCACATATTATTACAAAACAAGAGTAAATTGATTATTTAAGGCATTAAATGAATTCAAACGAAAACTTTTAAACTACAAAGTTGTATAACTCTGTCGGCGTTTCGAGACCGGGGGGTCCTTAAGCCGACGAGTGAGTGTGCCGCGTGCCCCAGCCCAGATGGGTCGAGCGCGTGGGCGAGCGCGAAGGGGGGAAAAGCGAGGTGGCCGGAGACGAGTCGTGAGAGAGGTGGGAATCCCGCGGCCTTCGTGTTCGACCCGCGCCCAGGTCGGGTGCGCTTGCAGTAGGGGGTTACAAGCGTCCACGCGGGTGAGGGAAGCGAGCGGCCCCAAGAGAGCGCCTGCCCCGTCCTCGTCCCCGCGCGGCCAACCTTCTCTAAGAAGGCCCTGGTCCTTCCTTTTATAGGCGTAAGGAGAGGATCCAGGTGTACAATGGGGGTGTAGCAAGGTGCTACGTGTCTAGCGGGGTGAGCTAGCGCCCTAAGTACATGCCTGTGTGGCAGCCGGAGAGATCTTGGCACCCAGCTGGTGTGGTGTCGTGGCTGTCGGAGGAGCAACGGAGCCTGGCGGAGGGACAGCTATCGGAGCGGTTGGGCCCTTGCTGACGTCCCCCTGCTTCCGTAAGGGAGCTGAGAGCCGCCGTCGTCATGGGTATAGCGGGGCGCCATCATTGCCTATCTGGCGGAGCTAGCCAGATGGGACGCCGGTCTTGTTCCCTGCGGCCCGAGTCGGCTCGGGGTAGGGTGATGATGGCGCTTCCTGTCGACGTGGCGGACTTGTGTCCTAGGTCGGGCGACGTGGAGGCTCCTCCGAAGCCGAGGTCGAGTCTGTCCTGCATGGCCGAGGCCGAGCCCGAGCTCCTGGGTCGGGCGAGGCGGAGGTCGTTCGGCAGAGGCCAGGGCGGAGTCCGACCCCTGGGGTCGGGCGGAGCGGAGTTCATCGTCTTCCGGGGCCTAGCCCGAGTCCGAGCCCTGGGTCGAGCGGAGCGGAGTTCGCCGTCTTCCGGGGCCTTAGCCCGAGTCCGAGCCCTGGGTCGGGCGGAGCGGAGTTCGCCGTCTTCCGGGGCCTTAGCCCGAGTCCGAGCCCTGGGTCGGGCGGAGCGGAGTTCGCCGTCTTACGGGGCCTTAGCCCGAGTCCGAGCCCTGGGTCGGGCGGAGCGGAGTTCGCCGTCTTCCGGGGCCTTAGCCCGAGTCCGAGCCCTGGGTCGGGCGGAGCGGAGTTCGCCGTCTTACGGGGCCTTAGCCCGAGTCCGAGCCCTGGGTCGGGCGGAGCGGAGTTCGCCGTCTTCCGGGGCCTTAGCCCGAGTCCGAGCCCTGGGTCGGGCGGAGCTTCCTATGGCGCCTTTGGCAAGGCCTGACTGTCTGTCAGTCTCACTCTATCAAGTGGCACTGCAGTCGGAATGGCGCAGGCGGCGCTGTCCTTCTGTCAGACCGGTCAGTGGAGCGGCGAAGTGACGGCGGTCACTTCGGCTCTGCCGGGGGGCGCGCGTCAGGATAAAGGTGTCAGGCTACCTTTGCGTTAAATGCCCCTGCGACTCGGTCGGTCGGCGCGGCGATTTAGTCAGGGTTGCTTCTTAGCGAAGGCAAGGCCTCGGGCGAGCCGGAGATGCGTCTGCCGTTAAAAGGGTGCCTCGGGCGAGACGGAAACATCTCGGGGTCGGCTGCCCTTGCCCGAGGCTAGGCTCGGGCGAGGCGTGATCGAGTCGCTCGTATGGACTGATCCCTGACTTAATCGCACCCATCAGGCCTCTGCAGCTTTATGCTGATGGGGGTTACCAGCTGAGAATTAGGCGTCTTGAGGGTACCCCTAATTATGGTCCCCGACAAACTCTTTGAGACCTACAACTTTCATTTTGGTAGTTTTTTTCATCTGAGATCGTTTACAAAATTTGAATTTAAAATTTAAAAACTTTAGACGTATTTATATATGGTAAGATTTCAAATAAAAAAGTTGTCAACTATAAAATTAAATAATTTTTCAAGACCTACAACTTTAATTTTGGTGATTTTTTCATCCGAGGTCATTTGAGAAATTCGAATTTTGAATTCAAATATTGTTTTGCATGACCCAATGATTTCAAATCAAAATGTTGTCAACTAAAAAGTTTCATAACATTTTAAGACCTACAACTATCATGTTGGTGGTTTTTCCATCAGAGATCGTTTCACAAATTCGAATTTTAAATTTTTTGAATTCAGACATAGTTTCCGTTGACAAGATGACCTCAAATCAAAAGGTTGCAACCTACAAAACTCTATAACTTCCTAAGATCTTCATTTATTTTGGTTGTTTGGTTATTTATTCATCCAACATGGTGGTTCTAACATTATTCACAAATTTTATACATCTCTCTTGTAGTTTTATAAACTACAAGATAGGTATATACATTTTGTGAACAAATTTATTTAACTTTGTCATATGAAGAAATGGAAAAAATAAATATTGTACATCTTGATGATTTATACAACTTTGTAGTTCAAAACTTTTTCATTTAGATTAAATTATTGCTTTAATGTCAAAAATAGTCTTTGTCTAGTATAAAAAACACTTGCCAAACAAACTCTTTGCCTAATATTGAAAAAAACCATTCGGTAAAGAAGCTCTACTACCCAAATTGAAGATAAGAGGTCGAGTATATAGAGATGCTGTTAAAGATACTCTAATGTCGTCATAACAAAAATTACTAGTAGAATAAAGATGAAGGAAGAATATTCCTAATACTGATTCCTCATATGGAAAACATCCCACAAACCCAAAACAGACAGACATCCTCGTCTAAAAGCAACTACACAATGGACTAGTGATCATGTCGCGCCACAAACAAGTAGGAAAACTGGAGCCATTAGTCATGAAAGCGACTGCGGCATCTTCATAACAAATCACATAGGATTTATTATCCTAGCGCAGATGATAGCACCGCGAAAACTACATGTGAACAACTACATGCACAAACCTTATTCGGACGGCTACAAGTGTGATATCTTAAAAGTTGCATTAATCAACTATTTTCAACAGTGCAAAGTGCCTTTTATTTACACCGCAAATCCACACACGTTTATTTTATGTCAGCAAAAAAAAATTGCGAACCACGCGATTTCCAGTTTCCACTACTACAATCCTGAATTCACATGGAACAAAATCTGTCAGAATTGTTACAGAACCTATATGGTTGGGCACAGTATAAAATCTGCATCATCACTTCAAAAGTAGTGGTGTAGCATCCAGAATTGTTTGTTGTAATGATGACATAAAAAAAAACTGTAGCTCGCTGCCGGTGGAGCCATCAAAAGCATCCTCATCGCCATTGGAGAAATAAAATAGCAATACACTACAATTGTTGGACACAACACATTAGTGGCATAAGATTATTGGGACCACCATATGGAATTAATCAACTTGGATAGAAAGTCAAAACACTGAAACCATGTGGATGAACAGCTGCATAAGCTATATGCTCCGTAGATTAACCAAACCCACTTCGTGATTGGCCCATCAAAATCCCCTTTAATTCCGATCATCTAAGAGCTTGCTATGGAATGGAAGCATGGGTGGCAGATTTCCACCACAACTATATTGTTAGCCCCAGTAAAGCGATGACGATGAGCCAACGCAGAATTTGATAGACAAGCCAGTAAAGTTGTATCTTACAAGATACAATAAATCCCCTAGTTCGTTCACCAACTGGTGATGACCCATCGAAATTCCGCGCCATCATTTAAAAATAGCGATGGCGGAATTTCACCACGGATGCTGCTCACATGAATGACGAGACGACACGACACAAACGAGAAGGGCGGTTGCTTAACTTGCTTCAAACTGGGCGAACGCCACCGCCAGAAGCCCAGAAGCGCTGCCCGCTGTGATGCGAGTGTGACCCCTTCATTTTCAAGGCACCAACTTTCTAGAAGCTTGGCACGACCCCGTAGGCCCCGGCGTCCACGAAGAAGCCGTCCCTGGCGTCGTCGGAGAAGGAGAGCCAGAACTTGGCAGCAGCGTCGATGCTGTCCGATGTGCCGGCGCCCGAGGAGGAAGAGGAGGTGCCGGCGGCGCGCTTGACAAAGCGCCCCTTGATCCTGGGCCGCGCCTCGGCATAGGCCTTGCGGGACGCGTAGCGGATGGTCTTCTGGAACTTGCGCCTCTCGCGCTTCTCGCGGTACCTCTGCACCCTCGCCTCCCGCTCCGCCGCCGCCGCGGCGACCACGGCGGCGCCCGGGACGACGACAGCGGGCGACCACGTGGCCGTCCATGCGGCGGCGGCCAGACTGGGCTGCGCCCACAGAGGTGCAGCACCGTGATGGACGACGGGCGCCACGCCGTCCGGCAGGTAGCCGCCGCCGCCCGTGACACAGGCAGCGAGGTCGACGTCGGACAGCAGGTCGAACAGGCTCCTGCCCTCCGCGCCGCTGTCGCTAGTGGTGAAGCTCGCCGACGAGCTCCCGTTCTGGGGGCTGCCCTGCCCCTGCGCGGGCGCCGACGCCCACGACGACGACGCGTCGATGTCGTCGGGCGCGAAGAGGTCGTCGTCGTACACGCCGGATGCAGCAGCCACCATGGAAAGGGGCACGCGCTCGTGGCGCGACGCCAGCAGGTTCGCAGCGTGCACAGCGGTGTCGCAGGGGCTGCAGAGCGCCGCAGCGTCCGCCGCGCAGTACACCACCGCGGCGCCGCCGCAGACCGCGCACGCGCAGGCGGCACCCCCAGCCGCTGGGCTTGTGCTGCCTTCGCTTCTTCCCATCTCTCCTTCTAGGTTTTTTTTTTTCTTCTGGGCTTGCCTCAGCTTTCTTGAGCTTCTTTGTGTTTTGCTCGTGCTTGCGCTTGTGTTTTTGAGTGCGAAATGGCAGTGAAGCTGCTGAGCTGTATTAATAGGGGGAGGGAGATGAAGTGATGAAGCCACCGGGGACGAGGGGGAGGCGGGGAGCTTAGCGCGAAGGTGGAGTTGGTGAATCGGTTAAGTGGACACGTGGAGCTCTAATGGCCGCGAAAACTTTGGCTGAGGACGACCAAGATCGTGTAATTTAGAGGGAATTGGTAGGTGTACTATGGTAGGCACCCTTGTTCCCTTGCCAAACCATCCAGCTCTGCACTTGTTACAGTGTGACCTCTTGACATTAATTTCTGACATGACATATTCCTTCTCTTCTACATTACTTATAGGTCATTTGTCTTTGCCCATACGAGAAATTTTACAGTTCTCGGAAGAAGAAAAACTAGAGTTATCTATTTTAATAGATCTAATAGTTTAAAATAAGAAAAAAAAACAGTAACATACGGGCAAAGAACTAGTTCCAGATTTAGTTCGAAAGGTATATATCATAGTACATTCACGGATTCAAGAGCTCCTCATCTCCCATCTTCTCTGTTCTTCGCACACGCCGCCAGCCACCCGATGACACCGCGCCGCCGCCGACCAATGCTAGCCCGAGTAGGCACATGCTAGCCATGGCCGAGTAGAAATCCGCCGTCCCCAACTCGTGCCGTCCAACCATGGACGGTACTGGAGCAGTGGCTGCGGGCTTAGGCTGGGTGGCGGCAGGACAGGCATATGCAGCTCCCTATCTCGGTCTCTAAAAGATGTGCGCAGCCCGTTTTTGGTGTCAAATTGGTTTCATTAACTTCTCCATGTGATATTTTTTTTTTTTGAAATGCATGAACTTAAACGAGCCCATATACATATTTTTTTAACAACTCCATCGAAGTTAGAAAGACTTAACTTCGAACAAAAGTCAAGGTGAACTATAATTTAAACTGGATAGGGTATATGGCAAGAGTTACTCCTAGATATCACGTGCGGCATGATTCTTGGATACAATTTGGAATTTTTGAGCATCGTTCCTTTTTTGTACCTTAGAACCACTATCTTTACCATGCCAACTAGACAGTTTATGTCATTTAAGAGTATCGAAATCTCTTTATTACGAAAGCGTTTGAATGCTTGGAAATGTTTGAAATGTACATAATAATAATGCTATCTCCGTTGTCGAATATTTATCGGCGGCTAGTATAAATAAAAAAGAACGGATCGAGTACGTAGTATTATGAGATACAATTTCATACTTCAGCTTACCTTATGAGATCTATTGATCCAGAATCTCAAAATGAGAATGTGCCGTTTGTTAGCATCGATACGTACGGTATGCATGGATAAAAAAAAAATTCCTTCATGCATATATATGCTGTCGTTGTACTAGTGCGTGTAAGTAGTGATTGCTTGCATAGTTGCATTGCCCGATAGTCGGGTCGGTCGACAATGAAACCAGCCTGGACTGGAGTGGACAGTGGAGGGAGTGCTTCTGGTCAAACGATCGAGGGGAGCTGTCCACTACTCCGACTGGTCTGTGGTGACGTGGGACCTGCCAGGCCTATAGAAATCGCAGAAATTGATCCTGTCGATGACGTGGCGTGCTCGGACGTTATTGTGGTAGATCCCACAGCCTTTTCCCTCCGCGGATGCATTAATTTAACGCGCGTACTCCACTACTGTACCGAGTGGTAGTAGGTCTCGGCTGGCGATTGGTGGTGGTGAGTGCTGCGTGCCCGGAGATGCAATGCTTGGCTTGTGTTCCTCGTCTCCCTGTTGCCAGTTTGGCCGAAACTTGGTTTTCTTGATCGGACCTGTTCAATCCTGCCGTACAAGCGAGGAAAAAAAACTGTTAGAGCTAGATTGAGAATCCTGTTTTATCAAGGTATTTTCATTTTTAAGGGAAAATTAACTAATTTCCTTTGGGAAGTAAATATAACATGAAAAAAATGTGGTTCTCAAACTAGTCCTTAGTAACGTCATTTTTCTTAGATACTCCAGCATTTACTGCGGTTACAGACATATAGTGACGTGTTAACAAGAGATATTGTAGCGTACAGAACCCATTTGTACCCTTTTTTACGCGTGTGAGTTGTGACTTTCTGCCATTGTTAGTGGCCGAAGTATAAATATAAAATAGAGTACTCACTCCGTTCCAATTTACAATTTGTTTTACTTTTTTACCTCAAGTTTGACCGGCTCATCTTATGAAAAAACTTCATAATTATTGTTAATTTTTACTGTGATATTCTTTAGCATGTATATACTTTAAATGTGCTTTTAGATTTACATTTTTTTGTAATTTTTTTAAATAGGACGAGCCGGTCAAACGTGGCACAAAAAAGTCAAACGAATTGTAATTTAGAATAGAGGGAGTATAATAAATAAAATTGAATAGAGTCTAAGGAAATGAAACATACGGATTACCGAGTAATATATTTATTTTTTATTTATTATAGCTCCAATTCTAGAGAAAGAAAAAGCATATGGTAAAGACATAAAATGGTAGTACTAAGAAAATTGTTAAGAAAGCATTCGTCAATACCACTAGCAAGAGATAATTTAATCTTCCGTATTCTCACATCTTGAAATGAAGTTTTTGGGTGTGACCAAAATAATTAATCAAAAGAATGTTTTTACCAACTTCCTAAAATATTCCAAGATTTATTTATGAACCACATGAATTTTAAATAAATAAATTAATTTCATAAAATAATATGGGATTCTTATTTGTTGCATTTGTTTCCCATGCGTGGTGTTTTTTTTAAAAATGAATTCTAAAAACACGCAAGGAAAATATATTTTTAAAAATAAATTCAATTTTTTGTGCTTAAAATTTATTTGAAAAGCATGAAATGGAAATAAGCCGTAATAGTCCTATACGACATAATTCAGCCTACTGTTGCTAATGGTTTACAGTTGGTTACACCTAGGGATGAAAACCGATGGAAAACCTCTCTCCTATTTCCATATCTGCATTTTATCATCAAAAACAGGATCCGGTGTCGAGAACGGAAATCGGAGCGGGATAAACGGAATTGCAAAAACGAACGAAAACGGAAATGCTAACAGAAACTCGTAATTTAATACAAACACAAATGGTATTGATGGTTGGCTAATGATTGATTGCAGGACAATAAAATAAAAACAAATAGATACAGAGAGGCAACATTCTATTGTTGTTTGGTTGCTAATGGTGTACATATAGCTACATCCGATGTTGTTTAAGACTTTAATCCACTTGTCATTGAAAAGGGCCAATGGTTATAATGGTCACTTGTGTTATAATTTGACACTTAACTACACATGACTTTAGTTTATATATTAATGCATATTAGGCTCGTTCCATATTCATCAAATTCAGAATATATATGGGTTCAATCCGAATAAAAACGGGATCCTGCAAAAACGGACGGAATAAACCCTCTTCTGTTTCCATATTTTTCCATAAACACGAAAACGGTCAGATCAAATATAGAAAACTGTACGGATCGGGGTGATATTTTACTCGTCCATTTTCAACCCTAGTTACACCTTTGTGTCCAACTAAGGCACCAAGAATGCATATATGAACCCCGCTATTACAAACAAGCATGTAAACACATTCATGTTGATTATTGGCTTGTGTGCAGGATTTACGATCTCGGGATTTTAAAAATTGGACCCTAGCCGTCACGCAGGTAATTTCTAAAAGTTTGGGTCAAATTTAAATACATTCAAAGATTTTAAATTTTTTAACATAATCTTCTTGCAATCTATTTCTAAACCATCTAGCGCATGACAATTACATAAAATTATAAAAACAATAAATAAAACTATATTTCATAATTTATAGAACTTATTACATCATGTGTATCGATATTATCGTGAGGGCTTGTTTGGGAGTCACAAAAATGGAGAAAATTGGAGGGACTAAAATCTATTTTTATTAAGTTTTGAAT
This sequence comes from Zea luxurians, assembly GCA_029449295.1. NCBI lineage: Eukaryota > Viridiplantae > Streptophyta > Magnoliopsida > Poales > Poaceae > Zea > Zea luxurians. The sequence continues at coordinate 5,003,830 of JAOPSE010000046.1, forward strand.
AAGAATAGGATTTTAGTCCCTTCGACGCCTCCAGTTTTTGGACTCTTAAATTAGCCCTGAATATTTTTTTTGGGCATTTTGGTGCATGTTGGGCTGGGCGAGGCCAAATTCGGCTGGATTTTTTTGACCGAATTCTTTTTTTCAGAGACAATCAAAAGAAAGGAAATTTTTGAACATTTTGGATGCTTAGGTCTTCGTAATAACCCCTGCTTATGCGTGCTACTTGGTCTAGAGCTCAATAAGAAGTTGCTATGTACGGCAACGACCGCTATGCAAGTAGTTCTTTTGTGAAAGCGTGCAAGTAAACCATCTGATCCATTAGATTACGATCCAATCGCAGATGTAACCATGGTTTGTTAGGGTTTTTTTATAAAGATTATTGAGCTGGTGGTGGAAGGGTTTAAGTGTTAAATTTGACCTACGGTTAGATCACGATGCTTGCACAGAAGAACTGCTTGCATAGCAGTCGTTGCCGCTATATAGTGACATTGGTTAACATCAGATCGCTTATCACAAACTACTCCTTAACTTAAAGAAACACCAAATCATTAGCGATGAGGCATATCCCCTTCCACGGATAAGCCAGTTTACACGCCTCTCCGAGTAAACAATGGCGCCGCCACTCGAGCGCCTTGGTGCGGAGCGGCTACTGGTTTTATTTTTGTTTTTGTTTTTTGTTTTACCCTGAATGCGTGAATGATTGAACGGCAAGATACAGACAAAACCGTGTTGCGTGACAGCGTGAGTGATAATTTGCACAAAGCAAAAAGAAAAGAGATGGGTGCAAGCCGTGGCGCACTCGCGTTAGTGCGGCCAGTGCCCATGGTTCTTATCTCGCCGTCGTCGTGTTGGACGGCCGAAGCGGGAAAGGCCACCTGAAAGTCAACGAGTTCTACCGCGTTGACTTGTGCACCTATTATGCGGGAGCGGTCCTGGGGCAGAGGTCGACACGTGCCCTTCTGGAACGTTCGGATCGAAACTATCCGGTTGGAAAAACCAGCTGGAGGCTGGATCGCTGAGGAGTGAGGATTGAGGGGGCGGCGCGCACTGCTCACGGCACGGCCGGGGATAGCTGCGTCGGCAGACTCGGCACTCAGCAGCGCCGGCCTAGCGCCACGTCAGACTTCCCGCGCAGCGACCTATATAGGTTCGGATGATGACGTCGGCTAAGCGCACTGGTCTTTCTTGTTTTTCTCTGCAGGGGACGGTGCACCTGCTCAAAATTATTGTACTGCTGTTATGATTAGGACCCGTACTACTCTAGGGGGTTTAATATTTACGTAGCCTATGTTTTTTATAGCAATTAGATTGGTTAACCGTAGGCTAGCTCATAATTAGTCTATTTAATCTATTTTCACATGTTGGGGTAATCTTTAGATCTATGCTCTAAGCCACCTTTTTGTTTCATTCGTTTTGGTTAGGTCGATTTGACAAAACAAATCGTCCATGTTTAAATTTACATCTTTTTTTGCATCCAATTGGGTGACAAATTAAGCTGGTTGACCTGGTGTGACGGACGTGTTTGGAGCACCTGGTTAATTGCTTCGATTCTGAAGATGATTGAGCAATGCTAAAAATTAGTTGCCTTATTTGGACTATTTGGACTGGGTGCAGCCGATGTTTGAATTTAGCAGAGCTAATAGTTAGTTAGATATTTGTTAGGAAGCTAATTCTACAATAACTTTTTAGTCAACATATTAGCTCCATTACATTCAAACACCCTAAACAGCACAACCAAGCGAAGCTTTTAAACTAAATGATCATCGAAGCTCATACAATCTAAGGTGTTATTTGAATGTACTAAAGCTAATAGTTAGTTGACTAAAAATTATTAGTAGAATTAACTAACAAATAACTCAACTAATTTTAACAGCTAACTATTAGTTCTAGTGCATTTTAAACACCCAAGCTAGTGTCGATCCGGTAGAAGAGACGGGAACAAATAAAACAGCAGAAGAACAGCCAAAACTGTTGAGTCCCCCAATTGTGACAGGGTTGCCGAAGCTATCAACTACTGCAACAATGACTCCTAGAAAGAGAAGAATGGCTAGTGTTCTGGATGCTGTTTTACAATCCACTAAGTTATCAACTACTGCTCTGATGATAAAATTGAAGACACAAGGGAAGTAGCCGCTGCAAGCGCTTCTCCTATTCATGTTGAAGCAGAGCCTTCGGGAGCTACGCCAGTAGAGCTAGCGAAAGAAAATCTTCCAGAAAAGGCCACGACACATGTTCCCGAAGCACCTCCCCAGGGTGATTTGGACTACATTGTTTGACATGCTTCGGAAAAGCAGCTATCAGCAGATCAAATTGCCGAAGTGCAACACTATGCTAAAGAGCTGAAATATCCTAAGGGTCCTTGGTATACGGAGGAGACAACGAAGATGACTTCCTTTACTATCTACCACACATTAAGGAGATCAATGTTTGCCGTGAAATGATGGACAACATGGAGTATCCAAAGCTTGAGCTTGGTCTGTCTACAATGACGAAGGATCAACTTGTGAATTGCCTCGCCTACAACAGCTTGAAGGTTTGTATACTTTGGCTTGTCATTTAGTAATTTTTGTTATGGTGAACTATTTTTGTGGTAATTCTTATCGTTATTATTTGTTCACTCTTTGTTTGCAAGGGTTTAATTCTAAGTAAAGCTTTAAAAGCTCAAAAAGATGCAGAAGATGAAAGTAGCCAAATAGCAATTGGAAACCTTCGTTCGGAGGTCATAACATTGAGAAACGAATCTCCTAAAAATGATAAGATCATGCTCTTTTTGGTGGTGAGATTAAAATCTAGTGAAGCCAGGCTTTCTAGCCTTTCTGAAGCAGAGCAGAGGATGAAGAAGGCTGAAGAGAGGCAATTAAAAGATGTGAAGCGCATTGCTAACTTGGAGTATTTGCTGTCCACCCAAGTGGAATTGCACAAAACTGAAGTGCGAGAATTAGAAAAGATACTTGACGAAGTAACTATAAATTTCAATGTGGAACAAACAAAGCATGAGATATCTGACATGGAACAGTTAAGAGTGCAGAAGAATATTGAGGAGCTTCGTCAAGCTAAAGAGGAATGCTAAATATTGCTAAAGAATGTGCTAATAATTTGAAAAATAGTTTTACTAAGGTTGGCGCATTCTCCTCAGAACAGAACTTTATCCACGGTGATCTTGACGGGGTTATCCGGTGGATTAACGGTGAAGCCGAAGCTTTTGAGAAGATCCTCAGTGATAGTGGGGACTTCTGCGCTTTTACCAGCGCCTATGGGGCTGTGTCGGTCCTTGAAAAGGTCGGCTGCAAACATGCCAATGCTGTGGTTCAGCCAGGATTCTCGCTTTCAGTCAGCGATATTAGAAACCCTTCGGTCGAAGCCACTGCAGTAAGTGGAAAGTTCTATTCCGAAGTATGGCTAAAGGGTGGCCAAGAGATAGCTGACGAAGCTATCAGAAAGAACGAGAAAGAGTCTCATGACGCCTTGGAAGAGGCCAGAGGAACTGAAAAAGCTGTTGAACGTGCCAGACTTATAGAAATATCTATCATGACTTAGCTTCGTAAGTTATTTTAGCATCAGTACTAACAGACACTTGTATTGTGATACAACTGAGCTTTCTCCTCCTACGGAGCCATACGACCCTGAAGCTGATCCATCTCTGAAGGGCGCGCTCGATGTAATTAGGATTGCTAATGAAGCCGTTGACGAAGCTGTCAACAGACTACTAAACGAAGTTGCCGATAAAGTTTGAAAAGGGGATGACTAGAGCTTATCTATCGAGACTTTGGATTCTCTGTATACAATTTTGTTTTTGTAAGAAACACTTATCAACTATTTGTATATTTAATGATGTAATATATTTCATTGTGAGGCGTGAAATCTTTGTACGTACCATTTTTTGAGCCGTAGGCAAAAAAACACCGCCCCTTCTTTTCACGCTTCATAAAGAAAGAAATCCCCCTTCTTTGTCGAAGTGACTGTGAAGATCTTGCCGTAAATGTTGCATAAGAATACCATTGTGGAAGGTATAAACCCCGTATGACAATTCCTCTATCAAAGGCATGAATCTTGTATTATTGATACGTTCTTTCGTGAGTCTTTGCCGAAGATAGACTTAACCTCATGGGTTAGCCGGTATGTTTGAAGGAGCAATTTTCCTTCTTTTTCCATTGTTTTCGTCGATGCAAAATGATGCATGATGTGATGTCATGCAATATGATGTGATGGTATGATGCAAATGACGTTGATGCACAAAATATAAAAAATAAGACTCTGCATCCCCTTAGGAACGACTTTGGAGTCTCTTCACCTTTTACTTAGGTGGTATTTCAGCTCTGCATTCCCTTAGGAATGACTTTGGAGCTTCTTCACCTTTTACTTAGGTGGTATTTCAGCTCTTCATTCCCTTAGGAACGACTTTGGAGCTTCTTCACCTTTTATTTAGGTGGTATTTTAGCTCTGCATTCCCTTAGGAATGACTTTGGAGCTTCGTCACCCTTTATGTTACACTCGACGGTGTAACCCCAGATTCATTACAACAGGCCGAAGGTTGAACCTTCTTATATTGTCTTCGGGGGTGAAATATAAAGACAGAAAAGTAAAGAATACATTAAGTATGAAAATTTTTTGATCGAGCCCCTGTATTGCTTCATTAAATGTGTCTCAATTTGGGCACAATGTTGTTGACTGTGTGAGCTTCGGATTCTTCACGTGTATGTTGCTACGCTTGGCAGTGCCCTTCTGGCTACTGATTGTGAGTCAAGGTTGGTGCCATAGGTGGTGGTAGCGGGGCCCATGCAGCTTGAGAGCGACTTGCCGAAGCAACTAATGCTATGGGCTGCTGGTTGCCCACATACTCGGGAATATATGGAGAATAGGATGAAGGAGTATGCAGGACCTGCTTCGGCTGATTCTGCCGCGCTTCGGCTTCAGTTATTTCTTTTTTGCTTCTGGATCGTGACTTGTCACGTCCTTGTTGTATGTCCCATATCCTCCCCATAGAATAAACAGAACAACCTTCTGGGTTGGGAGCTGAACCTTCCTCCGAAGCTTCTTCCTCCTCTGCCTCTTAGAGCTGGTGGCCTGTAAGAACTTTGTTGCGTCCCTGAAGACTGGGAGCTTTGCTGATGGCCTTTAGTGTGGTTTCCTCTATCATCGCTTGAGCTAGGATTATGGATTGTTCTAACATGCCTAGGGTGGATCCTTCCTCTAAAGCTCCTAGTCATCTCGGAGTATGTGTAGGCCTCTTCCCTTCTCCGCCGAAAGTCATTATCGGCCCTGATGTACTCGTCCATCTTCTGGAGAAACTTTTTCAAAGTTTGTGGTGGCTTCCTGGCAAAATACTGCACCGTCGGTCCTGGTCAGAGCCCTTTGATCATAGCCTCGATAACAATCTCATTTGGCACCGTTAGTGCCTGAGCCCTATGTCGCAGAAACCTTCGGACATATGCTTGCAAGTATCTTCATGGTCTTGCGTGCACTGGAACAAGGCTTGGTCTATTACTGGCTTCGTCTGGAAACCCTGAAAGCTAGTTACCAGCATGTCTTTTAGCTTTTGCCATGACGTGATCGTTCCCGGGCGAAGGGAAGAATACCACGTCTGAGCCACGCTCTTGACTGCCATGATGAAGGATTTTGCCATGATAGCCGTGTTGCCACCATATGATGATATAGTTGCATGGTAGCTCATAAGAAACTACTTCGGATTAGAATGCCCATCATACATGGGAAGTTGTGGTGGTTTGTAGGATGGTGGCCATGGGGTAGCTTGCAATTCTTCTGCTAGAGGAGAAGCATGATCAAAAGCAAAGTAAACATGATGAAAGTCATCATACCATTCGTCATCATTGCTTGGACTTTCTTGACGAAGCTCTCTCTGTTGTGGCCTTCATCCTGGGTCATCTTGCGTGATATGACGCATTTCTTCGGCAGCTTCATCAATCTTCCTTTGAAGTTCAGCTAGCTGAAACATTTTCTCTCTCTTTCTCTGCACTTGCTGGTGTATAGCCTCCAAGTCTCAGATCTCTTGATCTAGCTCCTCCTCCTATGGTGTTGGGCTGGTGGCCTTCCTTTTCTGGTTTCGAGCTTCTCTCAGAGAGAGCCCCTCTTGGTTGATGTCTAGTGGCTGAAGGGCAGCCCCTGGCGCTATTGCTTTCTTCGGTGGCATGACGAAGGTGAATGCTTGAGACGTTGCCGTAGGTGGTCATTTGAGTTCATCGGAGGTGGGCGCCGATGTTGGTCACTTCTTCTCAAATGCTGTGAATCAAGAAAGATAGACCTTGTGCAACGTGCCAGGTAGGAAAGCAGGTGGGAACTACTCATCAAAGCAAGAACGTGATGACGACATCAAAACCACTGGAACTCCTACAAGTGGATCTCTTAGTCCCCGTTGCTTATCTTAGCATCGGGGGAAGTAAGTATGGTCTTGTAATTGTTGATGATTTTTCCCGCTTCACTTGGATGTTCTTTTTGCAGGATAAATCTAAAACCTAAGGTACATTAAAGCGCTTCTTAAGGAGAGCTCAAAATGAGTATGAGCTCAAGGTGAAGAAAATAAGGAGCGATAATGGATCTGAATTCAAGAATCTTCAAGTAGAAGAATATCTTGAGGAGGAAGGCATCAAGCATGAGTTCTCCGCTACCTATACACCATAGCAAAATGGTGTAGTAGTGAGAAAGAAGAAGACACTCATCGACATGGCAAGAACAATGCTTGGGGAATACAAGACGCCTGAGCGTTTTTGGTTGGAAGCTGTAAATACAGCTTGCCATGCCATAAGCTGGCTCTATCTTCATCGCCTCCTCAAGAAGACATATTACGAGATCCTAACCGGTAACAAACCCAATGTTTCCTACTTTCATGTATTTGGAAGCAAATACTACATCTTGGTAAAGAAAGGTAGACATTCTAAATTTGCTCCCAAAGCTGTAGAAGGGTTTTTACTAGGTTATGATTCAAATACAAAGGTGTATAGGGTCTTCAACAAATCATCAGGATTAGTTGAAGTCTCTAGCGACATTGTATTTGATGAGACTAATGGCTCTCCAAGAGAGCAAGTTGATCTTGATGATGTAGATGAGGATGAGGTTCCAACGACCGCAACGCGAATAATGGCGATAGGTGATGTGCGACCGCAGGAACACCAAGATCAAGATCAACCATCTTCCTCAACACTGGTGCATCCACCAACTCAAGATGAGGAACAAGTACCTCAAGATGAAGGCATGAATTAAGGGGGAGCACATGGAGAACAGGATAAGGAGGAAGAAGCCCAACAAGATCCTCCAACTCAAGTCTGGGTGACAATTCAAAGGAATCATCCAGTAGATCAGATTCTAGGTGATATCAGCAAGGGAGTACTCGCTCACGTTTAGCTAACTTTTGTGAGCATTACTCATTTGTTTTTTCTATTGAGCCTTTCAGGGTAGAAGAAGCCTTGTAGGATCCGGACTGGGTGTTGGCCATGCAGGAAAAGCTCAACAACTTCAAAAGAAATGAAGTATGGAGCCTGGTGCCATGTCCAAAGCAAAACATTGTGGGAACCAAGTGGGTGTTCCGCAACAAGCAAGATGAACACGGTGTGGTGACAAGAAACAAGGCTCGACTTGTAGCAAAAAGTTAAGCCCAAGTCCCAGGTTTGGATTTTGAGGAGACTTTTGCTCCTGTAGCTAGGCTAGAATCAATTCACATATTATTGGCCTATGCTGCTCACCACTCATTTAAGTTGTTTCAAATGGACGTGAAGAGCGCCTTCCTTAATGGATCAATCAAGGAGGAAGTATATGTGGAACAACCCCCTGGCTTCAAGGATAGCAGGTATGCCGACCATGTTTACATGCTCTCTAAGGCGCTCTATGGACTTAAGCAAGCCCCAAGAGCATGGTATGAATGCCTTGGAGATTTTCTTATTTCTAACGCTTTCAAGGTTGGGAAAGCTGATCCTACTATCTTTACTAAGACTTGTAATAGTGATTTGTTTGTATGCCAAATGTATCTCAATGACATAATATTTGGTTCTACTAATCAAAACTCTTGTGAGGAGTTTAGCAAGGTGATGATGCAGAAATTTGAGATGTCTATGATGGGCAAGTTGAACTACTTCCTTGGATTCCATGTGAAGCAACTCAAGGAAGGAACCTTCATCTCTCAAACAAAGTACACTCAAGACTTACTCAAGAGGTTTGGGTTGAAGGATGCAAAGGCCGCAAAGACACCGATGGGAACAGACGGACATTTGGACCTCAACAAAGGAGGTAAGTCCATTGATCAAAAGGCATACCAGTCTATGATAGGTTCTTTACTTTATCTTTGTGCTAGTAGACCGGATATTATGCTAAGCGTATGCATGTGTGCTATATTTCAATCTAACCCTAAGGAATGTCACCTTGTGGCCGTTAAGCGAATTCTTAGATATTTAGTCTCTACGCCTTGCCTCGGGATCTGGTATCTAAAGGGGTCTACCTTTGAATTAATCGGATATTCAGACTCCAACTATGCCGGGTGCAAGGTTGATAGGAAGAGCACATCAGGGACTTTTTAGTTTCTAGGAAGGTCCCTGGTGTCATGGAGCTCTAAGAAACAAACATCCGTTGCCCTATCCACCGCTGAGGCCGAGTATGTTGCCGCAGGACAGTGTTGCGCGCAACTGCTTTGGATGAGGCAAACCCTCAGGGACTTTGGCTACAATCTAAGCAAAGTCCCACTTCTATGTGATAATGAGAGTGCAATCTGCTTGGCGGATAATCCTGTTTAACACAGCCGCACTAAGCACATAGACATTTGACATCACTTTTTGAGAGACCACCAGCAAAGGGGAGATATCGATATTTATCATATTAGCACCGAGAACCAGCTAGCCGATATCTTCACCAAGCCTTTAGATGAGAAAAGGTTTTGTAGGCTGCGTAGTGAGCTAAATGTCTTAGATTCGTGGAACTTGGATTGATCTACAACATACATGTGTTTTTTGCCTTTGATCATGTTACTTTAAGCATTAATGTCTTTACTTGCTTATTTTTGGTGCTCAAGTTGTACAAGTCAACCCTAGACCTCACAAGTCCCTATGCACATGATGCACATGTTTAGGGGAGGACGTACTACAACTTGATCCTTTGAGACTAACGTGTTTTCTTAAGTACTTTTGATATAGTCTCAAAGTTGAATTGAATGGGAAAATGTGAACTTGGACAAATAAAGGGCTTCCAGTGCATTCCGGTATCAATGTATCTTGTCCCAAGTTTCTCTTTGTGTTTTCTCATTGCCTTTGATCTTATTTGGCATTTGTGTGAGGCAATGAGGTTAAAGGGCCAAATAGCTCTCCTGTTTTGGTGCTTAATGCCAAAGGGGGAGAAATTAAGACCAAAGCAACTGGATTAGCCAACCACTTGTGAATTTCAAAATTTTAGTGTTAGATTCTTGGTGTTTGATCAAAACCCTCTTATTGCAAAAACTGTTCTCTTATGGGGGAGAAATTTGATTATGGGAAAAGGGGGAGTTTTTGGCACTTGATCAAAATTACTCTTGAAAGATCTCTTGATTTTCCAAAACAAGTGATTTTGACATAGAGATAGGAAAACGAATTTGTTTTGAGAAAATAAACCAAGTGGTGGCAAAAGTGATCTAAATATGCCAAATCCTATGTGAGATGAATTGGTCTTCAATTTGCACTCTTTCGCTTATCTTTGAAAATGTTGTTGCACTTTGATTTGCTTTTAATGTGTTGCCATAAATCACCAAAAAGGGGGAGATTGAAAGGGAAATGTGCCCTTGGGCCATTTCTATAAATGTTTTGGTGATTAGATGCTCAACACATATTGTTTTGTGCGAAGTCTCAAAGAGATACAAATGGAAAATCATGGTATGATTCTAGCCTAAGTAAATTGTTTTTGGTACTAACATTATTCTACTAAGTGCTAAAAACCTTGTCAAATCGAGAGAAATTAGATTGGAGAAGTTTGGCTAAGTCCAACCAGACTTGCTCCAGCCTATGGTGCATCGGACTATCCGGTGTGCACCAGACAGTGTTCGGTGCTCAGGCGGGCTCCTCCGGCGAACAGGACGCTCTCCGAAAAAACTCAGCGCATCTCGACCATAATTCACTGGACTGTCCGGTGAGCCAGCCGCGCCTCGCCAACGGTAGGCAGCGCAATCAGCAGGCGACATGTGGACTTCGCCAACGGTCACCAGGCCGCACCGAATTGTCTGGTGTGCCACGAGTGCCGTGGCTGCAAAGGTCGACTTCTCCAGAAAAGGAAGGAAATCGCGCACTGTCACTGTCCGGTGGTGCACCGGACTGTCTGGTGCGCCCATGGACTGAAGGCAACTGTGGCCTTCCAAATGGAGCTCTAATGACTCCTAGCTGCCTTGGGCTATAAAAGGGACCCCTAGGCACATGGAACAGTACGCCAAGCACCTCTTAAATATCCTAAGACGCTGAGACTTCGCATTCACGCATCTGGTTCACTGTGATAGAGATCCGAGCACTTTTCTGAGTTGTAACTTCGTTGTGTTGCTTCCGTGTGCTCGTTCTTGTCTTGTGTGCGTGTTGGTGCTGCAACTCTCGCTCTTGTGTGTATTGCTTTTCCCTTCTTACTCTTACTCTTGTACTCATTCGAGATCATTTTGTGTAAGGCGTGAGAGACTCCAAAGTGTGGAGATTCCTCACAAAGGGATATACTTGAGATAAAGAGAACCATGGTATTCAAGTTGATCTTTGGATCACTTGAAAGGGGTTGAGTGCAACCATCGTCCGTTGGGACGTCACAACTTGGAAGTAGGCAAATATTCTACTTGGCCGAAGCACAGGTTAAAAATCGATGTGTCACTTGTCTTTATTCTTATGTGATTCCATCTATCTCTATTCACTTTACTTACATAATTGCTCTAAGTTTAATACTCACTTTGTGAAGAACAATTAAGTGAAGAAGCTTACTCCGCTAGCACTTCTCTCTCGAACTTGGTTTTCACTAATTCAATATTAGTCCAAGTTTGTTTTGTTAAGCTATTTTTACAGGATCACCTATTCACCCCCTCTAGGTGCTCTGAGACGCTACTGCGAGGCTATAGAGGAGATAAGTTTATGGTTGATGGCTTGAGGTTTTAGGATGACACATATTTATATGGGCAGGTAGGTGGGCAGTTACAAGACAGATCTAATCTAGTATTTACCTGTTAGAATCATATCCTATCTGTTTGGAACTAACCTAAACTCTTTTATTCCAATAATATTGTTGTTAATTTATACTAATCATACTAGACCTCCAATTTAAATAAATTTTAGAATAATTTTTATTTAAATTTTAAATTAAAATGTTGGGTGTTACACGCGAGTTGAAAGGAGTACTTTCATAAATATCTTATTGCGACATCCTAGTTTATATCGACTTTGCCTAAATGACGTCGTGTACAAACAAACCAACCAAACATACATCAATACATTATATTAGCTTATATTTTATTTTTAATTTCCGCTTTCTATTTTAAATTTAAAATTCAAGTCTAATTTAAAGCTAAGTTAAAATTTCTATTTCAAGCATAAATTGCAACAATAAAAAATTCAACACGAATGCAAAACATTTTTATTAATTAATTTACCCATTTAAGCAAATGCTTCAAACAATACATATAACTCAGTAGGAATAATTCATGTAAGATGTTTTACCATAATGATTATTTAAGAAAATAATTCAAACACATAGCCAAAAATTTTATATTTAGCATTTATTTAAATTTTAGAAAAATAGTTTAAATTTATAACTTTATTATAAACAATCTTTAAATTTTAAATCTTTAGAAAATTTTACTGAATACTAAAAATAGGGTTTTTGTGTGTTGCATTTCGTCACATTCACGAGCTGCATTTTTAGACGAAGGCAACTAGAGGCCTTCACAATAACTTTGGTTGTTATAATTTTGCCTGTCGGAGGGGTGCTCTATTTCTGGTTCTTGCCTACCAAAGCAAGTGACTGAATGAGTGGGCAAAGGAGTGGTTTTACATGAAGAATGATTTGAAAGAGTGACCTTCCATAAACGGAATCATTCAGACTCCTATTCACACATGCTTCGATTATAAAAAAACCAACTTGTTATATCAACTTCGAAGCTCAGGATGTTATGGTTGCCTTCAACGCTATTTATACATATGTCGGGAAAAGGGATCTTGTTCAAGAGTATCTGGATTTTAAAACATGGCCACTGAGGGCTGAGTGGGAGATGCCAGAGGTGTCTGAAAAAGATGCTTCGACTGTGGAGCCTGAACTAGTCAGACTTTGCTATAACTATAAGTTTGAAGATGAATTTAGGGAGCATTGATATGAATGGTTAGATTTCATCGAAGCAAAATGTAATGAAGCAAACCAGAGGCTGAAGATTTGCATCGAGCTTTTGTAGCACGAAAAACTATCGACTTCTTCTATCCTGGCTACCCTGACATGATTCAGGATTCAAAGAAGAGGAGGAAGAAGAAGAAGGTGACCATGAAGCAGAGCAAAATTCCAAAGATAAAACATGGCTCAACAACTTCTCAAGCTCTAGAGGAGATTCTGGTATATAGTGAACTTAAGAAATTTGTTATTCTACCGAGATACCAATGTGTTAATTTATGTTATTTTTAACTTTTTAAGGCTGCGAAGCTAAGTTGCCGGCCACGACTGAGGAAATTCCCTTGGTTGGTGCAATTTTGGAGGCCCTGAAACCTATTGCTTCGAAAGCCTAAGAAATGAAGATAGAGGATGCCATTGCTTTGATTGCACAAGGAGTTACTCCTCTAAAACTGCTCTCAGATGGTGAAGAAGAAGAAGAAGAAGAACGAATAGCTCTGGTAACAAGCTCATAATTCGACGTGGACGAAGAGGAGTTCAAGGAAAAAGATACTGCCAGCACAACCTTGGCGCCTACTGTAGATGTGGCGATATCAGGAAGTCCAAAGGTTGAAATGATGCCTGCAGTAGTAACACCTTCAACAATCATAATGGCCAAGGATATAGTAGTTCTTCAAAGGCTATGCTGGCAGAGGATAAGGGTAAAGGGCTCGAAAAATTTGAAGAGGCCAATAAAGCTATCGAAGATGACACACCGCTTGGTGAGGGGCCTTTTGATTATGAGCTGAGGGTCAAAGATATAGAGTTCATCATGCTGCTGGGAAGATTATGGGTGCCAAACAGCTAGCCAAAGCCATTGGTTTTTTGCACAGCTCGGGTACCCTTCGAGGTTTATGATCTTCAGGGGAGGGCTAGATGACTATTTGTATTGCTGCCCAGACAACTTAGAGACTAAAGTATACTGCTACATGGTGGATAATATTGGTTTTCCAAAGCTAGAGGCCATGCTTTTAACTATGTTCTCCAAAGAGTTTTCGGACTGCCTTGCTTACACGCATCTAAAGGTGATTTCTATCTACTTTTCCTTTATGGTTCGGGTTAAATTGCTACAAGACTTGTGCTGATTTTGACTTCTAGCAGGGCCTATTCTTGAGCAAGGTTCTAAAGAACAAGAAGAATGTTGAGGGTGAAGCTGCCCAAAAGGAAATAGTTAAACTTAGATTCGAAGTATCTGGGCTTCAGTACGACTACGAAGAGAAAGAAAAATCGTTTAAGAGCTTGGAGAAGGATTTTATTGGAAGTCAAGTCGAAGTTCAAGCTATGTCTAAAGAAGAGAATAAACTTAAGGAAATGGTGAGAAAGAAAATATAAATGCTCGAAGCTTCAAACGCTGAAAAAGGACAGGTGCATCGCAACGCTCGAAGTTGAGATAAAGCGAGCATAGGAAGAATATGAGGCTGAACTTCTAAGATAAGGTGAGCATCCATCGAAGCAACTATTGACCTTAGTTCTGCTCATGTGAAGGTAGAAGACCTCAATGATGAAATAAACCATACAAGGTAACTCAATGAAAACTATTGGATCTTGATGACCAATTACTACACTCTTTTCAACTGGTGTTGCAATGAATTGGCCAAAACCTTCTCCTCTGGTTGAGCAAAGTCTTGGGGAGAGGAACTTTGTGGATGGTGACTTAGAAGGAATGATGCGGTGGATACTTAGCGAGAATCGCACTTACATAAGTGTTTTCTCAACTAAAGAGGACTATTGCGCATGGATAGGCACCCGAAGCACTGCTTCGGTTTTATTAAAGGATGGGTGCAGTCATGTAAGGTCTTGTACTGACCCTGACTTCAAAGGTTTTGCCGACAGCGTACGAAGATTGACTGTCGAAGCTTCGGAGTGGTCCAAAAATCTTATTAGATATATGGAACAAAGATAGAAAGAAAATCAGTATTGAGGAATCAATGAAGAACATAGAGAAGGTTTGTATTTTACTACCTTCATTTTAGCTACACGAAGTATACATGCGTTCTAACGTCTGTCCATTTTGTAGGCTCGAAAGGCAACTTAAAAAGCTTCAAACATTAGGAAGAATCTGTAGAGCAAAACGCCGAAGGTACTTTTCCTTTTTTTAATCTTTACTAGATTTCTTTGTGTTCATGCTGACGATTGTTCTCTAACTTTTGCTGGGAAGTTTCTACTTCATAGACAATAATTGGAGTAGAACATACTGAAGCCAAAGCCAAAACCGAAGTTATTGTTATTGAGGCTGAAGCGATAGCTACAAGGGCCACAAAGAAAGCTGTAGATGATGTTGTTTTTAAAATTTGTGAGCAAGTTTACGATGAGATGATGCGAGGGTAGCAAACAATCGTTTTATTGTAATGTTTGTGGCATGAAGTGATTGAACACTCGAAGCTTTCTTAGTAGCTTCGTTGTAACATAACATAACTTTTTTACTTCAATTTCGGCAGTTTACTTTTTTCCTTTGTGATGTGTGAAAGTTATTCATCATGCATTTTTGAGTCGAAGGTGACAAACACCATCCCTTCTTTTCACACGTTACAAAGGAATTCATTCCTTAGAAATAGCTTTGACGTGAGCTAGATTTGTGCTTGCATTCCCTTAGGAATAGCTTCGGAGCATTTTTCCACCATTGGGTGATCGAATCGAAGCTCTGCATTCCCTTAGGAACGACTTTGGAGCTTTTTCATCGTTACTTAGGTGATTGAATTGGAGCTCTTCATTCCCTTAGGAACGACTTTGGAGCTTTTTCACTGTTACTTTGGTTATTAAATCAGAGCTCTATTACCTTAGGAACGCCTTCATAGCTTTTTCACCATTACTTAGGTGATTGAATCATTTCATCATTGCACACGAAGGTACCAACTCATTATTACATTGAATTGCTGAATGGAAAAGAGTTTTGCAAGTAATCGTAAATGCATAATAGCTTCTTCTTGATAGCTTCGAGTCTTCTTACCTAGCCCCTTAGGGTTCCTGAGTATATGTGCTTGGCCTCCGAGACTGTGCTGTTGATAGTAGGAGCTTCGAAGGTTTCCCTTCTATCCCTGTGTTTCATGACTTGCACTAGGAATTTGGGTCGACCAGCAGGGACTTGATCATGAGGGGGTGGTCCTAAGATGAAGATAGATGAAGGCATCCATGCGCTCATCATAGGGTTACTTAAAACATTGGAGGTCGAAGGTTGAAGCAGCTTGGGTCCTGTGATTGAGGATGTACATACTATGGAGCATACGGTAAGCAGTACGCAAGGATGTACTAAACACTTCCTTCGATTGAGAGGGTTGAGATGTTGCTGAAGCGATATCTTTCTGCTTGTTAATGGTGTGATGGCAAGTTCTTGTAGTGTGGCCCTTACCTTCACCACAAAATTTGCAGAACGGTTTCCTTGGAGGTTCGTTGGACTTGCCATTGAAGCTTTGGCCTCCCTGTCCTCCTCTCGGGGCTAGCGGACGAAACGTGCCATGAGAATGCTGCTGCTGAGAGCTTGCTTATTGTTGGCCTAATTGACCTTGAGATTGGGTCGCCTTTTCTTCACCTTGCATCGGGTCGTGAATGCTTCGGGCATTCCTTGGGTGAAATCTTCCCGCGAAGCCCCTAGCGGCTTCAGTGTATCTCTTTAACCCCTCCCTTGTGTGGCGAAAGTCATTGTCAACTTTTATGTACTCATCATCTTTTGCAGTAACTTCTCAAAAGAATGTAGAGGTTTCCTTGCAAAATATTGAGCTACTGGTCCTGTCCTGAGCCCCTTGACCTTGGCTTCAATGGCGATGTCATCTTGGACCGCTGGCGCCTAGGCCCGAAGACGAAGGAACCTTCAGACGAATGATTGAAGGTATTTGTCTGGATCTTGGGTACACTAGAACAAGGCTTGTGCAGTAACGGGCTTTGACTGAAAACCCTAGAAGTTAGTGAGAAGCATTTCTTTTAGCTTTTTCCATGAAGTGATAGTTCTAGGCCAAAGAGATGAGTACCAAGTCTAGGCCACATTTCTGATCGCCATGAGAAAGGATTTTGCCATGACTGCTGAGTTGTCACCGTATGAAGATATGGTAGCTTCGTAACTCATGAGGAACTGCTTCGGGTTAGATAGGACATCATACATTGGCAATATAGGAGGTCTGTACATTGGTGGCCAAGGTGCTGCTTGCAGCTCTGGTGTCAGCGGTGAAGCTTCGTCATAAAGGAAACTCTTGGTGGTTGAATGACTCATGATGAAAATTGTCATGGTTACGGCCATCATAGTTTTGGTCCTTGAAGTTGTACTGATCTTGCACTTCAATGTTTCACATCTCTTTAATTGCTTCTTTAATCTTCTTCTAAAGCTCATATAGACGAAACACCTTCTCCTTGCGTTTCTCCATTTGCTGGTGGATTGCATCGAGATTGTTGGTTTCACAATCAAGCTCCTTGTCTTGCGGTTCTGGATTGATGGCCTTCCTCTTCTGGTTCCTTGCCTTCCTAAGGAGAGCTTCGCCCCCTTGGTTAGGATCCAAGGTCATGAGGTCAGAGCCAATCACCACTGTCTTCTTTGGCGACATGATAGGAGTTGTTGTGGTCGGAGTGAGTTCACCGGACCAGCCTTGGAATCCTTTCTCTCTTGCCGCACAAGCCTTGGAATCCTTTTCCTTCGCCGCTTTTCGTCCGAAGTCTTCTCCATGGCGAGGCTAATGGCTTCGGTTTGCGCCTTTGCTGCTTGTATACATGTGAACAAAGCTTTACCTTCGTTGCTTCGACCGAAGGACAGCTTTGCCTGTTCTTCATTTTATGCCTGAAACACGTTAGTTTACACCGAAGAAGAGATGTCTTAAGGACCTTCGGCAAAGTAAGCCCCCAACAGCTTCTACTGTTTCTACAGTGTTTTATCTTTATGGATTATAGATGCAGCAATCCGACACAGTTGGCTTTAATCCTAAGCGAACAATTTGTTGGATTGTCGCTGCAGTATGGGAGAATTGTCAGCACACGTGTCCTGTTGTGGATGACATTATCATGAAAGGTATGTTAACCTTTTGGCAAACGATTTAAATCAGGGTCAAGTCGTTAAGTACTGCAAGTGATGTGAGACGATGGTTGAACAGTCATCCGTGGTGCAACAAACCTTTGCTTTCAGGTGACGTCCCTGCTGATGTCAATTCGTAGGCCTCTTGTCTCATCAGGGCATCATGCGGAGCTGGATTGTGCGATCTATCTTGTTATGGCCAGCCTGTGTACGCCCGGGCCTACATGCAAATCTTTTGCTGCCACCGAAAGGATCAATCATGAAACAAACCGCTCAATCCGCCCCCAAATTGCGATACTAGTCTTTCCAATCCCAATCATTTGGGGGAAAAACTTGTCACGATCCATGAGATTTACGGGTAAAGATCGTTTTGCTCATCATTTTCTACAGACCTATTTATTCTTCAGCTCAATGTAAGAGGATACTACATCTAACGTACAGTAGTATCCAAAAACTTCAACAAGCACTTTACAGATAATTGACGGTGGTGTAGAACTTCTGGAGTTAAGACAAATAAGAGAACGGGATTTGCACGCTGACATGCAATTGCAAGTAAACGGGCAGCATTGGCTCTATTCTTAACCATCCAGCAAATGACTCATGACGAGATGGAGAGGCTCCTAAAGAAGGAAGGCATGCCGACTATAGCATACCAAAAATGATGATCTCCCTTGGAGCAAACAGAAACATCTGACGGCACATCCAGGCTCCGCTTGCCACCATTCAACACTACACGAGGGGAAAACCCCGTGGGGGAATGGTGGGAGGCGGATATTCACCGACTCGACATAAGAATTTCGTGCTCTTGTAACAAGAAGAGCGTAGACGAGGCAGAGGCGCCAAAGGAAGGCACGCGTCGCACCACGACAAAGGCCTAAATGCCAGTGCCAAGCACAACGACACAAGAGACCTACAAGAAAATGATGACGCCAATTTTCCATTACAACATGAGTCCTCCATGATGACACCAGATAAGTAGGGGAAGGGGCTCCATGACGACGCCTCCAAGGAGGTCAGTGGTGCCGAGGGCATTGCCGTCATCTGCACAGACTACATCTGACATGGCTTTCGCCTAGGACCCCCAAACTTCAAACTCCCGGCGAAAAGTGAGGAGGCCTGGGTCATACTCCTCTCAGGGGCCTATAGACGGCGATGACAACCAATGATGGCGGCACGACCTAGAACGTGAGGAGGCGACGAGGGCCCGCTGCCCACTATACCGTCCCGGCTAGGGTCAAGCTGTCACTTTCGGACGGCCACGCCGTTGCACGCGCGAGCCACGACGCCGTGAGCCTGCTGCGCACGCGGCAAGCTGCAGGTCCGACACCTTGAGCGTTGCCGCATGCTACGCGAACCGCCGGCAGCGTGCCATGAGTGCCACTGCGCAGGCAGCGGTCGAGGCCCAGGCCAACGACGAGGTTGGTGGCCAGATCTGACAACGCGATGTCGTGACTGTGTGTCAGAGAGGAAGCCGGATAGGGGAACAATAGTGGGGAGAGGCGAGAGGCTGGCACCCGACGAATCGAGCAAGAGAGGGACGGGTAGGTCGGCGCGCGGTAGGACCGGTTGGAAGGAAGCGTGGCAGCGGGGGATCGGTGCCCATATGATCCAACCGACGAGAGGTGGAGAGGACAACGACACCAATGTCGAGAGAGAGGGGGGAGGGGCTGGTCGCCGCTGCCGCAACCGACAGTGGCGGCCGACAAGGCTAGGGTTTGGGGGCGTTTTTTTGGATTAATTGTATACATACAACTCAACTTTTACAAAATTGGATGGCTAGTTCATTTTAATGCCATGGAGTGGCATGAAAATGAACTAGTTTCCAATTTTTCAATTTTTTGAGTGGCATATTTTCAACTGACCTTTTTTTTGTTGGGATGACACTACAACTTCACCTTTGCACTTATGTGTCAAGACAACTTCTGAGCTTCACCTTAAACTTATAGGTCCTGTGTGAGATTCTGTTTGAGCATATTTTAAAGAAATCTACATACAAATATGTTTCGCTAATTAGGTCTCCAAAATAGCTCTAGTTTTACAAAAGCTGCTCTGAAGCTGAAACTCGGGAAAAAATAGTTTCACTAGTGAAGTTGAGTTATATCAAACTGGGCCTAAATAACGTAAGAAGTGTTGCGGGCCATCGTCTTTCGAAGGTCCTCAAAAACACAATTAACCATTGTATTTTGATGCATCTCTAAGTGTTGTAGATGCTTCAGCGCTCGATTCCTTCGAAATAGACCAAGAAAAAGGACGAAGGTACTAGCTTCATCATAACTATACAGGGGGATGAAGGCAGGAGTCAAACAAGGCCAGAAGAAGGTATTCACAAGATTCTACAGCCAGGATGATAAAGATAGAAGACAATACCCTTGTGTCATTTGTAAACCACATATACAAGTTTTGTGGACACACTTGTAATTTCATACGAAGTTGTACCTTTGCCCTATAAATAGATGAACAGTACCCTGCATAAAGCACCTTTTTAGCCTGGTGCAATAGCTCCACATAGTTCAATCTTCGAAGCACCTTTACACTATCTTGCATCAAGAAGCCGAAGGTACGATTGTAAACTTATTTTGAACAAAGGGTAGTACTTTTTAACATTGTGTTGCCTTGTTTCTTATTATACACAGCAATTGAAAACAAGTGACCAACATTGGTGCCCACCTTCGATGAACTCATTTACGACCACGACCTACTTCGTCATGCCACCAAAAAAGGTTACGGTAGCCGATCCCGTCCTCACGTCCTTGGACCCTAACCAAGATGGAGTCCTCTTGAGAGAAGAACGAAGTCAGAAAAGGAAAGCCATTAGTCCAACTCCACAAGATGATGAATTGTATCATGAGATCAACAATCTTGAAGCCATCCATCAACAAGTGGAAAAGTGAAAAGAAAAGATGTTCCGGCTTTCTGAGCTATAGAAGAAGATTGATGAGGCAACCGAAAAATGCGAAACATTTCGCACGACACTGAGCGACAAGAGTACTGCCAAAATCAGAAAGACCTTCGGCATGAAAGCCAAAATCACGAGCACATGTGGTATGAAGCCTTTAATCATGACAATATTCCTTATGATGACACTTCTCCTTTAGCTACAGAGCTGCAGGCAATACCATGGCCACCTTCATACAAACCACCCCAATTGCCTATGTATGACAGTCACTCTAATCCGAAGCAAATCCTGATGAGTTATGAAGCAACAATATCATCATATGGAGGCAACAAAACTGTCATGGCCAAGTCCTTCGTCATGGCAGTAAGGAGTGTCGTTAAGACTTGGTATTCTTCTCTTCGGCTAGGAACAATAACCTCTTGGCAGAAATTAAAGGATATGTTGATCACAAGCTTTCAAGGATTCAAGACGAAGCCGGTCACCACCTGTAACACCCGGATTTAAAGAACAAAGCCGGGTGCATCTCATACATGCGCCAAAGAAGACAACATATATAATAACAGAGTGTATAGAGATAAATGTCATAAACATCAGAGTATTTATTACATAGCGGAAGTCTTATTACAAAATAAAGATAAATATAAAACGAACTAAGGATCGTCGGCGCCAATGTCGACTGAGAAACGCCACCTAGATCAGATCGAACTCCTCAGTATTAGGCGGCTCCTCTTCTACCACCTGTTCTTCTCCTGTGGGGGGGTGTGAGACAGCAAGAGTGAGCTCACATACGTTCATAGCTCAACAAGTCGTGGGGAATAATGTGGCATGAACTCACCAAAGGTGGGAGTTCATGTAGTGTAAGGCTGATCAATGAAATAAAGGCTAAGGCTGAGCATTGCTTTTATAAGTTGGTCAAAATTTTATTAGCAATTACTAAGTGTAAGTAAATACCAAACCTTAATAATAATAAAGAACAATAATAGTAAAATAATCCCAAATGCGATGCAAATGTCAAATTAAACTTAAGTTCCATAGTTAATCATGTGAGGGTCCGAGCCGCTCATGACCGTGAGCACGGCTAGTATACTAGTTTTACACTCTGCAGAGGTTGCGCATCTTTACCCACAAGTCGTGTATCCCATGTCGCCTGGGTTTGCAAGGCCCTTAGACACTACCGAGGTGAATGGCTAGGGATCCACTACGAGGCCTTTACAAAGTTCCACTAGCTTCCGAAAACCCGCTACAGTTTATAGAAAGATCCAGTACAGGGTTCCTGGCTGACAGCCATCGCAGCAAAATCAACCAGGGACCTCCCCGCACTAACCTCTCCCCTACTGCCCTTGCCCCTTTCGGGTAAGGTAGTCTTCCACTAGCTTTCCTAATTAGTCAGCCAAGGGCGTCCCATTAAACCCTTGTGGTAGCACTGTTTTCCCGGGTGGTCGCTCCATGTTCCCATTAATTTAATGATCTTAACATGAACAATAATAATAACAAGATAATAACAGAATAATCATGAATAATGAATCTCCATACCCAATCCACATAAAGCAATAGCAAGTACTACCCAAAAATATTCCAGGGGTGAACAAGGTATAGAGGTAGTCAAAACTGGGGTACATAAAGGATCCCATCAAAATTAACCTATGCAGATCATTAAAATTAATAAGAACATGGCTGGGAAAAGTAAGTGATCAAGGGCACAACTTGCCTGTAATGAGCTCCTGCTCAGCTACTTCTACTTGCTGAACCTCAGTTTCCACAGTGGCTTGCTCGTCTACTCGCATCAACACAATACATACATAGTATAGCCAAAATCAACATCACACCAAACAGATGAATAAAATATACAGTAAGAATCTACACACTAAAATGAAACCATAGGAACTGGAATCACTAAATTTGGAGTTATATATTTCAAGTTATGAATTTCCTAAGGTTTAATGTGATTAAAATATGATTAAATGATAAATAAATTTTCTGACAGAGTTCATGTCAAAACAGTGATTCTAAATGGTAGAGAATAATATTACAAAATTTTAGAAATTGGAATGACTCAATTTGGAGCTAAAATGAATTTTCTATGCATTTTACAAGTTTCTAGATTTGTTTTTGTATTAAAAATGAATTTCTAATATTAATTTCTCTGTTTTTAATACTCTCGGGACTGGGCGTCAAATTCCAGAAAGCTCAGGGGCCTCGGGGTAAGTTTTCCGTGACACAGTGAATAGGGTGCTCTGGATGGCGGGTTGATTCTACGAAAGCAGGGGGTCTCTTTAGAAAAACTGCCCCGCGAAGGGGTACGGTGCGATCTCGGCCGTTGGATCAACAGCCGAGGGCTCAGATCAGATCTGGAGGGCATCGAAACGGTACGCTCGGCAAGCGTTGGATGGGAGATCTACGGCCTAGATTTTAAACAACCAGAACAATCCGAGCGCGCAGGATCGAGATCGGACGGACCAGGATCACCCGATTGAATCGGTACGCACGCGTCTAATCAGAGCCGCATATCAGAGATCCAACGGCTTGAGGCGACGCCCCTAAACACACACCCGTCCGCGGCGGCGCCGCCCGAAATCACGGCGGAGACCGCGCCGGAGTACGGCGAATCGGCGATTTCCTAGTCTAAACAGGGCGAAACTACACCGAGAGGAAGGGGAGGGGGAGGCGAACACGCCAGAGTGGTCATACCAGCCTTCCGCCGCAAGGACGAGCCCGACGACGCGACGGCGCGATTTCCCGTCTCGGCTGGACTCCGTTGAGCAATTCGACGCTCCCGGGACGAAGACAAGCCCGGGCAAACCCCGCACCGGCTTCAAGGGGTCCCGGAGATGGATCCCGCACACCCAATCGAGGACAAGTCGACGGCGAGCAACCCCGGGCGTGCGGCGGATAGTGTTATACCCAGGCGGCGGCGCTCTTGGGTTCTACGGTGTGGAAAGGCGGTCAAAGGTTCTGGAGAGGGGGACGGGGTTTTGAATACGTGTAGGAGCGCGGTGGTTACGCGAGCTCCGAGATCACCGGAGTGCTTCCCCCGCGAGATGAGCGCGAACGGTGCGGCGAAGGATTCGCGAACTCGGTTGCGATGGGGATGACATGCAGGGCCCACCGCGCAGCGTCGTGAAAAAGGGGAGGCTGACACGCGGGTCCGCGCAGCAGAGAACGCCGACGCGCGCGCGGGGCGAGGATCTGACCCGCGGGCCCCAGTCCTCAGTGGGCGCGACGCAGCGTGGCTCGAGTGGGCCGCGCGGTGGCTTCCCCCCTGGTGGGCCGAAATTGGTGCAGCGAGCCCAGGTAAGCTTTTTATCTTTTCTTTTTTCATTTTTCTTTCCATTTTCTTTATTTTCAAACCCAATTTGATTTAATTCAAACTTTTTGTGGATCTTTATTTATAAACTCTATTTTTGCCATTAAAAATACTAAGACTGAAGATAATTATTTATACATTTTATTTATATTTTCCTATCTCTTCTCTTTTCCTTATTTTCAAAACCCTAATTTCAAATTTAGGGTTAAATCAAGCTTCAAATAATTAATACCTTATTATTTTTATCCTCATGGTTTTATTTAATGCACAACACATAAAACTCCAACAAATGCACTTTTTCTTTATTTTAGCACAATTGTTTTATTTAGTCACTCCCAATTACTTAGGTGCTCTTTTTATGATGCAAATAAGACACACAAAATGAGGAGCTCTCTTTATTACTCTTGGTATACAACTTGAGTATTACAAATCCTACCCCCCTTAAAAATAATCTCGTCCTCGAGATTTAAGAAGATCTAGGGAAAAGGTGGGGAAAATCTATACGAAGCTCTTCTTCTCTTTCCCAAGTTGCTTCATCTTCACCGTGGTGACTCCATTGAACTTTGCACATCTTTATAACCTTATTCCTCGTAACTCGAGTCAGAGTATCCAAAATCTTGATGGGGTACTCAGCATAAGTCAAATCCTCTTGAACACTAAGGTCTTCCATTGGTAACTGTTCTTCAGGCACCCTGAGACATTTCTTCAGCTGAGATACATGGAATACATCATGAACATCCGCAAGATGATCCGGTAACTCCAATTGATATGCAACTTCTCCCACTCGCTTTAAGATTAAAAAGGGTCCAATAAAGCGAGGGGACAACTTTCCTTTGACTTTGAATCTTCTCATACCCCGGAGTGGTGACACCTTCAAATAGACATAATCACCCTCCTTAAACTCAAGTAGTCTTCTCCGGGTGTCAGCATAGCTTTTCTGCCTGGACTGTGCAGTTCTCAAATTCTCCCTGATCTGTTGGACTTGTTCCTCTGCTTCCTGTATAATCTCAGGTCCAAACAACTGCCTTTCACCAGTTTGATTCCAATACAAGGGAGTCCTGCACTTTCTGCCATACAAAGCCTCAAACGGTGACATCTTCAAACTGGCCTGATAGCTATTATTATAAGAGAACTCCGCATACGGCAAACTCTTATCCCAACTTCCACCATGCTTAAGAGCACAAGCTCTTAACATATCTTCCAGTACTTGGTTAGTCCTCTCAGTTTGCCCATCAGTCTGGGGATGGTAAGCCGAACTAAAATTCAATCTTGTATCCAATGACTCGTGCAACTTCTTCCAATATCGAGAGGTAAACTGTGATCCTCGATCTGACACAATCTTCTTTGGCACACCATGCAGGCATACAATCCGTGCCATGTACAACTCTGCCAACTTAGCTCCTGAATAAGTGGTCTTCACTGGAATAAAGTGGGCTACCTTGGTTAGCCTGTCCACAATCACCCATATAGAATCATATCCTGCTGGAGTGCGGGGTAGTCCAACAATAGAATCCATACCAATTTCTTCCCATTTCCACTCGGGTATCTTCAATGGGTGCAATAATCCAGCGGGTCTTTGATGTTCGGCCTTGACTCTTTGACATACATCACACTTAGCCACATGAGCAGCAACATCTCTTTTCAGTCCATACCACCAATACTTTTGCTTCAAATCTTGATACATCTTAGTGCTCCCAGGGTGGATAGAATAAACTGAGTCATGCGCTTCCTTCAATATGGTTTCCCGAAGACTATCAATATCGGGAACACAAATCCGATTCTTGAACCATATCGTGCCTTGCTCATCCTCTGTGAACTCCGGGCCCCTACCTTCAGTAATAAGATCCTTGATCTCTTGAATCTTAGCATCACCAATCTGACCTTTACGAATTTCTTGCTCCAAGGTAGGTTCCAATTCAATAGTCACTCCTTCCGTATGTGTAATAATTCCCAGGTTGAGTCTCTCAAAATCTTTTGCTAATTCATCAGGTAACTGGACAACGAAAGCGGAGTGAACATGCTCCTTCCGGCTCAAGGCATCTGCAACCAAATTCGCCTTGCCCGGGTGATAATGAATCTCCAAATCATAATCCTTAATAAGCTCCAACCAACGACGTTGCCTGAGATTGAGATCCTTCTGAGTGAATATATACTTCAAACTCTTATGATCCGTGTATACTTGGCACTTAGTTCCCATAATGTAGTGTCTCCAAATCTTCAGTGCATGCACAACTGCAGCCAGCTCTAAGTCATGGGTGGGGTAGTTCAATTCGTGCTTCCTCAACTGACGAGATGCATAGGCAATCACATGACCATCTTGCATAAGCACACATCCAAGTCCTTGGCCACATGCATCACAATAAATGTCAAATCCCTTCTGCAGATCTGGCATAATCAATACTGGAGGTGACATCAATCTCTCCTTCAATTGATCAAAACTTTCTTGGCATTTCTCATCCCACTTAAATTCTCTTCCTTTCTCCAGAAGCGATGTCATGGGCTTAGCAATCTTAGAAAATCCTTCAATAAATCTCCGATAATATCCTGCGAGTCCCAAGAAACTCCGAATCTCCGTGACCGTAGTGGGCACTCTCCACTCCATTATCTCCTTAACCTTAGCAGGGTCCACTGCTATTCCTCCATTAGAAATAATATGACCAAGAAATGGCACCTCGCCAATCCAAAACTCGCACTTGCTGAACTTAGCGTAGAGTTGATTATCTCGTAACTTTTGTAGCACCAATCTTAGATGTTCTTCATGATCACTTTCATTCCTAGAATAGATAAGAATATCATCGATGAACACCACGACGAATCTGTCCAAGTACTCCATAAACACCTTATTCATCAAATTCATGAAGTATGCTGGTGCATTGGTTAGTCCAAATGACATAACAGTAAACTCATATAATCCATATCGAGTCGAGAAAGCCGTCTTGGGAATATCCGATGGCCTAATCCTCATCTGATGGTAACCGGATCGGAGATCAATCTTCGAGAATACTCTAGCACCTCGCATCTGATCAAATAAATCCTCAATACGGGGCAACGGATACTTGTTCTTCACCGTGACATCATTAAGAGATCTATAATCCACACACATCCGTTGCGATCCATCCTTCTTCTGCACAAATAACACCGGTGCTCCCCAAGGTGAGGAACTTGGACGAATGTAACCAGCCTCTTGTAACTCCGTCAACTGCTTCTTCAGTTCCTTCAACTCTTCTACGGACATTCTATATGGCCGTTTAGAAATAGGGGCGGTTCCAGGTAAGAGATCAATAACAAACTCGACTTCTCTATCAGGTGGCATCCCTGGTAACTCCTCTGGAAAGACATCCGGAAAATCTCTAACCACCCGGATGTTGTCACCAACAAACTCCTCAGGCATAAAGAACATTGCACGCATGGATGAGGAGGTTACTGCAATATTAACTTGAAATCTTTCTCCTTTAGTGGTAGTGAGTTCTATGGTACCTCTACCACATGCTATAACGGCCTTTGCCTTTCTCAGCCATGACATACCAAGGATCAGATCTATACTGCTTGACTCTAATATTATAGCAGTAGCTCCAAATTCTCTACCCATAATGGTTAATGTCAATCTACGTGTCATTTGATTCGCCTCAACAGGCCCTTTAGGTGTAATTACTATCAGGGGTTTTCTCATATTTAGCAGTGGTATTTCATTTGTGTTGGCATAACGAGCAGACATAAATGAATGTGTAGCACCAGAATCAAATAATATTGTTGCAGGAATTGCATTAACATAAAACATACCAATTACGAGGTCCCCTCCATCCGGAGTATCATCAACACTGACTTGATTCACCCTGGCTATAGAATATCCCTTGCCAGGGGTCTGTTGCTTGTTCTGAGCTGGAGTAGTAGCAATCCTCTGTGGGCAGACATTTGCATAATGACCAATCTTCCCACACTTGAAACATTGAGTGCCCGGACTCTGTCCTGCAAACTTCGTCGGGGTGCCAGTAGGAGTAGCCTGTCGAGGAGGTGGAGTCCTCAGTGGTGATTGCTGAACTGGGCGTGGTCCTCCTGATCGAGTCGGTGTACCCTGTGGTGAACTGTAGCGAGGACGAACACTGCTGCTACCCTGTCCCTGTGAGATAGCCTTCCTCTTCAAATCTCCCAACTGAACACGCTTGTGTTCAATAGCCAGGGCCTTATCCAACAGTCTCTGAAATGATGGAAATGTGTGTGCCACTAGAGCATACTGCAGTGGTCCATTAAGTCCTTCAATGAAATGCTCCTGCTTCCTCTCGTCTTCAGCAACTTCTTCAGGGGCATATCTGGATAGCTGAATAAACCTGTCGCGGTACTCGCTGACTGACATACTTCCTTGTTTCAGCGATAGAAACTCCTTCTTCTTGATCTTTATCATCCCAGCTGGAATATGGTAGTTCCTGAACTGTGTACTGAACTCCTCCCAAGTAATAGTATCCGCAGCATCATGGGCAGCAGTATAAGAATCCCACCAGTCAGCAGCAGGACCAATCAGACGTCCAGAAGCATATAAAACCTTCTCCCGGTCGGTGCATTGTGCAATATTCAGCATCTTCTCAATTGCCTTCAGCCAATCATCTGCATCAAGTGGATCTGGCGAGCTGGCGAAGGTCGGTGGCTTGTGACTCATAAACTCCCGGTGCTTATCCCGAGGTGGAACTGGTGGTGGTGGTGGAGGCAGTGGCACTTGTTGCTGTTGTTGTTGCATTTGCTGTTGCAGCTGCTGTTGTTGCGCCCTCCTTTCCTGGCGTATCTCATCTCGCTCCTGGCGTAACTCCTGTCGTATATCCTCTCTTTCCTGACGCATCTCCTGGCGTTCTTGTTGCATCTGGGCACGCATATCTGCCATTTGCTGCATCACCGCCATCTGAGCAGCAACCAGTGGGTCAACTCCGCCTGGTGGAGGATTGGGAGGATTCATCCCAGCAGGTTGTGGCTGAGGTTGTCTTCGAGTGTGTTGGTTAGGAGGCAAATCAATTCCACCACCCCTCCTGGTATTGACCATCTGAGTTAGATACATATGGTAAGAAAGAGCAGTAGACAAGGCAGTAATTACAATCATGTTACTTTGGGGGATTTATTAGCTAAGCAGATTAGTATTTCACCTACTATAGCTAATTCGATACCTTATAGTGGTACATGCTAAAATGTCCATCTATACTATTCCAATCAATCAAAGAAGCAAATCAGGCATTGATCATCAGAACAATCAACCAATATTTTTAATAGGGAAAATAGTTTTACTTTTGTCTTAGGCTTCCTATCTCTTAAGAATGTCATAGGGGTAGGGATTCCAAGGTTTGAAATCCATCTTGTCTCAGAGTAGAAAAGGTAAGAATGATCAGAGTAGAACAGTAGAAGGTGAGACAGGATCAAGATAAGTGTAGAAAGAATCAGAGTAAGGTGAGTGTAGAATGAATCAGAATGAGATAAGTAGGTAAGGGTTTGTCCAGTCTATCTAGGTTTCGTCCTACAGTCAACATTTCCTCTGATACCACTTCTGTAACACCCGGATTTAAAGAACAAAGCCGGGTGCATCTCATACATGCGCCAAAGAAGACAACATATATAATAACAGAGTGTATAGAGATAAATGTCATAAACATCAGAGTATTTATTACATAGCGGAAGTCTTATTACAAAATAAAGATAAATATAAAACGAACTAAGGATCGTCGGCGCCAATGTCGACTGAGAAACGCCACCTAGATCAGATCGAACTCCTCAGTATTAGGCGGCTCCTCTTCTACCACCTGTTCTTCTCCTGTGGGGGGGTGTGAGACAGCAAGAGTGAGCTCACATACGTTCATAGCTCAACAAGTCGTGGGGAATAATGTGGCATGAACTCACCAAAGGTGGGAGTTCATGTAGTGTAAGGCTGATCAATGAAATAAAGGCTAAGGCTGAGCATTGCTTTTATAAGTTGGTCAAAATTTTATTAGCAATTACTAAGTGTAAGTAAATACCAAACCTTAATAATAATAAAGAACAATAATAGTAAAATAATCCCAAATGCGATGCAAATGTCAAATTAAACTTAAGTTCCATAGTTAATCATGTGAGGGTCCGAGCCGCTCATGACCGTGAGCACGGCTAGTATACTAGTTTTACACTCTGCAGAGGTTGCGCATCTTTACCCACAAGTCGTGTATCCCATGTCGCCTGGGTTTGCAAGGCCCTTAGACACTACCGAGGTGAATGGCTAGGGATCCACTACGAGGCCTTTACAAAGTTCCACTAGCTTCCGAAAACCCGCTACAGTTTATAGGAAGATCCAGTACAGGGTTCCTGGCTGACAACCATCGCAGCAAAATCAACCAGGGACCTCCCCGCACTAACCTCTCCCCTAATGCCCTTGCCCCTTTCGGGTAAGGTAGTCTTCCACTAGCTTTCCTAATTAGTCAGCCAAGGGCGTCCCATTAAACCCTTGTGGTAGCACTGTTTTCCCGGGTGGTCGCTCCATGTTCCCATTAATTTAATGATCTTAACATGAACAATAATAATAACAAGATAATAACAGAATAATCATGAATAATGAATCTCCATACCCAATCCACATAAAGCAATAGCAAGTACTACCCAAAAATATTCCAGGGGTGAACAAGGTATAGAGGTAATCAAAACTGGGGTACATAAAGGATCCCATCAAAATTAACCTATGCAGATCATTAAAATTAATAAGAACATGGCTGGGAAAAGTAAGTGATCAAGGGCACAACTTGCCTGTAATGAGCTCCTGCTCAGCTACTTCTACTTGCTGAACCTCAGTTTCCACAGTGGCTTGCTCGTCTACTCGCATCAACACAATACATACATAGTATAGCCAAAATCAACATCACACCAAACAGATGAATAAAATATACAATAAGAATCTACACACTAAAATGAAACCATAGGAACTGGAATCACTAAATTTGGAGTTATATATTTCAAGTTATGAATTTCCTAAGGTTTAATGTGATTAAAATATGATTAAATGATAAATAAATTTTCTGACAGAGTTCATGTCAAAACAGTGATTCTAAATGGTAGAGAATAATATTACAAAATTTTAGAAATTGGAATGACTCAATTTGGAGCTAAAATGAATTTTCTATGCATTTTACAAGTTTCTAGATTTGTTTTTGTATTAAAAATGAATTTCTAATATTAATTTCTCTGTTTTTAATACTCTCGGGACTGGGCGTCAAATTCCAGAAAGCTCAGGGGCCTCGGGGTAAGTTTTCCGTGACACAGTGAATAGGGTGCTCTGGATGGCGGGTTGATTCTACGAAAGCAGGGGGTCTCTTTAGAAAAACTGCCCCGCGAAGGGGTACGGTGCGATCTCGGCCGTTGGATCAACAGCCGAGGGCTCAGATCAGATCTGGAGGGCGCCGAAACGGTACGCTCGGCAAGCGTTGGATGGGAGATCTACGGCCTAGATTTTAAACAACCAGAACAATCCGAGCGCGCAGGATCGAGATCGGACGGACCAGGATCACCCGATTGAATCGGTACGCACGCGTCTAATCAGAGCCGCATATCAGAGATCCAACGGCTTGAGGCGACGCCCCTAAACACACACCCGTCCGCGGCGGCGCCGCCCGAAATCACGGCGGAGACCGCGCCGGAGTACGGCGAATCGGCGATTTCCTAGTCTAAACAGGGCGAAACTACACCGAGAGGAAGGGGAGGGGGAGGCGAACACGCCAGAGTGGTCATACCAGCCTTCCGCCGCAAGGACGAGCCCGACGACGCGACGGCGCGATTTCCCGTCTCGGCTGGACTCCGTTGAGCAATTCGACGCTCCCGGGACGAAGACAAGCCCGGGCAAACCCCACACCGGCTTCAAGGGGTCCCGGAGATGGATCCCGCACACCCAATCGAGGACAAGTCGACGGCGAGCAACCTCGGGCGTGCGGCGGATAGTGTTATACCCAGGCGGCGGCGCTCTTGGGTTCTACGGTGTGGAAAGGCGGTCAAAGGTTCTGGAGAGGGGGACGGGGTTTTGAATACGTGTAGGAGCGCGGTGGTTACGCGAGCTCCGAGATCACCGGAGTGCTTCCCCCGCGAGATGAGCGCGAACGGTGCGGCGAAGGATTCGCGAACTCGGTTGCGAAGGGGATGACATGCAGGGCCCACCGCGCAGCGTCATGAAAAAGGAGAGGCTGACACGCGGGTCCGCGCAGCAGAGAACGCCGACGCGCGCGCGGGGCGAGGATCTGACCCGCGGGCCCCAGTCCTCAGTGGGCGCGGCGCAGCGTGGCTCGAGTGGGCCGCGCGGTGGCTTCCCCCCTGGTGGGCCGAAATTGGTGCAGCGAGCCCAGGTAAGCTTTTTATCTTTTCCTTTTTCATTTTTCTTTCCATTTTCTTTATTTTCAAACCCAATTTGATTTAATTCAAACTTTTTGTGGATCTTTATTTATAAACTCTATTTTTGCCATTAAAAATACTAAGACTGAAGATAATTATTTATACATTTTATTTATATTTTCCTATCTCTTCTCTTTTCCTTATTTTCAAAACCCTAATTTCAAATTTAGGGTTAAATCAAGCTTCAAATAATTAATACCTTATTATTTTTATCCTCATGGTTTTATTTAATGCACAACACATAAAACTCCAACAAATGCACTTTTTCTTTATTTTAGCACAATTGTTTTATTTAGTCACTCCCAATTACTTAGGTGCTCTTTTTATGATGCAAATAAGACACACAAAATGAGGAGCTCTCTTTATTACTCTTGGTATACAACTTGAGTATTACACCACCGAGGCCCTTTTCCAATATACACAAGACCATGACAAATACTTGCAATCCTATGTCCGAAGATTCCTCCAGCTTTAGGCTCAAGTACCAACAGTACCAAATGAGATAGTTACTAAGGCCATGATCAAGGGGCTTCGCCTAGGACCGACGACACAATACTTTGCTAGAAAGCCCCCTTAGACTCTAGAAAAGCTTCTCCAAAAGATGGATGAATATATGAGAGCAGGGAATGATTTTCGACAAAGAAAAGAAGAGGCCTCGAGATATTTCGAGATGACAAGGGCTTTGGTTGAAGGTTCAACCTAAGACATGTCAGGACCATACACAATCCAAATTAGAATGAAAACAAAGATAATCACACCTAGGGACAACAAAGTCATTCCCAATACATAGGAACCTAGCAAAATACCTTCAGACCACCAGCCCCAAGAGGCGGAAGAGGAGGAAGGAATTTTGGAGGAAGATTCAACTCTCAACCAAGAAAAATTAACTACCTTTTCTATGGAGAGGATAAGGGGCATACAACAAGAACCTGCCAAGTCACAATCCAGAAACAGAAGGAAATTGCCAAAGCTGAAGCACGACAGAATCAGGCAAAGCAGGTCCTCCACACCGCCTCATACTATTCCCCATACATTCTAGAGTATGTTCGCAACCAACAGCCAAGTCCACAACCCTTGGCTTCAGCTGCTTCGACAAGTCATTTTTTGGTTTGATGGACCTTCGCCATATGAGCAGCAACATCCAGGACAACTCTAGGTCCAACCACAATTTTCTAGACAAGACATATCACAACGAGACACAAGGGAACAATCTGAAGCTAGAATAGTGAACAACACCATACCGGAGTCGAAGCTATTGAAATGCCTGAGGGGCTGGGATAAATGTCTAAAGCTATTTTAAAGAATCTATTGTAATTTCATTTTCTGTCCTTTACATTTGTCTCAAGAAACATCAAGAAGGTATATCCTTCATCATTCTGTAATAAATCTAAGGCTACACCATCGTTTGTAGAAGCCCCAAAGTCGTTCCTAAGGGGATGCAGAGCTCAAATGAAACACCTAGTAAAGGTGTAAATGCCTCAAAGTCATTCCTAAGGGGATGCAGAGCTCCAAAGAAACACCTAGTAAAGGTGTAACAGCTCCAAAGTCGTTCCTAGGGGGATGCAGAGCTCAAATGATACACCTAGTAAAGGTGTAAAAGCTCTGAAGTCATTCCTAATGTGATGTAAAGCTCAAATGAAATACCTAGTAAAGGTGTAACAACTCCGAGGTCATTCCTAAGGGGATGTAGAGCTCAAATGAAGCACCTAGTAAAGGTGGCAGGGACTCCAAAGTCATTCCTAGGGGAATGTAGAGTCAAGATTACAAGGATGCACCTATTTTCCTTTCCCTTTTTGTCTTCATCATCTTGTGCACCAAGTATCATTCATCATTCCATCATCATATCATACATATCATCATTCATAAGCACAAGCGGAAAAGAAGGCCGAAAGCATCAAAGCCCCTGGTTGGTTTTAGTGATTAATGACAACATAAGATTATATGTGACTAATGTGTGTTTTGCAGAGAAAATGGTAAGTTAGGTCGCATTACAGGAAGTTGCATTGCAACAGTGAAAACAATCCCTGAGATGAGAACTTGAAGCGACGACTGAAAAAGGTGAATCAAAAGATGAAGCTCTTCATATTCCGAGTATCAAAGGAGTTGCAGACACTTGGTATAGAATTAGGACTTCTATTTTTATTTTAGCCATACTATAAAGAGGGGTTGTGGATGAGTAGTTTGACCAAGAGATTTCTAGTGTAGTGTTGGTGCATATTCACACTCACATCTAGTGCTAGGTGTCACTATATAACACACTCACAAGTTAGAACAAAAATGGTTTAGAAAAACCGAAGGATTGTCTTAGGGGCACCGGACTGTCCGGTGTGCACCGGACTGTTCGGTGCACCCTCTGATAGTGGGGCCAGCCAGCCCCGAGGGCAGCACCTCTGCCTCCAAGAAACCCGAGAGCAACGAGTTCACGAGTTGAATTTTAGCGGCCACACCGGACTGTCCGGTGTGCACCGGACAACTACTGTTCAATGTCCGATGCACTGTCAGCACAATGGCTAGCTGTGAGAACTAGCCGTTGGAGCTGACCGTTGGTGCACCAGTGGCGCACCGGACTATTCAGTGCGCCCATGCGCAGAGAGATTCAGCAACAGCTAGTTTGGTGGGTGGGGCTATTTATACCCCCTCCACCTACCTCATTGAGTGTCTTGCTGCCCACATTCAAGCTCATTCATTGCTAGAGCATTGCAAGCACCACAAAGCCTAGTGAGGTGATTAGAAAATCATAATCCCATGTTAGGACCTCATTAGTGCAATTGAGAGCCACCTAGAGCACACACCGCATGCATTAGGCTTCTCTTTGTCAAGTGAAAGTCTATGGCTTGTTACTCTTGGTGATCGACATCACCTAGACGGCTTGGTGGCGATTAGAGCGCGGTGATCACCCCAGAGGATTTGTTGGTGACCCAACTCAAGTTTGTATGTGGTCAGAA
Organism: Zea luxurians; assembly: GCA_029449295.1. Classification (NCBI taxonomy): domain Eukaryota; kingdom Viridiplantae; phylum Streptophyta; class Magnoliopsida; order Poales; family Poaceae; genus Zea; species Zea luxurians. Next base: position 5,038,677 of record JAOPSE010000046.1, read on the forward strand.
GGGATCCACCGCGCCGTAGTGGCAAAGGATCACCTAATAGTGAGCACTTGGTTCTTGTGCGGACCAAGGTGGAGCGATACCCATGCGCGTGTGCTCCAACAAGGACTAGGGAAGAGTGCCGACTCTTCGATACCTCGGCAAAAAATTGGAGGAGTCTTCTTAACCTTGCTTTACATTCCGCATTTAATTTGAGCATTTCACTTTGTTCAATTGCTTAGAAAGTATTTGAAGTAATGACTTAGGGTTGTTGTTTTTCTAGTAGTATTTATTTGTTGCTAGTAGTTGGGTGAAGTTGGGCTCTTGCTTAGGGTTTAATATTTGTGGAATTTTTAGAAAAGCCCAATTCACCCCCCTCTTGGGCATCGTGATCCTTTCAATCGGTATCAGAGCGTTGTTGCTCCTAGTTTAGCTTAACTGCTAGAGTAGCGATGTCTGGCGGGGATGGACCTCCTCCCGTTTTTTATTGTGAGGATTTTCCTTATTGGAAAATTCGTATGGAAGCTTACTTAGAGGCTATAAACATTGATGTCTATAAAGACGCCACTGAAGGGTTCCCTGAACCAAGAGATCCCACAAATCTTTTAGGTGATGAGTATAATTATGAAAAATGGAATGCTAAGGCCAAAAACACTCTCTTTAGGGGCCTTTGCAAAGATGTTTTTAATAGAGTAAGAAATCATAGAAATGCTCATGATTTCTGGTTGGATATTTATGCTCTACATGAAGGAACTAAAAGTGAGCGTGACGAGATATATCATATTGGAATGAAAAAATTAAATCCTTTTGAAATGCTTGCAAATGGGAATGCTAATGATATGTACTCACGACTTAACATTCTTGTAGAGGAAGTCAATGGGTTGGGGCTCACCCAAATCTCACAACCGGATGTTGTGAGGAAAATTCTCAGTGTCCTCCCAATTGACAAATATGGACACATTGTCACTGTGCTATATCAGATGGATCTTTCTATTACTACTCCAACTCAAATATTGGGAAAGATCAATGCTCATGAAATGTATATGCACATAAATTACAAGGATGGGTGAAAAGACTTGTCTCTCAAAGCTAGCCAAGAAAAGAAAGGGAAAGCCAAAATGCAAGTTGAGGAAGAATCCTCAAGTGATGATGACCTTGATACAAACATTGCCTTGATGGTGAGAAAGACCACCAAAATGTTGAAGAAACTCAATCGAGAAGGTATCAAGTTTGATTCAAGAAAGAAGTTTTTCTCTAGCAAAAGAAAGCCCATCTCTGAGATGGACTGCTATAATTATAGAGAACTCGATCATCTTGCTCATCAATGCAACAATCCCAAGAAAAACAAGTTCAAGGGCAAGAAAGATGATGATAGTGATGATGAGAAGAAGGAAAAGAAATTCTTCAAGAGGAAGGAAGGCAAGCACAAGAGATTTCATAAAAAGAAAAATAGAAAAACATATATTGTTAGGGACTGACTCACTGACATTGAGTCCTCAAGCGGATCTTCTTCAAGTGAAGAAGAGAATGATGAAAAGGTTGCCGCCATCGCTGGGCATTTCTCTTCACCACCACCATCACCTTCATCCACTTCACACCTATGCCTCATGGCTAAAGGTGATCGGAAGGTACAACTTGAAAATGATATTATTGATGATTATGATAGTGATAGTGATGACGAGTAGGAGCTCCTACCTATGATGAATTAGCTGACTTACTTAAATAATATACTCAAATTATTAGAAAGTCAAAAGCTAAATGTGACAAGTTAAAGAATGAAAATGAGTTCTTAACTGCCAAGTATGACATAGTTGTTAAAGCTAGTGAAGAAATGAAGGAAGAAAATAAAACTATGTCATCCACCAAAAATGAGCTCAAAACCTCCCTTAAATATGCAAGATAAATGTAAAAAATTAAGTGAAGCAAATAGAGAGCTGAAAGATAGACTTGTCAAAGTAAAGGAAGATTATACAAAAATTAAAATTGACTATGATAATCTTCTTATTGCAAATGAGCTTTTATCTTGTAATACACATGGGGCTATTAACCCTATTGTTAAGATTGATATAGCAACTTCATGTGATGATTTGAGCCAAGATGATCAGTCTAGTCTTCATGATGAATTGATTGAAAAAGTTGAAGTCATGACACTAGAGAACCATAAACTGAAGAAGTACTTGACAGATGCAACCACTAGGGGAAAAGTTGCCATAGAAAGAAATGATATTAATAATGAGTTGGTAGTGGACAATGAAAGGCTTAGAGATGAAGTCAAGAAACTTAAGATCGAGAAAGAACATCTTGCCACATGTGTACAAAAGTTCAACAAAGGCCAATACCTTCAAAATGAGTTACTCATGAACACTGTTATGAAAAATAATAGGAGTGATATTAGATACAATTCTTTTGTGAAAAAGAAAGCAACAAGTCAATACAAGGCAAAACATACTCCTAAGCCAATCAAGTGCTTTGAGTATGGAAAATAGGACATTTTGCCCACAACTGCAAAGTCACACCACCAACTCCCTTGCTAAAGCACTCAAGACCATTTGCTTTCAATGCTCATTAAGTTCTAAGAAAAGTAGCAAATGGAAAAGTCAAAGTAACATTCCTAGATCCACCAAGCAAGAGTAGACCTAAACAAATTTGGGTTGCAAAGTCCTTGATTCAGAAAGTTATTGGTCCTATGCAAAATAGGGCCCTCAAGATAGAAGCTTGATTTATTTGTTCATGTAGGTGAACTACAAGACCGGTGGGAGCCATTGGGTAATTGACAGTGGATGCACTCAACATATGACTGGCAACCCACCAATGTTCACCTCACTTGATGAAGATGTTGATGAACAAGATAAAATCACTTTTGGGGATTATTCAAAAGGAAAAGTTCAAGGGCTTGACAAAGTGGCAATTTCAAATGATCTTTCAATTTCTGATGACAACATCACTATGAGTACGACTACACCAGCAGCACCTCCACATCAAGCACCACTTCCTTCATTAGCTGGGCCAATCACTCGAGCCCGTGCCAGAGATCTTAACTTCATCATGCTACTGAAGAATGAGGGCCCAGAAGAATAGACGACCATCCCAACTGCGGCCCATAGTGGACGACCTAGGGTTGGTTGCCCCTAGAGGCTACGCCCCTTCTCTATTTATCCAGGAGCTGCGCCTCCTTTGTTCTTCGAGTTTCGTTTTACATTAGCTTTAGCTACTCTCGAACACACGCAAATCAGTGCTGTCTTCGTGTATTCGGAACTCCACCCTCGAGTAATAGATTAGATTGCTCGCATCTTTTTCTTGTTCGTTCTTCGATTGCGCACAGGAAACGATCTTCGTGATCAGGCCGATCTCGCATCAGCAAGGTCGGTAACCATAGGGAGTTGGTTCAGCGATTGCATTGGCGCCTCGGGCTTGCTCGTCGTAGTCGGATCGCAAGGGTCATCTTCCGCCAAATCAGAATTATCTCCACTCACCGAAAGATCGGGCGCCTCAGCTATATCAAGTGGTATCAGATTTCCAGGTTGATCGGTGAGTTTATCGAGTGTTTTTTTTCTCCTACAGTCCACAAAACCACATAAAAATTCAGGTTAGACCTTATCCCAGCACCCTTTTGAGCCTCGTACCTTCTTTCAATAATCTGTATTGTTGAATTTTTGTGCTTTCGCGTCATTTGTTGCTGGTCGCATTGTGTTTTTTCACACCATCCTTCTTTTTTCCACCATTCAAACCCTAGCACGCCGCCACCATCTCCCATTTGATCATGCCACAAACTGAGTCAATGCCGCTTCCTTGTTTTTCTCCTTCGGTTACGTAAAAAAACAGAAACAAAAGAAAAAAAGAAAAAAAAGAAAACGAAAGAGAAAGGATAGAACCAGATAACAAACAAAAAAAGAAAGGAACTTGTTGACTCATCACGGTCGTTTTAAACATAACTTGAGGTACCTTCCTTAAACGGGGCATAACTTTTTGCTCGGTTGTCCAAAAAATCTAAAATTTTTACAGGAGCTTGTTGGCACCATTCTGAGGCTGGCCAAACTCGCCTAACAGCCTGTTTGGTTTCAATAAAATTGTCAAAAAAATTCAGGAAAATAAAGAAAAAAATTCGTCAAAGTTCTTGCACGCTTTTTAGAGAACTTGCTCTTTTTCTGTAGACCACATCTGATCTCTGTTTTAGGTGAAACTTGGTGTAGCTCCTATTTTGTTGCTTCTTGTGCTGAGAAAAATATCAAAAAAATCATACGAAAAAGAAAAATAAAATCACTTGTGATTCCTACTAGTGCCTTTTTGGCCTCGCTAGTACAATATTTACGGTATTGCCATTCTGCTAGTTCCATCTGTCCTTTGCACTTGTGGCCAGCAATATAGTTTCGTGTTTTGCACTATAATTCAACTTTGCATTATTGTTTGATCGTGCTAATCCTTGACTTAAGTGCAGCCTACTCAGAACTCCACATATTTCTACGACGAGCAGGTTTCCGTTTCTCCAGGCAATCGCTCATCCAATCTTTCATCGGTTCCACCTGTTGGCTGCAGTTCACCACTGTGGCTTGGTAAGAACGGATAAGAACTTGATAACAGCATTCCATTGAGCGAGTTGTCACCATCATTCCCCTGTTGTCGTCGGTTTTTCTCCTTTTTGGTGTTTTGGTGTTTGCGCTAACTATGGCAGGAGCACACGATACGGTCGATGTACAGTTGCAGGAAGTAAGGGGACAAGTTGATGGACTTGCTGCTGACATTAGGACGATGCATGAACGGCTTGATTCAACGGTCACTTCTACGACGACACGTTTCAACCAGCTTGACCTTGCTCAAACGGCGACTCGCACCACACTCGACACCATCCTGGCACGCCTTAATGCGTTGACCACAAAGATGGAGTAGGACTACGATGGTGATACTGAGCAGGACGATGGAGATCGCGGTGGTCGTGCACGCCGTGTGGTTCGTCATCTTCCTAATGACTCATTTGCTAAGATTAAATTTAAAATTCCATATTTTAATGGTAAATATGATCCTGCTGCATATCTTGATTGGGAATTGGAGGTAGAACAGAAATTTTTATGCCATGATATTCCTGCTAATAGCCAAGTGAAGGCTGCCATTAGTGAATTTACTGATTTTGCTTTAATTTGGTGGCGTGAGTATAAACAAAAACTTCCCATTAACAGTGTCACTACTTGGACCCAATTAAAAACTGCCATGCGCCACAGATTTGTTCCTTCCTATTATGCCCGTGATTTGCTTAACAAGATGCAGCGTTTTCAACAAGATTCACAATCTGTTGAGGAATATTACCAGGAGTTACAAAAGGGTATGCTTCGTTGTGGTTTGGTTGAGTCGGATGACGCTGCTATGGCGCGTTTTCATGGTGGTTTGAACAGGGAAATTCATGATATACTTGATTATAAGGATTATTTTGATATAACCACATTGTTTGAATATGCTTGCAAAGCTAAACGTGAAGTGTAGGGACGACAATCAAAGACATATACTAACTCTTTTGTAGGCCGGGGTTCGACACACAACTCAACTCCTTCCAGCCCTGCACCTTCTACGCCTAGCACTACACCGCGCACAGGGACGACCAAGCCAGCAGCGCCCCCTGCCAAAGGCGTCGTTTCTTCCACAGGACGTACACGGGATATTCAGTGCCATCGTTGCATAGGGTTTGGGCACATGATTCGGGACTGCCCAAACAAGCGTACCTTGCTTATACGTGACAATGGTGAGTACTCTTTAGCTAGTGATTCTAAGGAAACTAGTCATGCTATGATTGCCACTAACCATGCAGAAAATGAGGAAGTCCACGTTGATCCCATCGACGCCGATAGGTATGAGAGTCTTGTTGTGTAGCGTGTTCTCAGCACACAGGTTGCCCAGGCCGAAAAAAATCAGCGACACACTCTATTCCATACCAAGGGCGTTGTGCACGAACGGTCGATTTGCATCATCATCGATAGTGGCAGCTGCAACAATTTGGCAAGTACAACTTTGGTAGAGAAATTATCCTTGCCCACTCGCACACACCCACATCCGTATCACATTCAATGGCTTAATGATGGTGGTAAAATAAAGGTAACACGTTTGGTACATATCCCCTTTTCGCTGGGTTCTTATTCTAATTATGCTGATTGCGATGTTATTCCTATGGAAGCATGCTCTTTGTTATTGGGTCGGCCTTGGCAATATGATACTGATTGTTTACATCATTGTCGTTCAAATCATTATTCTTTCATGTTTAAAGGCCAGAAAATAATTATACATCCAATGACCCCTGACCAAATTTTGAAAGATGATCCTACTAGGGCTGCTAAAACTGCACAACAAGTCAAATCGACATCAGCCGCACCTATTAAATCTAAAATCAAGTTGCACCCTCCTGTTTTACTTGCTAGACTTGCTGATTTTGATGATCTCCATGAAGCTCATATGCCCTGTTATCCACTTGTATGCTCGTGCATGCTTGTTCCGCTTGATGATGCACCGTCTTTGGATATACCCCCTGCTGTTGTTAACCTTTTGCAGGAGTATGCTGATGTTTTTCCTACGAACTTACCACCAGGTCTTCCTCCACTCCGTGGCATTGAGCATCAGATCGATCTCATCCCCGGCGCTTCTCTTCCGAACCGCGCCCCGTACCATACAAATCCAGATGAGACAAAGGAGATCCAGCGCCAGGTGCAGACGCTGCTTGATAAAGTTACATTCGTGAGTCTCTTAGCCCTTGCTCGGTTCCTGTTTTACTCGTTCCAAAGAAAGATGGGTCATGGCGTATGTGCGTAGATTATCATGCTATTAATAACATCACAGTTCATTATCGATATCCTATTCCACGCCTTGATGATATGTTAGATGAGCTTAGTGGTTCCATTATTTTCTCTAAGGTTGATTTGCGTAGCGGTTACCATCAGATTAGAATGAAACTCGGTGATGAATGGAAAACGACTTTTAAAACGAAATTTGGTTTATATGAATGGTTGGTTATGCCATTTGGATTGACTAATGCTCCAAGCACCTTTATGCATTTAATGAGCAAAGTTCTACGAGCCTTCATAGGTTTGTTTGTTGTTGTTTATTTCGATGATATCCTTATTTACAACAAGTCTATAGAGGAGCATTTAGAACATTTGCGTGCTGTTTTTTATGCTTTGCGTGCTGCTCGCTTGTTTGGTAACATGGAAAAGTGCACATTTTGCATGCAACGTGTCTCGTTTCTTGGTTATGTGGTTACTCCGCAGGGCATTGAGGTGGATAGCAGCAAGGTTGAAGCCATTCAGGACTGGCCTACACCAACGACGGTCACCCAAATTCGGAGTTTTCTTGGACATGCAGGATTTTACCGCCGTTTTGTGCGTGATTTTAGCTCCATTGCTGCCCCTTTGCACGAACTCACAAAGAAAGGTGTGTCTTTTGCTTGGGACCCCCCACAAGAAGAGGCGTTCAACACTTTGAAAGATAAGTTAACCCATGCTCCACTCTTACAATTGCCCGACTTTCAGAAAGTGTTTGAACTTGAATGTGATGCTAGTGGTATTGGGTTAGGTGCTGTTTTGTTACAAGAAGGAAAACCGGTTGCTTATTTCAGTGAAAAATTAAGCGGTGCTAGCTTGAGATATTCTACTTATGATAAAGAACTTTATGCTTTAGTTCGCACTTTGCAAACATGGCAGCAGTACCTTTAGCCTCGTGAGTTTATAATTCATTCTGATCATGAGGCTTTAAAACATATTCGTACCCAAACAACCCTGAACCATCGTCATGCTAGTTGGGTAGAATTCATCGAGTCCTTTCCTTACATCATTAAACACAAGAACGAGAAGGAAAACGTCATTGTTGATGTGTTGTCCTGTAGATATACCATGCTTTCACAGTTAGAATTTAGAATCTTTGGCTTGCAAACTGTGAAAGATCAATATGTGGATGATGCTGATTTTAAAGATTTCTATGTACATTGTAAGGATGTCAAACCCTAGGGAAAATTTCACATATAGGATGGATTTTTGTTCCGCGCTAACAAGTTGTGTATTCCAGCAAGCTCGGTTCGTCTTTTGTTGCTGCAGGAAGCTCATGGAGGCGGTCTCATATGGCACTTTGGTGTTTACAAGACACATGAGGTGCTGGCTGCACACTGCTTTTGGCCTCGGATGCGCCGTGATGTTGAGCGTCTTGTTGCACGTTGCACTACTTGCCAGAAAGCTAAGTCACGTCTGGGCAACCATGGTTTGTATATGCCTTTGCCTGTCCCTTCTTCTCCTTGGTTTGATATTTCTATGGACTTCACTTTGGGCTTGCCTAGAACTAAGAAGGGGAGGGATAGTATTTTTATGGTTGTTGATAGATTCTCTAAAATGGCTCACTTTATACCTTGTCATAAAACTGATGATGCTAGCATTGTTGCCGAATTGTTCTTTAGAGAAATTATTTGTTTACATGGTATTCCAAAAACAATAGTCTCTGATCGCAATGCTAAGTTTCTAAGCCATTTTTGGAGATCTCTTTGGAATAAATTGGGAACTAAATTGCTGTTTAGCACTACTTGTCACCCTCAGACTGATGGACAAACTGAGGTAGTAAATAGAACTTTATCTACCATGCTTAGGGTTGTTTTAGACAAGAATTTGAGACGTTTGGAGGATTGCTTGCCTCATGTTGAATTTGCTTACAATCATGCCATGCATTCTTCTACAAAGATGTGCCCTTTCCAGATTATTTATGGTTACATCCCTAGGGCACCTATTGATTTGATTTCACTTAATGCTGCGAACGCCCCACATGTAGATGCTGCTGCACATGTTGAACAAATGATTACCATACATGAACAAACAAAACAGAACATTGCTGCTACTAATGCAAAAAATCAGGTTGCTGGTAGTAAAGGAAGAAAACTTGTTACTTTTGAGCCAGGTGATATGTTTTGGTTGCACTTGAGAAAGGATCGGTTTCCTACTTTGCGCCGTTCTAAATTAATGCCTCGTGCTGCTGGTCCTTTTAAGGTGCTAACAAAGATTAATGATAATGCTTATATCCTTGACCTGCCTGCGGAATTTGGTGTTTCCACTAGTTTTAATGTTGCAGATTTGAAACCATATATGGCCGAGGATGAGGAGTTGCCGTCGAGGACAACTTCACTTCAAGAAGGGGAGGATGATGAGGACATCACTATGAGTACGACTACACCAGCAGCACCTCCACATCAAGCGCCATTTCCTTCATTAGCTGGGCCAATCACTTGGGCCCGTGCCAGAGATCTTAACTTCGTCATGCTACTGAATAATGAGGGCCCAGAAGAATAGACGACCAGCCCAACTGCGGCCCATAGTGGACAACCTAGGGTTGGCCGCCCCTAGGGGCTGCGCCCCTTCTCTATTTATCCAGGAGCTGCGCCTCCTTTGTTCTTCGAGTTTTGTTTTACATTAGCTTTAGCTACTCTCGAACACATGCAAATCAGTGTTGTCTTCGTGTATTCAGAACACCACCCTCGAGTAATAGATTAGATTGCTCGCATCTTTTTCTTGTTCGTTCTTCGATTGCGCACAGGAAACGATCTTCGTCATCAGGCCGATCTCGCATCAGCAAGGTCGGTAACCACAGGGAGTTGGTTCAGCGATTGCATTGGCACCTCGGGCTTGCTCGTCGTAGTTGGATCGCAAGGGTCATCTTCCGCCAAATCGGAATTATCTCCACTCACCGAAAGATCGGGCACCTGAGCTATATCAATTTCAAATGTTCTCATGGTTTCACCATTAAGCTTCAACTTGCTATCAGTGGGTCAACTTTGTGATCTTGGCCTTCAATGCTTATTCACTCCTACAGAGGTTGTTGTGTCTAAAATGGATGATGAGTTAGTAATATTCAAAGGATTTTGATATAGCAACCTATACTTAGCGGATTTCTCCTCTAAAGATGCAAACCTAAGAACTTGCCTATTTACCAAAGCATCGCTTGGATGGTTATGGCATAGAAGGCTTGCACATGTTGGAATGAGCACAATCAAGAAGATTCTAAAGAAAGACATGGTTAGAGGATTGAAGGATGTTGTATTTGAAAAAGACAAGCTTTGTAGTGCATGTTAGGCTGGAAAGCAAGTTGCTAACACTCATCCTACAAAAGCTTTTATGTCAACATCAAGTCCACTAGAGTTACTTCATATGGATCTATTTGGACCAACAACTTATGCTAGTGCTGGTGGCAACCTCTATTGTCTGGTTATTGTTGATGACTTTTCAAGATATACTTGGGTGTTCTTTCTTCATAACAAGTCTGAGGTTTCATCAATATTCAAGAAGTTTTCCAAGAAGGCTCAGAATGAATTTGACTACAAAATCAAGAAAATAAGGAGTGACAACGGGAAGGAATTTGACAACACCAACATTCATGAGTACTGTGATGAAATTGGGATCAAGCATGAAGTTTCTGCAACATATACACCTCAACAAAATGGAGTTGTTGATAGAAAGAACAGGACCTTGATCACTCTTGCAAGAACAATTATTGATGTGTATAACACACCGAAGAGGTTTTGGGCTAAAGCTGTCAACACTGCATGCTATGCATCAAACATACTATTTCCTCACCGGCTACTTGAGAAGACTACCTATGAACTGCTAAATGGGAAAAAGTCAGTCGTCTCCTTCTTTCGGGTGTTTTGATGCAAATGTTACATCTACAAGAAACACCATCATCTAGGGAAGTTTTAAAGAGGTTGTGATATTGGTTTCTTACTTGGTTATTCATCAAAATTCAAAGCATATCGAGTATTCAATCATGCCACTGGGCGTGGTAGAAGAAACATATGATGTGGAATTTGAGAGAGTAATGGCTCCCAAGGAGCAGTTAAAAATCTTGATGATGTAGGTGATGAACCACTTAGGGAAGCCATGAAAAACATGCCAATTGGAGCCATCAAACCAAAAGAAGATGAAGAAGAGGTGCAAAATATCGACAAGCCATCTTCATCAAATGTACTGCATGATGATGAAAAAGATGAGAGGCATGTAAATGAAGATACATTTGTCTCTCATGAACAAGCAAGGGTACAAGCTGAAGATATTGATGCTCCAAGATCTTCTTCCCAAGTGGTTTACAAAAGGAACTCATCACTACTACAAGCACATCCACAAGATCTAATCATTGGGAGTCCTTCACAAGGAGTTATTACTCGTTCTCAAAGATATCATTTATTGAACATCACTCTTTTGTTTCTTGTGTTGAGCCTACATGTATAGATGAGGCGCTACATGATCCGGACTGGGTGAATGCCATGCATGAAGAATTAAACAACTTCACCCGGAATCAAGTTTGGACTCAGGAGAAGCCTCCACAAGATGCAAGGTCATTGGGACAAAATGGGTGTTCTAAAACAAACAAGATGATCAAGGTGTAATTATGCGGAACAAGGAAAAGCTTGTTGCAAAGGGGTTCTCTCAAGTTGAAGGTTTAGATTTTGGAGAGACCTTTGCACCGGTTGCTTGACTTGAAGCCATCCGTATCCTTCTTGCATATGCATCTTGCTATGACATAAAACTTTATCAAATGGATGTAAAAAGTGCATTTTTAAATGGCTTCATTAATGAACTAGTATATGATGAGCAACCACCCGGGTTTGAAGACCCTAGATATCCTAATCATGCTTACAGGTTGTCCAAGGCACTATATGGTCCAAAGCAAGCTCCAAGGGCTTGGTATGAGTGCCTTCGCGACTTCCTCATTGAGAAGGGCTTCAAGATCAGGATCATCGACACAACTCTATTCACAAAGAAACATAACGGTGATATTTTCATTTGTCAAGTTTATGTTGATGATATAATCTTTGGCTCGACAAATGATTGTCATTGCAAAGAATTTGGTGAGTTGATGTCGAAGGAGTTTGAGATGTCAATGATTAGTGAACTAACCTTCTTCCTCGGCTTTCAAGTCAAGCAAATGAAAGATGGGAACTTCTTCTCACAAGAGAAGTACACCAAAGACTTGTTGAAGAGATTCAATATGGAGAAGTGCAAACCAATCAAGACACCCATGCCTACAAATGGACATCTCGACCTAGATGAGGGAGGTAACCCGGTTTATCAAACTCTCTACCGTTCTATGGTTGGTAGTTTATTGTATCTTACCGCATCTAGGCCTGATATCATGTTTAGTGTTTGTATGTGTGCTTGATTTCAAGCAAATCCTAGGAAAGCCCTTCTTTCGCGCTGCTAAAAGAATTCTTAGGTATCTTAAGCACACCCCAAGCGTTGGCCTTTGGTATCCCAAAGGAGCTACTTTTGATTTAATTGGCTATTCCGATTTGGATTACGCCAGTTGCAAAATTGATAGGAAAAGTACATCCGAAGGATGCCATTTGCTTGGGAGATCACTAGTTTCATGGACATTTAAAAAGCAAAACTGTGTTGCCTTGTCAACCGCCGAAGCGGAATACATTGCCACAGGTGCTTGTTGCACACAAATTCTTTATATAAAACAAACTCTTTTAGACTATGGTGTAGTTCTAGAAAAGGTACCTTTGTTGTGTGATAATGAGAGTGCTGTTAAGATTGCTAATAATTCTGTAGAACACTCTCGCACCAAGCACATTGATATTCGTCATCACTTCCTTAGAGATCATGTTGCTAAAGGAGATATTATTTTAGAAGGAGTGAGATCGGAAGATCAATTAGCGGATATTTTCACAAAACCTTTAGACAAAACTCGCTTTTGTATGTTGAGGAATGAGCTAAATATTCTTGATCTCAGAAATTTTACTTAATCATAAAATGGTGATGTCAAGCTTGCATTGCATATTTAAATTTCTTGTATTGCATCTAGGGCTTGTCTAACCTAGTTAAGATAACCACCAACAAAGCGAGTGAAAAAGCTGTTAGGGCTCAAACTTGACAAGTTCTAGCTTTTTAAGCTTTTGGTACTTAAATTTCATTTACTATGCAATTGTTGGTTCTTGAGATATGCATGTGGTACTGCACTTAGGGGGAGTATTCACAACTCAATTCATTCATGAAACCTCTAGTACAATACCCAAATACAAAATCTCACCATTTGCCTATTTTCTCTAAAAACTATCTAGCCTATGGCACAATATTTTGAAAAATATGAGAGAATATGTGAGGGTACCAATACCTGTCCCAACAGGTGTTCTTCTTTGTGCTTATAAGTTGGGATTTGGTTTGGTTCAAAACTTCCTTAGAAAAATTTAAAATTCCCTTTGTTTGGGTTCACCGGACAGTCCGGTGTGCACCGGACACTGCACTGTGCAATGTCTGGTGCACCGGCTAGGCGCGCGTAGATCTGCTACTGTGCTGCCCTGTCCGGTGGTTCACCGGACAGCTACTGTGCATTGTCCGATGTGCACCGGACAGACACTGTAGACTGTTCGGTGTGCCCATAATCGGTTTTTAAAAAACTTTCTCCGCCCGAGCCAGTGCCCAGGCTCCATTCATCCATGCGCTCTCTATCTCACCTGCTCTCTACCCTCACGCCGCCCTACCTCTCGCCGCCTGTGATCGTCGTCGTCCAAGCTCCAGCGAGCTTCCCCTGCCCAGGCTCGGTCTCCCTCTTCCCTCTGGTGAGAATCCCCTCTCTGTCTTCTCTCTCTCTCTCTATTAATCTCCCAGTGAAGCTCTCTCCCACCCTTTTCATTTCAATTCAAATTCATCCAAAATCCTATGAAATCTTATGATTACAAGTGTGCCTGAGTGTTCCTGAAGCAAGAAACTTATGTTGTGTATGCGCTTATACTTACTATTTTTATTATACGACTTTTTCTGTCAAAATTGTTGAGTATAACTAACCATCTTCTCTATTGACAGAAAACAAACAAACTACTCTCACACTCTTGTAGGGTTGTCATCAATCACCAAAAAGGAGGAGATTGAAAGCATCTAGGCCCCTGGTTGGTTTTAGTGATTAATGACAACATAAGATTATATGTGACTAACGTGTGTTGTGCAGAGCAAATGGTAAGTTAGGTCGCATTACAGGAAGTTGCATTGCAACGGTGAAAACAATCCCTGAGATGAGAACTTGAAGCGACGGCTAAAAAGGCGAATCAAAAGATGAAGCTCTTCATATTCAGAGTATCGAATGAGTTGCGGACACTTGGTATAGAATTAAGACTTCTATTTTTATTTTAGCCATACTATAAAGAGGGGTTGTGGATGAGTAGTTTTACCAAGAGATTTTAGCCATACTATAAAGAGGGGTTGTGGATGAGGGGTTTATTTTAGCCATACTATAGTGTAGTGTTGATGCATATTCACACTCACATCTAGTGCTAGGTTTCACTCTATAACACACAAGTTAGAATGAAAACGGTTTAGAAAAACCAAAGGAAAAGAAAATAGGGTTACTGTCTTAGGGGCACCGGACTGTCCGGTGCACCCTCTGACAGTGGGGCTAGCCAGCCCCGGGGGCAGCGCCTCTGCCCTCGAGAAACTCGAGAGCAACGAGTTGACGAGTTGAATTTTAGCGGCCACACTAGACTATCCGGTGTGCACCGGACAACTACTGTTCACTGTCTGATGCACTATCAGCACAACGGCTTACTGTTAGAACTAGCCGTTGGAGCCGACCGTTGGCGCACCGGTGGCGAACTGGACTGTCCGGTGCGCCCATGTGTAGAGAGGTTCAGCAATGGCTAGTTTGGTGGGTGGGGCTATTTATACCCCCTCCACCTACCTCATTGAGTGTCTTGTTGCCCACATTCAAGCCCATTCATTGCTAGAGCATTGCAAGCACCATAAAGCCTAGTGAGGTGATTAGAAAATTATAATCCCATGTTAGGACCTCATTAGTGCAAGTGAGAGCTACCTAGAGCACACACCACATGCATTAGGCTTCTCTTGATCAAGTGAAAGTCTATGGCCTATTACTCTTGATGATTGGCATCACCTAGACGGCTTGGTGGCGATTGGAGCGCGGTGATTAGCCCAGAGGATTTGTTGGTGACCCGGCTCAAGTTTGTATGCGATCGTGAGGGATCCACCACGCCGGAGTGGCAAAGGATCACCTCATAGTGAGCACTTGGTTCTTGCGAGGACCAAGGGGGAGCGATACCCTTGAGCTGGTGCTCCAACGAGGACTAGGGAAGAGTACCGACTCTTCGATACCTCGACAAAAAAATTGGAGGAGTCTTCTTATCCTTGCTTTACATTTCACATTTAATTTGAGCATTTCACTTTGTTCAATTGCTTAGCAAGTATTTGAAGTAATGACTTAGGGTTGTTGTTTTGGTTGCTGTTTTGTAGTAGTATTTATTTGTTGCTAGTAGTTGGGTGAAGTTGGGCTCTTGCTTAGGGTTTAATATTTGTGGAATTTCCAGAAAAGCCTAATTCACCCCCCTTTTGGACATCGTGATCCTTTCAAAGGTGAATTGCTCCCCCATGTGCAGGTAAAAAAAGTCTCCGAAGCAGTTCACTATGGAATGCAAAATTTAATCTAAAGCCATGTTCAAATTTGATAAATCCCCTTTTGGCTTCGTATATGATTCTGTACACCAATGTAAAGAATATGTAATACAGACACAAGGTCAAAGAAGGGGAGACAATTCTTCTTCAGCAATCAGATATTTTTTCAAAGGCATTACGAGACCTTTAACTCGAAGAGCATTTCTTTAGGAAGCGTGAAAAAAGGGAAGGTGTTTTTTCGCCCTCGGCTCAAAACATTACGTATACTTGTTTCACGCTACATAAAGAAATATAGTACAAACCATACTTATGTAAAGAATACATTTCACACAATTGTTTTTACACACATCAAACATGAATTTAAAATTGTTTTTTACAAAAATCTCAGTCCTCGTTCAAAACTTTCTCAGCAGCTTCGTTCAACATTGTATCAACAGCTTTGTCTATTGCCTTATGCACCACCTTGAAATCAACAAGGATGTCTTTTAACTCTGGATCATTTTTAGCATCATACAGTTCTGGTGGTGGTGAAAGGGCCGCTGCGTGAGAAATCATTTAGTGTCATATATCTTAGTTATCATGAAACTAAGTTATCACGAAGCTAAAACTCACAGGAAAAAAATAAAGTGTACCTATACCTCTCTCCAACTACAAAGCTTCTTCTCTCTTTCGAGCCTCTTCAGTGGCTCGGTGAGTCTAAAAACCCAACGAGCAATTTGTTACAAAATATTACATAAAAATTGAAGGATAAGATTCTAGCCTCCAAAAAAGAACCTGTCCTTCACTTTCTATGAAAGCTTTATCTGCCATCTGTTTAGTGCCAGTAAGCCAGATCTCGTTATACAACCTTTCCCCTAGGGCAATAGCTTTGGCTGAAGGCTCTTTGATGTCGTTAGCTGAAACCACAAACTCTGGTCCAATCATAGCTTTGACATGCTCACAACCATCTTTTTCAAGCAGGGACACTGCTCCTCATGCACCCACACAGGCGCAGAAGTCTCCCCGACCGGTGAGAACTTCATCAAAAGCTTCTATTTCACCTTCTATCCATCTAATTGCTCCTACGGCCTCGCCGTGAACAAAATTCTCGCCGTGAAAAAGCACCAACACTAGCAAACATACTCTTCAGCTTCTCGCAATAATGTGCAGCGATAGAGAAGCATTGTTCATTTGATGTCTGAAGCTCTTCAACTTTTTTCTGAACCTTGTCACGCTCAACTTCGGCTATTTCACGCTTCCCCTTTTTGACTTCAAAATTCTCATTTACTTTTTCAAGTTTTTCCTTCATTTTCAGGACCTCAGACCTATGAGACTCAACTTGTGCTGACAACATAGATTTGAGGTTAGTAATGCGTTTTGTATCAGCCTTCTTCTCATCTTCCAGTTTCGAAATTTTTGAACCTTCCTCTTCGGAAAATTTTGTCACTTCAGCAAGGCTTTCCTTCAGCTTATTAACTATGGAGATCAAAATATTATATTTCTCTACGGCTTGGTGTCGTAAGTCAATGACCTATGAACGAAGATTTCCGAAGAATATTCGAGTACTTTCGTCCTCGGCGTCCTTTTGGGCCTTCAAAGCTTTACTCAGAATAAGTCCCTGACAGCAGCATAAAAAAGAGAATAAATAACACAATAAAATATTCGAGTGGTCGAAGCAAAAGACAAGAAATATATACAAACCTTCAAATTATTATATGCTAAAAAATCTACAAGATGATCTTTAGACATGGCAGACAATCCAAGTTCAAGATTTAGATAGCCCATTTTATCCTCATCTCACAACACACATCAATTTCTCTATTATCCGATAGGCAATATAGATAATCATCCTTGTCATTGCCTCCACACACAAGATCGCCCGGAGGATATTTTATATCTTTGGCATAATGATGAACTTCAGTAATTTGCTCTTTAGTTAATTTTTCACCCGAAGCATGACAAATAATGTATTCATGAGTTGTGAGTGGCGCTTCTTCGGGTGCTAGTAACCCCTCCGTCCCTGACAAACCTTCAACCTTGGAAGATTCAATTTTATCTTGTTTCTCTTCTCTGACAACATATGTTATTGAACCAGTCTTCGAAGAACTGACTGTGTTCATATCAAAAGGAGCCTCTGCATCGCTAGCCACTTTCGGCTCAATAATCACATCCTCAGTAACCTCCGGCGCTACAGGAGAGGCCACTGTTACAGTCCTTAGAACAACCTTTAGCACATTGGCCATTTTTTCTCTTGCGAGGAGTCCATGTTATGGTAGATGTTACCTTGGGTTGCTCTTGCACCTTTGGCTCCATATCAGCTGCGGATACTTCATCTCGAACTGGAGCTTCAGTTACTCCCTTCTTCTCAACTTCTTCCATCCTCTATTTTGAAAATTCAAAATAAAATAAGTATATTGATAATTAGTTAAAAGACAGACTAAAAATCAAAATATGTTACCTTCGATGACATAACCTTCGTTCCACCTGACTTGATAGCTTCGTCTCACTTGACTCGGCAGCCGAGAATGCAGGTAGTTCTGCTACCCTTCCGGTATAATATGAGTTTTGTCGATTGGCCAAAATCTTCACTATTTTCTGTTTTGGGGCACTCGAAGAGGTCTTTAGAGCACTCTTCATCTTTTGACCCTTTTTCCGCGTAGGAAAGCAGTAGTAAGGATAAACAAATCCAATGACATCAAACACCATGTTCAACCTTCTCTTCCCTCGGGCACCAAAAGTTGTATTCATAGCTTCGTCTTTAGCCTTCGTATAAGCCCCTAGAATTTCATTGCATGTTGCCTCAATAGCTTCAAGCCACACGTCATCTAGTTCACCAAACAGATTTCAGTAATGGTATGTATATTTCAGATACACTAAACCACCTTTTTCGGCACTTCGGCTCTAATCGACATCAACTTCCTTCGGCATCTCCCACTCATTGACAAGAGGCCATACTTTGAAAGCTATGTGCTTCTGAACCAAATCTAATATAGCTGCATACGGTGTTAAACGCTATCAGGCAGGCTTGGGCCCTTTCTGTGTTCACAACAGCTGGCCTCTTTATACCGAAGCGAGATCAGATAGGCCATTGAATCACACATCTGATATCCTCCCTCTTATCCAAGTCATTCTTAACATAGAACAATTGCTTCATCCATGAACCTGGCCATTTCTATTGAAAAGTTGGGACAGGGCACCTGGCATCTGATCGATACATGAAGTTATAACAACCAAAGTTATTATGATACTGCTCTTTTCCAGTAGCCTTTGTTTGATACGGGAGCTCGTGAATATTGCAAAAGAAATCATCATCTAGTTCTAAGCCTTGACTCCTCACTGCCCAAATGAAAATCCCAACCTTAACTAGAGCTTTGGAAGTAAGCTGATGAAGGTATATTTCGAATCTCTTTAGAACCTCGACTAGCATCTTATGATGGGGACAACGCAGCCTAGCTTTCAAAATGCTTCGGTAGATAACCACTTCATCTTTTTCGGGAAGAGGAACAATTTTCTCTCCCCTAGGCCTCACTATAGATACATCATGAAAAATATTTACCTTTCATAGCCTCAATATGCCCCTTTTTCATAGTCGACTTCTCGAAGTTAACATGGCTCGGTCTCCACGGTCGATCTTCGACATCATTATCATCACTACCAAAGTCAAAGTCTTCACTATCCTCGGAATCATCCGACAATCTAGCTAGTATCTCGTCTGCAATCTTTGCAACATTACTCTTCTCCATAGCTTCATAAAATCCAGCTAGCGCAAGATCATCACTCCTCTTTCCCTCGGCCATCTTAGCTCAAACTAAAAAAAGCAAACAAAGCTAAAAACAAGCGCAACTCAATGGCTTAAAGTAGCAAGACAGCTCAATAGCACGATAAATATTTTATGATGACCGTTCTATTTATACGCAAACCACCACTGCAAAATGGCCCCCGCATTTTAGAAATTTTGCTATTTAGCGACGGGGAGGTGTTTTTTCGAACCTTCGGCATAAGGTCTCTGTTCATTTCGCAGTCTGAGTTTGTTACAAGGAAACAACTAATACTGCGAGGGGCTACTATTGGGGGCCTTCGTGTTTCGAAGGTCCTCAAAAACACAGCTAACCATTATATTTCGATGCATCTCTAAGTGTTGCAGATGCTTCAACACTAGATACCTTCGGAACAGACCAATCAAAAGGATGAAGGTACTAGCTTCGTCATAACTATATAGGGGGACGAAGGCAGAAGTCAAATAAGATTAGAAGAAGGTATTCACAAGATTCTGTAGCCAGGATGATAAAGATAGAAGACAATACTATCATTGCGTCATTTGTAAATCACATATACAAGTTTTGTGGACATACTTGTAATTTCATACAAAGTTGTACTTTGCCCTATAAATAGATGAGCAGTACCCTACATAAAGCACCTTTTTTAGCGAGGTGCCACAGCTCCGCATTGTTCAATCTTCGAAGCACCTTCATGCTATCTTGCATCAAGAAGCCGAAGGTACGATTGTAAACTTATTTTGAACGAAGGGAGAAATGAAATGCTAAGGCCCTTGAGATGAGTTATAATATTTAACTTCGTTATTATTTTTGTGTAATCATTGTCATATTCTTGTGTAATTTATTCGATTATATAATAACCTTCGTCCTTGAGGGGGTTGTCCCGAAGGAAGAACACTTCAAGGATGAAGGTTAACACTTTTTAATATTGTGTTGCCTTGTTTTTGATTGTGCACAACAATTGAAAACAAGTGACCATCAAGAAGAATTATTTTAATTGGTGGTACATATGATATCATGACATGTGGATATGTTTCATGATTTTCTGACTTTGTTTGTATTTTATACAATTTTAAACAACTGGATGGCAAGTTCACGGTCATGTTTAGTGAGCATGGTGCTCGAAAATTCTGTTTTCCTCCTTAAATCAGTCGTGACTTGTGCTAAATAACATGGATATCATTTGAGCATACACAGTTTTATATTTTTCGAGTGACTTGCAGTTCAAATCTAAATTATCCGAGGAAATTCAATTAAATGATCAAAATCTATTGGTTATAGCAAACACTTTTATAATTTATTTCCAAAATGGAACATGTGAGTATACATAGTGTAGAAACATAATAGAAAAAGTTTGGTGAAAAAAAAAACAAAAGCATACTTTGCCGAGTGCCATAGTAAGGACACTCAGCAAAGAATAAGTTGTCGAGTGCCTACAAAGTGACACTCAGCAAAGTATTTTTAATAAACTAAATTATTCTTTGTCGAGTGTTAAATCCAGGACACTCGGCAAAATATTATTTGCCGAGTGTCAGATCAGGGACACTCGGCAAAGTATATTTCTAAATTAAAAAAAATCTTTGCCGAGTGCCAGATCGCTGGCACTCGGCAAAGAATGTTGCATTAACAGACCGTGCGGCCCTCTCCTTCTCCTTTCACTCTCTCACTCTCACCGCACTCTCTCACTCTCACCGCACACCACTGAGCGTCACCACCTCGATCGTTGCCTCCTCCGCCTCGGTCATCGCGCCATGCTACGTCTGCCGCCGCCGCCGCTGCGCCACCATAGTTACCGTCGCGCCACTATCGTCGTCGCCGCCGGACTTGAGCCCGGTGACTCCGCGCCCCACGCCACCATTTAGCCAGCCTCGGCCCCGAGCTCTCCCCTAATCCGCGCTTGATTTCCTACGTAGGTGACAACCTCTCTTGTCATCTAGATTTGTGATGTAGTGATATTGATGGTAGAACCTTAGTAGAATAAAGATTGATAGGGATTTACTTATCCATTTGAAGTTTGTTGACCCAATTATATCTATCGAAATGTTAACATTGCAAACTTTTAATGTTAAATCAAAATATGTGTTATTGTCCTGGTAAGCTTAGATGCTTGGATAAAGTGCATGCGGTATATTTATTTGTTTGTGTCTCAATCTAATATAGTGCATAGGTTGATGTATATGTGATTGACGACCATCGTGTCGTTTGATGTATATATGTGGATGTCAGCCATCATGTTATCATTTTTATTTGCAGGCTTTGGAAACCTTCCGGTGCGGGGGAGGTGCTGCCGAAATTTTAGAGTATGGTGGACCATGAGTGGATGTACACGGGCCATGTAGGAAGGAATGATGTCACCCCTGAATGGAATAGAAAGACCAATTATTTTGTGGAATGGGCATATGGCGAAGCTGCTAAAGGAGCGACTCTAGTCCCATGCCCGTGCAGCAAATGTGCCAACAGGAAAAGAAAATCAAAGAAGGTCATGGTAGAGCATATTTGGAAGAATGGATTTATGCCGGACTATACTCGGTGGATCTTCCATGATGAAGCACATCGCACGAGAGAGGAGGTGGTGAGACAACACATCGAGGATTATGATATTGATGCGGGGTAGCGGATATGTTGAACGACAATCTGGGGCGGCATCCAACAACCCTCATGGAATGCCCAGCCCATCGCCACACCAGTCCAGCCGCCCACCTCGCTCATGATCTTCTCTTTGCTTAGTTGTGATTGTGAGACTTGTGTGATAAAATTGTCCTAAACTTATGTTTGTGAAAAACTTATGTTTGAGAGTTGGTAATACTTATGTTGCTGAAACTTGGTATGAACATAGACATGTTTATGAAAAACTTGTGAGATTTGTGTTTTTTTTGTGAAATATGTGGTCTCTATTATGTATGTGATGATTATGAGATATCTGTTATGTATATGTGATGATTATGTGATATATGTTTTATTTGTTTGGATGGAATAGCAAAAACAAATAAAAAAGGAGTATTCTAGTCACTTTGCCAAGTGCCAAGGTCATAGCACTCGGCAAAGACGGCACACCTGGGCACCGGTAAAGCCTCTTTGCCAAGTGTTGTGGCCTTGACACTTGGCAAAGAAACAAGCTTTGCCGAGTGCCTACAAATGCACTCGACAAAGGAACTGACAAAGGGGCCCGCATGAGCTCACACCTTTGCTGAGTTAATGCACATTATTCACCACAACTTGTTGAGCGATGAACGTATGTGAGCTCACCCTTGCTGTCTCACACCCCCCATAGGTCAAGAACAATTATCGTAGGATGAAGCGCATGGAGGATGATGTGATGAGTTCATGAGAGGTCTAGGTCGTCGTCTCCCAGTCAACTTTGGATTGCTGTATCGTTGTCTTCATATGATGTAATTATTTATTTATTTTGTACAAAACACCGTTATATATTTGTTGGGGCCTTCGTCTTCCGAAGGTCCTCAAAAGTATGATTTAACAATGTTTCCCGAGTGTAATATATGAACAGGTGCCTTCGGACTCGGATCAGAACCACACAGTGTGAAAAGCACGAACAATATGAAGGTTGATGTAGTGTCGAAGCTACGCGCAAGGGAGCTTCGACGTAACGGCAAAAAAGGGAACCGACTTAAAAGGGAAAAGGCTATTTAGACCTCGGTGGACTACCTTAAAGTCATTAGCAAATGTGAAGGGCATGGATGTAATTTTACACGGGCTATGTCCCGTGCCTATAAATAGATGAACAGTACCCCCGTACTGTTCACGCTGACTTGTACTCATTTTTACGTCACGCTTGTACTTTCATTTTCTGTCAAGCCGAAGGTACAAATGTAATTCTATATTGTCATTATTCATTTGTTCATTTATGATTATATAATAAGAAATGTGTATGATGATGTTATATGTTTGTTCACATTATCTCTTATGTTTTACATGCTTCATCCACCCTTGATATGTTTATATATATTTGTGTTGAGATGATGAAGGTATGTCCTTTATGACCTTCGTCCGAAGATCATTATATCCTTAGGGAAATAATGCTCCGAAGGATGAAGGGCATTGTAAGGAAAAATGGACCCCAGGCCATTTGGCTATTTGAGTTTTGGTGTTTGATGAACAACACAATCTGTGAACTAATAAGTTTTCTAGTGTTTGTGTTTGTAGTTTACAGGATGCGAAGAGAATTGGACCAAGGCAATGAGGATGCAACACCTCAAAAGAAGACATAAAAAGATGCATAGGAGTCCAATACTCAAGAACAAAAGAAGCCCGAAGAAATCAGCGAAGAAATCCAAGATGAGGGCTGTCAGCCAGCGCCTGGTGGCGCACCGGACATTGATGTCCGGTGTGCACCGGACTGTCCGGTGAGGCACCGGACAGTCTGCGCAGAGAGGCCACAGACAGGCGCTCTCTGGCTGTAGCACCGGCCTGTCCGGTGTGCACCGGACTGTCCGGTGTGCCAACGGGCAGAAGGCAACGGTCGGATCCAACGGTCGACTGCTACAGGCGCCAACGGTCGGCTGACGTGGCGTGCACCGGACTGTCCGGTGCACCCGACGACAGAAAGCAGCTGCTTTCTGTCCAACGGCTAGTTGGGGGTGTGGAGGCTATAAATACCACCCCAACCAGCCATTCTCAAGTGTGAGAGCCCAAGCAACATACCAATACACATAGTGCATATTTCCAAGAGCTCAAACACCCAAGTGCTTAATAGAATCACTCGGTGATTAGTGTAGGTGCTTTGTGAAGTGCTTAGGTTAGTTAGACCGCTTTAGCACTTGCTCTAGGTGAACCCTAGATTGTTGAGTGAGTTTAGATAAACCTCACAACCCCTCGGCTCTTGCGTGAGTCGTTGTAATTGTACCGAGTGGGGCGAGAGTCTTGCGAGACCGTGACAACCGCGTTTGTGTCACGGCCGCCACCATGTACCGGAGGGAACGAGGCCCGCGGCGTTTCGGCCGGAAGCTCGATAGTGTGTACGGCGGGGAGCGTCCGAGAG
This sequence comes from Zea luxurians, assembly GCA_029449295.1. Taxonomy (NCBI): domain Eukaryota; kingdom Viridiplantae; phylum Streptophyta; class Magnoliopsida; order Poales; family Poaceae; genus Zea; species Zea luxurians. The sequence goes on from JAOPSE010000046.1 coordinate 5,062,805, forward strand.
GAGCCGGAAGCGGAGCACCACTTGCGCGTGGAGAAGGCCCGCGGCTCTCTACGGAGTTACTCGACCGTGGTGCTTGGCCCTCGCGTGGGCTTCCCTTTGCGTAGGGGCACCAACGAGGATTAGTCGGGACCTTGCGTGGTTCCGGATACCTCAGTAAAAATACCGGCGTCATCCACGAGAGTTTGCTTCTCTACTTAGCTCTTTACATTCCGCATTTATATTAAGCATTTAAGTTTCAATCTTGTAGTCATACTTATTTAGTATAGATTGAAACTTAGCCTTTGCGGTAGAGATAGCAACACTTAGACAAAACCTAGTTTGCATATTCTAGTTTTGATTATTTGCATAGGTTTTGCTCTAGGGATTTAATTGTGGCCTAGTTTAGTAAGTTTTAGAAGTCCTAATTCACCCCCCCTCTTAGGCGTCACCCGTTTCCTACAGGCATTAACAAATAACCTGTTTTTGTGTTGCCTTGTTCTCAATTTATAGCATTTGAGAACAAGTCCCCAACAATATTAATGTTGTGACATTCATTTATGTACCATGAGTCATCATATGTGTAAGACTTGGTCCTAGCACACTTGGTGATTAAGCTCACGCCCGGGTCTTGGTGTCCCTGAAACCCGGGTGTGACATAAAGAATCAGCTCTCGGAGCTAGAGAATCATAGAGCGGAGCTCTACCAAACGAGCCTTAAGACGGTGTTTGGTTTCTAGGGACTAATTGAAAGTCGCCTAGAGGGGGGGGGTGAATAGGGCGAAACTGAAATTTACAAAATTAATCACAACTACAAGCCGGGTTAGCGTTAGAAATAATAATGAGTCCGAGAGAGAGGGCGCAAAACAAATCACAAGCGAATGAAGAGTGTGACACGCGGATTTGTTTTACCGAGGTTCGGTTCTCGCAAACCTACTCCCCGTTGAGGAGGCCACAAAGGCCGGGTCTCTTTCAACCCTTACCCTCTCTCAAACGGCCCCTCGGACCGAGTGAGCTTCTCTTCTCAAATCAAACCGGGAACAAAACTTCCCCGCAAGGACCACCACACAATTGGTGTCTCTTGCCTCGGTTACAAATGAGTTTTGATCACATGAACAAGTGAGAAAGAAAAGAAGCAATCCAAGCGCAAGAGCTCAAAAGAACACGACAAATCTCTCTCGCTAATCACTAAAGCCTTGTGTGGAATTGGAGAGGATTTGATCACTTGAGTGTGTCTAGAATTGAATGCCTAGCTCTTGTAAGTGGTTGAGAAGTGGAAAACTTGGATGTCTTGAATGTGGGGTGGTTGGGGGTATTTATAGCCCCAACCACCAAACTAGCCGTTTGGTGGAGGCTGTCTGTCGTATGGTGCACCGGACAGTCCGGTGCACACCGGACATGTCCTGTGCGACAGCCACGTCACCCGGCTGTTAGGGTTCTGACCGTTGGAGCTCTGACTACTGGGCCCGCCTTGATGTCCGGTGGCGCACCGGACATGAACTGTAGAGTGTCCGGTGCGCCAGCATGGGCGTGCCTGACTTCTGCGCGCGCTGGCGCGCATTTAATGCGCTGCAGGTAGCCGTTGGCGCCTGAAGTAGTCGTTGCTTCGTTGTCACACCGGACAGTCCGGTGTACACCGGATATGTCCGGTGAATTATAGCGGACTAGCCGTTGTGAATTCCCGAAGCCGACGAGTTCAGAGTCTCTTCATCCTTGGAGCACCGGACACTGTCCGGTGTACACCGGACAGTCCGGTGAATTATAGCGCGACGACTCTGAGAATTCCCGAAGGTGCGAAGTTCAGCTTGGTGTCCCCTGGTACACCGGACACTGTCCGGTGGCACACCGGACAGTCCGATGCGCCCGACCAGGGTGCCTTCGGTTGTCCCTTTGCTCCTTTGTTTGAACCCTTTCTCTTGATCTTTTTATTGGCTTATTGTGAACCTTTGGTACCTGTAGATCTTATAGACTTGGGCAAACTAGTTAGTCCAATTATTTGTGTTGGGCAATTCAACCACCAAAATTTGTTTAGGAAATAGGTGTAAGCCTAATTTCCTTTCAATCTCCCCCTTTTTGGTGATTGATGCCAACACAAACCAAAGCAAATATAGAAGTGCAGAATTTGAACTAGTTTGCATATGCAAGTACAAAGGTTACTTAGAATTGAGCCAATAAATATTACCTACTAGATATGCATGGATTGTTTCTTTATTTTTAAGATTTTGGACCACACTTGCACCACAAGTTTTGTTTTTGCAAATTCTTTTTGTAAATCCTTTTCAAAGTCTTTTTGCAAATAGTCAAAGGTAAATGAATAAGATTTTGTGAAGCATTTTTTAAGATTTGAAATTTTGTCCCCTTGTTTCAAATGCTTTTCCTTTGACTAAACAAAACTCCCCCTCAATAAATTCTCCTCTTAGTGTTCAAGAAGGTTTTAAGATATCATTTTTTAAAATACTACTTTCTCCCTCTTTTGAACACAATAAGATACCAACTTGAAATTCACCAATTGAAAATCATTAGTTTTAAAAATTAGGGTGGTGGTGCGGTCCTTTTGCTTTGGGCTAATACTTTCTCCCCCTTTGGCATGAATCGCCAAAAACGGATACTGAGAGTGAATTATAAGCCCTTGTCTAACTACTATCTCCCCTTTGGCAAATAAAACATATGAGTGAAGATTATACCAAAGACGGAGAGTGATGCGGAGCGACGACGAAGGATGAGTAGTAGAGTGGAGTGGAAGCCTTTGTCTTCGCCGAAGACTCCAATTCCCTTTCAATATACCTTTTGATCGACGGATTTACCTCCCGTGTCGAGGTCGAGATGCCCATTGGTTCCCATGGGTGTCTTGATGGGCTTGGCATCCTTCATTCCAAACTTGGTTAGAATGTCTTGAGTGTACTTTGTTTGGCTAATGAAGGTGCCCTCTTGGAGTTGCTTGACTTGGAATCCTAGAAAATACTTCAACTCCCCCATCATTGACATCTCGAATTTTTGTGTCATGATCCTACTAAATTCTTCACATGTAGATTCGTTAGTAGACCCAAATATGATATCATCAACATAAATTTGGCATACAAACAAATCATTATCAAGAGTTTTAGTGAATAAAGTAGGATCGGCTTTTCCGACTTTGAAGCCATTAGCAATAAGGAAATCTCTTAGGCATTCATACCATGCTCTTGGGGCTTGTTTGAGCCCATAAAGCGCCTTAGAGAGCCTATAGACATGGTTAGGGTACTCACTATCTTCAAAGCCGGGAGGTTGCTCAACATAGACCTCTTCCTTGATTGGTCCATTGAGGAAGGCACTCTTCACGTCCATTTGGTAAAGCTTGAAGCCATGGTAAGTAGCATAGGCTAATAATATACGAATTGACTCAAGCCTAGCTACGGGTGCATAGGTTTCACCGAAATCCAAACCTTCGACTTGGGAGTATCCCTTGGCCACAAGTCGAGCTTTGTTCCTTGTCACCACACCATGCTCATCTTGCTTGTTGCGGAAGACCCACTTGGTTCCTACAACATTTTGGTTAGGACGTGGAACTAAATGCCATACCTCGTTCCTAGTGAAGTTGTTGAGCTCCTCTTGCATCGCAATCACCCAATCCGAATCTTGAGGTGCTTCCTCTACCCTGTGTGGCTCAATAGAGGAAACAAAAGAGTAATGCTCACAAAAATGTGCAACACGAGATCGAGTGGTTACCCCCTTATGAATGTCGCCGAGGATGGTGTCGACGGGATGATCTTGTTGGATTGCTTGGTGGACTCTTGGGTGTGGCGGTCTTGGTTCTTCATCCTCCTTGTCTTGATCGTTTGCATCTCCCCCTTGATCATTGCCGTCATCTTGAGGTGGCTCATCTCTTTGATCTTCTCCTTCATCAACTTGAGCCTCGTCCTCATTTTGGGTTGGTGGAGATGCTTGTGTGGAGGAGGATGGTTGATCTTGTGCATGTGGAGGCTCTTCGGATTCCTTAGGGCACACATCCCCAATGGACATGTTCCTTAGCGCGATGCACGGAGCCTGTTCTTCACCTATCTCATCAAGATCAACTTGCTCTACTTGAGAGCCGTTAGTTTCATCAAACACAACGTCACAAGAAACTTCAACAAGTCCTGAGGACTTATTAAAGACTCTATATGCCCTTGTGTTTGAGTCATATCCTAGTAAAAAGCCTTCTACAGTTTTAGGAGCAAATTTAGATTTTCTACCTCTCTTAACAAGAATAAAGCATTTGCTACCAAAAACTCTAAAATATGAAATATTGGGCTTTTTACCGGTTAGGAGTTCATAGGATGTCTTCTTGAGGATTCGGTGTAGATATAACCGGTTGATGGCGTAGCAAGCGGTGTTGACCGCTTCGGCCCAAAACCGATCCGGTGTCTTGTACTCATCAAGCATGGTTCTTGCCATGTCCAATAGAGTTCGATTCTTCCTCTCCACTAAACCATTTTGTTGTGGTGTGTAGGGAGAGAACTCATGCTTGATGCCCTCCTCCTCAAGGAAGCCTTCTATTTGTGAGTTCTTGAATTCCGTCCCGTTGTCGCTTCTAATTTTCTTGATCCTTAAGCCGAACTCATTTTGAGCCCGTCTCAAGAATCCCTTTAAGGTTTCTTGGGTATGGGATTTTTCCAGCAAAAAGAACACCCAAGTGAAGCGAGAATAATCATCCACAATAACTAGACAGTACTTACTCCCGCCGATGCTTATGTAAGCGATCGGGCCGAATAAATCTATGTGTAGGAGCTCCAGTGGCCTGTCACTTGTCATGATGTTCTTGTGTGGATGATGAGTGCCAACTTGCTTCCCGGCTTGGCACGCGCTACAAATCCTGTCTTTCTCAAAATGAACATTTGTTAGTCCTAAAATGTGCTCTCCCTTTAGAAGCTTATGAAGATTCTTCATTCCAACATGAGCTAGTCGGCGGTGCCAGAGCCAACCCATGTTAGTCTTAGCAATTAAGCAAGTGTCGAGTTCAGCTCTATCAAAATCTACCAAGTATAGCTGACCCTCTAACACTCCCTTAAATGCATTGAATCATCACTTCTTCTAAAGACAGTGGCACCTACATCAGTAAATAGACAGTTGTAGCCCATTTGACATAATTGCGAAACGGAAAGCAAATTGTAATCTAAAGAATCTACAAGAAAAACATTGGAAATGGAATGGTCAGGAGATATAGCTATTTTACCCAAACCTTTGACCAAACCTTGGTTTCCATCCCCGAATGTGATAGCTCGTTGGGGATCTTGGTTTTTCTCGTAGGAGGAGAACATCTTCTTCTCCCCCGTCATGTGGTTTGTGCACCCGCTATCGATGATCCAACTTGAGCCCCCGGATGCATAAACCTACAAAACAAGTTTAGTTCTTGACTTTAGGTACCCAAACGGTTTTGGGTCCTTTGGCATTAGAAACAAGAACTTTGGGTACCCAAACACAAGTCTTGGAGCCCTTGTGTTTGCCCCCAACAAACTTGGCAACTACCTTGCCGGATTTGTTAGTAAGCACATATGATGCATCAAAAGTTTTGAATGAAATGTCATGATCATTTGATGCACTAGGAGTTTTCTTCTTTGGCAACTTAGCATGGGTTGGTTGCCTAGAACTAGATGTCTCACCCTTATACATAAAAGCATAATTAGGGCCAGAGTGAGACTTCCTAGAATGAATTCTCCTAATTTTGCTCTCGAGATAACCAGCAGGGTACAAAATGTAACCCTCGTTATCCTGAGGCCTGGGAGCCTTGCCCTTAACAAAATTAGACAATCTTTTAGGAGGGGCACTAAGTTTGACATTGTCTCCCCTTCGGAAGCCAATGCCATCCTTGATGCCAGGGCGTCTCCCATTATAGAGCATACTTCTAGCAAATTTAAACTTTTCATTTTCTAAGTTATGCTCGGCAATTTTAGCATCTAATTTTGCTATATAATCATTTTGTTGTTTAATTAAGACCATGTGATCATGAATAGCATTAATATCAACATCTCTACATCTAGTGCAAATGGAAACATGCTCAACGGTAGATGTAGAGGGTTTGCAAGATTTTAATTCTACAACCTTAGCATGTAGTATGTCATTCTCACTTCTAAGGTTAGAAATAGTAACATTGCAAACATCAAAATCTTTAGCCTTAGCAATTAATTTTTCATTTTCAATCCTAAGGCTAGCAAGAGAATCATTCAATTCCTTAATCTTAGCATGCAAATCAACATCATCATTTCTAAGATTGGGAATTGAAACATCACAAACATGAGAATCAACCTTAGAAGTTAATCTAGCATTTTCATTTCTAAGGTTGTCAATAGTCTCATGGCAAGTGCTTAGCTCACTAGATAATTTTTCACATTTTTCTATTTCTAGAGCATAAGAATTTTTAACCTTAACATGCTTTTTATTTTCCTTGATTAGAAAGTCCTCTTGGGAGTCCAAGAGATCATCCTTTTCATGGATGGCACTAATTAGCTCATTTAGTTTTTCCTTTTGTTGCATGTTTAGGTCGGCAAAAAGGGTACGCAAATTATCCTCCTCATCACTAGCATTATCATCACTAGAGGACTCATATTTAGTGGAGGATTTGGATTTAACCTTCTTCCGTTTGCCGTCCTTGGCCATGAGGCACTTGTGGCCGACGTTGGGGAAGAGAAGTCCCTTGGTGACGGCGATGTTGGCGGCGTCCTCGTCGGAGGAGGAGTCGGAGGAGCTCTCCTCGAAATCCCAATCGCGGCATACATGGGCATCGCCGCCCCTCTTCTTGTGTACCTCTTCATTTCTCTTCTCTTGCCCTTCTTGTCGTCACCCCTGTCACTGTCACTGGATAGTGGACATTTTGCTATAAAATGACCGGGCTTACCATATTTGTAGCACACCTTCTTGGAGCGGGGCTTGTAATCCTTCCCCCTCCTTTGCTTGAGGATTTGGCAGAAACTCTTGATGATGAGCGCCATTTCCTCATTGTCGAGCTTGGAGGCGTCGATGGGTTGTCTACTTGGTGTAGACTCCTCCTTCTTCTCCTCCGTCGCCTTGAATGCGACCGGTTGTGCCTCGGGTGTGGAGGAAGCGCCTTGCTCGATGATTTTCTTTGAGCCTTTAATCATTAGCTCAAAGCTCACAAATTTTCCTATAACTTCCTTGGGAGACATTAGCTTATATCTAGGATCACCTCGAATTAATTGACTTGTGTAGGGTTAAGAAATACGAGGGATCTAAGAATAACCTTGACCATCTCATGGTCATCCCATTTTTCGCTCCCGAGGTTGCGCACTTGGTTCACCAAGGTCTTCAAGCGGTTGTACATAGCTTGTGGATCCTCCCCTTGGTGAAGCATGAAGCGACCGAGCTCCCCCTCGACCATCTCCCGCTTGGTGATTTTTGTCACCTAGTCTCCTTCGTGCGTGGTCTTGAGTACGTCCCAAATTTCTTTCGCACTTTTTAACCCTTGCACCTTGTTATACTCCTCTCGACTTAGAGAGGCGAGGAGTATAGTGGTTGCTTGGGAGTTAAAGTGGTGGATTTGGGCCACCTCGTCCGAGTCGTAGTCTTCATCCCCTACGGATGGTACCTGTACACCAAACTCAACAACATTCCATATGCTTGTGTGGAGTGAGGTTAGATGATGCCTCATTTTGTCACTCCACATATTATAATCTTCACCGTCAAAAACCGGTGGTTTGCCTAATGGAACGGAGAGTAAAGGAGTACGCTTTGAAATGTGGGGGTAGCGTAGGGGGATCTTACTATACTTCTTGCGCTCTTGGCGCTTAGAAGTTACGGACGGCGCATCGGAGTCGGAGGTCGATGGTGATGAAGAGTCGGTCTCGTAGTAGACCACTTTCCTCATCCTCTTGTGCTTGTCGCCTCTCCGATGCGACTTGTGGGAAGAAGATTTCTTCTCCTTCCCCTTCCCTTTGTTGGAGGAGTCCTTCTTCTTCTCCTTCCTCTTGGTACGGGACTCTTCCGATGAAGTGCTCCCGTGGCTCATAGTGGGCTTGTCGCCGGTCTCCATCTCCCTCTTGGTGTGATCTCCCGACATCACTTCGAGCGGTTAGGCTCTAATGAAGCACCGGGCTCTGATACCAATTGAAAGTCGCCTAGAGGGGGGTGAATAGGGCGAAACTGAAATTTACAAAATTAATCACAACTACAAGCCGGGTTAGCGTTAGAAATAATAATGAGTCCGAGAGAGAGGGCGCAAAACAAATCGCAAGCGAATGAAGAGTGTGACACGCGGATTTGTTTTACCGAGGTTCGGTTCTCGCAAACCTACTCCCCGTTGAGGAGGCCACAAAGGCCGGGTCTCTTTCAACCCTTACCCTCTCTCAAACGGTCCCTCGGACCGAGTGAGCTTCTCTTCTCAAATCAAACCGGGAACAAAACTTCCCGCAAGGACCACCACACAATTGGTGTCTTTTGCCTCGGTTACAAATGAGTTTTGATCACAAGAACAAGTGAGAAAGAAAAGAAGCAATCCAAGCGCAAGAGCTCAAAAGAACACGGCAAATCTCTCTCGCTAATCACTAAATCCTTGTGTGGAATTGGAGAGGATTTGATCACTTGAGTGTGTCTAGAATTGAATGTCTAGCTCTTGTAAGTGGTTGAGAAGTGGAAAACTTGGATGTTTTGAATGTGGGGTGGTTGGGGGTATTTATAGCCCCAACCACCAAACTAGCCGTTTGGTGGAGGTTGTCTATCGTATGGTGCACCGGACAGTCCGGTGCACACCGGACATGTCCGGTGCGATAGCCACATCACCCGGCTGTTAGGGTTCTGAACGTTGGAGCTCTGACTGCTGGGCCCGCCTTGATGTCCGGTGGCGCACCGGACATGAACTATAGAGTGTCCGGTGCGCCAGCATGGGCGTGCCTGACTTCTGCGCGCGCTCGCGCGCATTTAATGTGCTGCAGGTAGCCGTTGGCGCCTAAAGTAGCCGTTGCTTCGTTGTCACACCGGACAGTCCGGTGTACATAGGACATGTCCGGTGAATTATAGCGGACTAGCCGTTGTGAATTTCCGAAGCCGACGAGTTCAGAGTCTCTTCATCCTTGGAGCATCGGACACTGTCCGGTGTACACCGGACAGTCCGGTGAATTATAGCACGACGACTCTGAGAATTCCCGAAGGTGCGAAGTTCAGCTTGGTGTCCCCTGGTACACCGGACACTGTTCGGTGGTGCACCGGACACTGTCCGGTGGCACACCAGACAGTCCGGTGCGCCCGACCAGGGTGCCTTCGGTTGTCCCTTTGCTCCTTTGTTTGAACCCTTTCTCTTGATCTTTTTATTGGCTTATTGTGAACCTTTGGTACCTGTAGATCTTATAGACTTGGGCAAACTAGTTAGTCCAATTATTTGTGTTGGGCAATTCAACCACCAAAATTTGTTTAGGAAATAGGTGTAAGCCTAATTCCCTTTCAATCTCCCCCTTTTTGGTGATTGATGCCAACACAAACCAAAGCAAATATAGAAGTGCAGAATTTGAACTAGTTTGCATATGCAAGTACAAAGGTTACTTAGAATTGAGCCAATAAATATTACCTACTAGATATGCATGGATTGTTTCTTTATTTTTAACATTTTGGACCACGCTTGCACCACAAGTTTTGTTTTTGCAAATTCTTTTTGTAAATCCTTTTCAAAGTCTTTTTGCAAATAGTCAAAGGTAAATGAATAAGATTTTGCGAAGCATTTTTAAGATTTGAAATTTTGTCCCCTTGTTTCAAATGCTTTTCCTTTGACTAAACAAAACTCCCCCTCAATAAATTCTCCTCTTAGTGTTCAAGAGGGTTTTAAGATATCATTTTTTAAAATACTACTTTCTCCCCCTTTTGAACACAATAAGGTACCAACTTAAAATTCACCAATTGAAAATCATTAGTTTTAAAAATTAGGGTGGTGGTGCGGTCCTTTTGCTTTGGGCTAATACTTTCTCCACCTTTGGCATGAATCGCCAAAAACGGATACTGAGAGTGAATTATAAGCCCTTGTCTAACTACTATCTCCCCTTTGGCAAATAAAACATATGAGTGAAGATTATACCAAAGACGGAGAGTGATGCGGAGCGACGACGAAGGATGAGTAGTAGAGTGGAGTGGAAGCCTTTGTCTTCGCCGAAGACTCCAATTCCCTTTCAATATACCTTTTGATCGACGGATTTACCTCCCGTGTCGAGGTCGAGATGCCCATTGGTTCCCATGGGTGTCTTGATGGGCTTGGCATCCTTCATTCCAAACTTGGTTAGAATGTCTTGAGTGTACTTTGTTTGGCTAATGAAGGTGCCCTCTTGGAGTTGCTTGACTTGGAATCCTAGAAAATACTTCAACTCCCCCATCATTGACATCTCGAATTTTTGTGTCATGATCCTACTAAATTCTTCACATGTAGATTCGTTAGTAGACCCAAATATGATATCATCAACATAAATTTGGCATACAAACAAATCATTGTCAAGAGTTTTAGTGAATAAAGTAGGATCGGCTTTTCCGACTTTGAAGCCATTAGCAATAAGGAAATCTCTTAGGCATTCATACCATGCTCTTGGGGCTTGTTTGAGCCCATAAAGCGCCTTAGAGAGCCTATAGACATGGTTAGGGTACTCACTATCTTCAAAGCCGGGAGGTTGCTCAACATAGACCTCTTCCTTGATTGGTCCATTGAGGAAGGCACTCTTCACGTCCATTTGGTAAAGCTTGAAGCCATGGTAAGTAGGATAGGCTAATAATATACGAATTGACTCAAGCCTAGCTACGGGTGCATAGGTTTCACCGAAATCCAAACCTTTGACTTGGGAGTATCCCTTGGCCACAAGTCGAGCTTTGTTCCTTGTCACCACACCATGCTCATCTTGCTTGTTGCGGAAGACCCACTTGGTTCCTACAACATTTTGGTTAGGACGTGGAACTAAATGCCATACCTCGTTCCTAGTGAAGTTGTTGAACTCCTCTTGCATCGCCATCACCCAATCCGAATCTTGAAGTGCTTCCTCTACCCTATGTGGCTCAATAGAGGAAACAAAAGAGTAATGCTCACAAAAATGTGCAACACGAGATCGAGTGGTTACCCCCTTATGAATGTCGCCGAGGATGGTGTCGACGGGGTGATCTCGTTGGATTGCTTGGTGGACTCTTGGGTGTGGCGGTCTTGGTTCTTCATCCTCCTTGTCTTGATCGTTTGCATATCCCCCTTGATCATTGCCGTCATCTTGAGGTGGCTCATCTCTTTGATCTTCTCCTTCATCAACTTGAGCCTCGTCCTCATTTTGGGTTGGTGGAGATGCTTGTGTGGAGGAGGATGGTTGATCTTGTGCATGTGGAGGCTCTTCGGATTCCTTAGGGCACACATCCCCAATGGACATGTTCCTTAGCGCGATGCACGGAGCCTGTTCTTCACCTATCTCATCAAGATCAACTTGCTCTACTTGAGAGCCGTTAGTTTCATCAAACACAACGTCACAAGAAACTTCAACAAGTCCTGAGGACTTATTAAAGACTCTATATGCCCTTGTGTTTGAGTCATATCCTAGTAAAAAGCCTTCTAAAGTTTTAGGAGCAAATTTAGATTTTCTACCTCTCTTAACAAGAATAAAGCATTTGCTACCAAAAACTCTAAAATATGAAATATTGGGCTTTTTACCGGTTAGGAGTTCATAGGATGTCTTCTTGAGGATTCGGTGTAGATATAACCGGTTGATGGCGTAGCAAGCTGTGTTGACCGCTTCGGCCCAAAACCGATCCGGTGTCTTGTACTCATCAAGCATGGTTCTTGCCATGTCCAATAGAGTTCGATTCTTCCTCTCCACTACACCATTTTGTTGTGGTGTGTAGGGAGAGGAGAACTCATGCTTGATGCCCTCCTCCTCAAGGAAGCCTTCTATTTGTGAGTTCTTGAACTCCGTCCCGTTGTCGCTTCTAATTTTCTTGATCCTTAAGCCGAACTCATTTTGAGCCCATCTCAAGAATCCCTTTAAGGTTTCTTGGGTATGGGATTTTTCCTGCAAAAAGAACACCCAAGTGAAGCGAGAATAATCATCCACAATAACTAGACAGTACTTACTCCCGCCGATGCTTATGTAAGCGATCGGGCCGAATAAATCTATGTGTAGGAGCTCCAGTGGCCTGTCACTTGTCATGATGTTCTTGTGTGGATGATGAGTGCCAACTTGCTTCCCGGCTTGGCACGCGCTACAAATCCTGTCTTTCTGAAAATGAACATTTGTTAGTCCTAAAATGTGCTCTCCCTTTAGAAGCTTATGAAGATTCTTCATTCCAACATGAGCTAGTCGGCGGTGCCAGAGCCAACCCATGTTAGTCTTAGCAATTAAGCAAGTGTCGAGTTCAGCTCTATCAAAATCTACCAAGTATAGCTGACCCTCTAACACTCCCTTAAATGCTATTGAATCATCACTTCTTCTAAAGACAGTGACACCTACATCAGTAAATAGACAGTTGTAGCCCATTTGACATAATTGCGAAACGGAAAGCAAATTGTAATCTAAAGAATCTACAAGAAAAACATTGGAAATGGAATGGTCAGGAGATATAGCTATTTTACCCAAACCTTTGACCAAACCTTGGTTTCCATCCCCGAATGTGATAGCTCGTTGGGGATCTTGGTTTTTCTCGTAGGAGGAGAACATCTTCTTCTCCCCCGTCATGTGGTTTGTGCACCCGCTATCGATGATCCAACTTGAGCCCCCGGATGCATAAACCTACAAAACAAGTTTAGTTCTTGACTTTAGGTACCCAAACGGTTTTGGGTCCTTTGGCATTAGAAACAAGAACTTTGGGTACCCAAACACAAGTCTTGGAGCCCTTGTGTTTGCCCCCAACAAACTTGGCAACTACCTTGCCGGATTTGTTAGTAAGCACATATGATGCATCAAAAGTTTTGAATGAAATGTCATGATCATTTGATGCACTAGGAGTTTTCTTCTTAGGCAACTTAGGACGGGTTGGTTGCCTAGAACTAGATGTCTCACCCTTATACATAAAAGCATAATTAGGGCCAGAGTGAGACTTCCTAGAATGAATTCTCCTAATTTTGCTCTCGGGATAACCAACAGGGTACAAAATGTAACCCTCGTTATCCTGAGGCATGGGAGCCTTGCCCTTAACAAAATTAGACAATCTTTTAGGAGGGGCACTAAGTTTGACATTGTCTCCCCTTCGGAAGCCAATGCCATCCTTGATGCCAGGGCGTCTCCTATTATAGAGCATACTTCTAGCAAATTTAAACTTTTCATTTTCTAAGTTATGCTCGGCAATTTTAGCATCTAATTTTGCTATATGATCATTTTGTTTTTTAATTAAGATCATGTGATCATGAATAGCATTAATATCAACATCTCTACATCTAGTGCAAATGGAAACATGCTCAACGGTAGATGTAGAGGGTTTGCAAGATTTTAATTCTACAACCTTAGCATGTAGTATGTCATTCTCACTTCTAAGGTTAGAAATAGTAACATTGCAAACATCAAAATCTTTAGCCTTAGCAATTAATTTTTCATTTTCAATCCTAAGGCTAGCAAGAGAATCATTCAATTCCTTAATCTTAGCATGCAAATCAACATCATCATTTCTAAGATTGGGAATTGAAACATCACAAACATGAGAATCAACCTTAGCAGTTAATCTAGCATTTTCATTTCTAAGGTTGTCAATAGTCTCATGGCAAGTGCTTAGCTCACTAGATAATTTTTCACATTTTTCTATTTCTAGAGCATAAGCATTTTTAACCTTAACATGCTTTTTATTTTCCTTGATTAGGAAGTCCTCTTGGGAGTCCAAGAGATCATCCTTTTCATGGATGGCACTAATTAGCTCATTTAGTCTTTCCTTTTGTTGCATGTTTAGGTCGGCAAAAAGGGTACGCAAATTATCCTCCTCATCACTAGCATTATCATCACTAGAGGACTCATATTTAGTGGAGGATTTGGATTTAACCTTCTTCCGTTTGCCGTCCTTGGCCATGAGGCACTTGTGGCCGACGTTGGGGAAGAGAAGTCCCTTGGTGACGGCGATGTTGGCGGCGTCCTCGTCGGAGGAGGAGTCGGAGGAGCTCTCCTCGGAATCCCACTCGCGGCATACATGGGCATCGCCGCCCCTCTTCTTGTGGTACCACTTCTTTTCTCTTCTCTTGCCCTTCTTGTCGTCACCCCTGTCACTGTCACTGGATAGTGGACATTTTGCTATAAAATGACCGGGCTTACCACATTTGTAGCACACCTTCTTGGAGCGGGGCTTGTAATCCTTCCCCCTCATTTGCTTGAGGATTTAGCGGAAACTCTTGATGATGAGCGCCATTTCCTCATTGTCGAGCTTGGAGGCGTCGATGGGTTGTCTACTTGGTGTAGACTCCTCCTTCTTCTCCTCCGTCGCCTTGAATGCGACCGGTTGTGCCTCGGGTGTGGAGGAAGCGCCTTGCTCGATGATTTTCTTTGAGCCTTTAATCATTAGCTCAAAGCTCATAAATTTTCCTATAACTTCCTCGGGAGACATTAGCTTATATCTAGGATCACCTCGAATTAATTGAACTTGTGTAGGGTTAAGAAATACGAGGGATCTAAGAATAACCTTGACCATCTCATGGTCATCCCATTTTTCGCTCCCGAGGTTGCGCACTTGGTTCACCAAGGTCTTCAAGCGGTTGTACATAGCTTGTGGATCCTCCCCTTGGTGAAGCATGAAGCGACCGAGCTCCCCCTCGATCGTCTCCCGCTTGGTGATTTTTGTCACCTCGTCTCCTTTGTGCGTGGTCTTGAGTACGTCCCAAATTTCCTTCGCACTTTTTAACCCTTGCACCTTGTTATACTCCTCTCGATTTAGAGAGGCGAGGAGTATAGTGGTTGCTTGGGAGTTAAAGTGGTGGATTTGGGCCACCTCGTCCGAGTCGTAGTCTTCATCCCCTACGGATGGTACCTGTACACCAAACTCAACAACATTCCATATGCTTGTGTGGAGTGAGGTTAGATGATGCCTCATTTTGTCACTCCACATATTATAATCTTCACCGTCAAAAACCGGTGGTTTGCCTAATGGAATGGAGAGTAAAGGAGTACGCTTTGAAATGTGGGGGTAGCGTAGGGGGATCTTACTATACTTCTTGCGCTCTTGGCGCTTAGAAGTTACGGACGGCGCATCGGAGTCGGAGGTCGATGGTGATGAAGAGTCGGTCTCGTAGTAGACCACTTTCCTCATCCTCTTTTGCTTGTCGCCTCTCCGAAGCGACTTGTGGGAAGAAGATTTCTTCTCCTTCCCCTTCCCTTTGTTGGAGGAGTCCTTCTTCTTCTCCTTCCTCTTGGTACGGGACTCTTCCGATGAAGTGCTCCCGTGGCTCGTAGTGGGCTTGTCGCCGGTCTCCATCTCCCTCTTGGTGTGATCTCCCGACATCACTTCGAGCGGTTAGGCTCTAATGAAGCACCGAGCCCTGATACCAATTGAAAGTCGCCTAGAGGGGGGTGAATAGGGCGAAACTGAAATTTACAAAATTAATCACAACTACAAGCCGGGTTAGCGTTAGAAATAATAATGAGTCCGAGAGAGAGGGCGCAAAACAAATCGCAAGTGAATGAAGAGTGTGACATGCGGATTTGTTTTACCGAGGTTCGGTTCTCGCAAACCTACTCCCCGTTGAGGAGGCCACAAAGGCTGGGTCTCTTTCAACCCTTACCCTCTTTCAAACGGTCCCTCGGACCGAGTGAGCTTCTCTTCTCAAATCAAACCGGGAACAAAACTTCCCCGCAAGGACCACCACACAATTGGTGTCTCTTGCCTCAGTTACAAATGAGTTTTGATCACAAGAACAAGTGAGAAAGAAAAGAAGCAATCCAAGCGCAAGAGCTCAAAAGAACACGACAAATCTCTCTCGCTAATCACTAAAGCCTTGTGTGGAATTGGAGAGGATTTGATCACTTGAGTGTGTCTAGAATTGAATGCCTAGCTCTTGTAAGTGGTTGAGAAGTGGAAAACTTGGATGTTTTGAATGTGGGGTGGTTGGGGGTATTTATAGCCCCAACCACCAAACTAGCCGTTTGGTGGAGGTTGTCTGTCGTATGGTGCACCGGACAGTCCGGTGCACACCGGACATGTCCGGTGCGATAGCCACATCACCCGGCTATTAGGGTTCTGAACGTTGGAGCTCTGACTGCTGGGCCCGCCTTGATGTCCGGTGGCGCACCGAACATGAACTGTAGAGTGTCCGGTGCGCCAGCATGGGCGTGCCTGACTTCTGCGCGCGCTGGCGCGCATTTAATGCGCTGCAGGTAGCCGTTGACGCCTGAAGTAGCCGTTGCTTCGTTGTCACACCGGACAGTCCGGTGTACACAGGACATGTCCGGTGAATTATAGCGGACTAGCCATTGTGAATTCCCGAAGCCGACGAGTTCAGAGTCTCTTCATCCTTGGAGCACCGGACACTGTCCGGTGTACACCGGACAGTCCGGTGAATTATAGCGCGACGACTCTGAGAATTCCCGAAGGTGCGAAGTTCAGCTTGGTGTCCCCTGGTACACCGGACAGTCCGGTGCGCCCGACCAGGGTGCCTTCGGTTGTCCCTTTGCTACTTTGTTTGAACCCTTTCTCTTGATCATTTTATTGGCTTATTGTGAACCTTTGGTACCTGTAGATCTTATAGACTTGGGCAAACTAGTTATTTCAATTATTTGTGTTGCGCAATTCAACCACCAAAATTTGTTTAGGAAATAGGTGTAAGCCTAATTCCCTTTCACTAATGTTTAAGGGGTGTTTGAATGCACTAGAGCTAATAGTTAGTGGTTAAAATTAGTTCAAACATCCAAACACTAGCTATTTTTGGTAAATTAGTTAATAGTTAGATAGTTATTTGTTAGCTAGCTAATTTCACTAACAATTTTTAGCCAACTAACTATTAGTTCTAGCGCGTTCAAACACCCCCTTTGTCCCTTTCATTTTATTCCATTTTAGGCCTTAAATTACCAAATACGGAAACTAATGGCAATTTAGAGATTAAAAAATAATAAAATAGAGGGACTAAAATTAGTATTCTAGAAACCAAACACTCACTAAGTTAAACTTAAAAAACCAATCTAAAACCATCCTAACTAACTATAACCTGAATTGTACCACCCTCCTATAAATTATAATACCCTCTCCATTCCAAATTATAAGATGTTTTGGCTTTTTTAAACATAGCTTTTGCTTTGCACTTAGAACGTAGTCTAGATGCATGATAAAATCCAATGTATCTAGAAAAAAAATAAAATGTCTTATAATTTGAAACATAATGAGTACTTATTGTCGTGAAGACAAAACTACACCATATCTGACTGCATGAACTAAGTTAAAATGTCGTGTAGCCTCCTTTTATTACTAGATACGCTAATATATGCATTTATATTCTTTTGGTGTTTGAGACATTCTGTTAGGAGAATTGCAGAAGAATGCAATTTATGGTGCATGGCTGGAGCTTCTAATTAATTGCAGGAGCTCCTGGTCGGGTCGCTTTCCGGCAGTGGTTAATTCTTGTTAGATCTTCGTTGGTCGTGTTTTGGACCGCTTGGCAGGTCCTTAGGTGGGTGGGTGGGTGGGTGGGTGTGTGGGTGTGAGTTTTGTCCTTTTGTGATCTGTGGCTATTTTGAACTTTTGTTTTTCTATTCTTCTTAAATGAAATGACACGTAGATCTTCTGCGTTTTTCGAGAAAAAAAGAAACATTATGTTAGACCAGAGGAATTAGCTCAGTGAGTCATTGTTCAACTTGAAGACTTGTACGCTTGGTTATAACAGTTCAGTTTACGCGTGCATGGTGGTGTGAAGTCCTTGTGCTTTTGTGGTCATTTCAGTGTTTTGTTCTGGTAATTGATGGATTGGTGTAATTTTTGTTGTGTTTAACTAATGAAACTGAAATTATTCCGCCATGGAAAAGTATATGCGTATATTCCCTCTATCGATGTATCCTTTGTTTTTAAGAAATCCTACATCTACACCAGGAATCCATTAGCATAGAGAACAACTAATGCCATTAACATGAATTGCTTTATTTGCTTCTGTTGTCTTATATGAATGAATGCATAAAAATATTCTTGCTACCATAACAGAGCAGTTGAATACATAGCCTACCAAAAGCAGGCTCAGTTTGCAATTTGCAAATATCAAAGATTAAGAAATAATCTTCTATCATTTAGCAAGGATATTTACTGCATTGAAATGCATTTCATAATACGATGCATATGGCCCTCATCAACTTGTTAACTACAAATTAATCAATGATTTGCACAGTACACAACAGTATTCAATCAGCATGAATAATCATTCCATCCATTTCTTCCCAGAAAATGGAAAAATAATCTCGGTCAAATAAGGCCAAGAAAAGTATCTCAGGCTTTTTGGTGTAAATGACACCGACGGTGGAACATTTACCTCAATGATGGCATGGAATTCTTCTTTTGTTGTTACAAGCCTATCTGTGTCACTTGAATCAACAACATATATGATAGCCTGGGTGTTTGGAAAGTAGCACCGCCAGAATGGTCTGAAAATGCACACATGAGTACATGACCAATATTTTGATGGAAAATTAGATGTATTAGTTCATGGGGGCCGGGGAAATGCATCATGCAAAAAGTAACCGTTCCGGCTGTGTGTTCAAAAGCACATACATATGGCAATGGAAATTCAAACTAGTTGACATGTTAGTCTTCTCTAAGAAACCCATGAGTCTCAGGGGTCAAAAAAATTCATGCTATATGTCATAAAGGATCATTCTAACACTTCTACATGTATAAAAAGGAAAAGGACTTATACGACTAGTACAATACTTGAAATGACCTTAAGGTAGTGCTTGGTTAGGATAAGGAGAGGCAAATGTAAATGGGTTGGATAATTATCCTAACATAAATATATATGGTAAGTATTGGCTCCGAATCGGGGCCAAACACTAGGGTTTGTTCTGCTTGTCAGGCTCTCTGCGGCGGTGCAGACGGTTTGCGGTCTAGGGTCGGATGGTTCGCAATACTACGACAGGAGCGGGTCTTCCCTGCATTGAACCGGATGGTCCGCACATGTGCAAGTGCGGCGGCGATCACCAACAACACCTGGATCTGGCCCCTCGGGAGGGACCCCATCAGGGAGGAGAGATCCTAGGGTTGTCTTAGGGTCGGTAGACCACCCAAGACACCTACAAACAATGGAGAGTCGAAGAGAGGTAAAGATGGACATGGAAGAAGGCTACATTACTGCTGCTCCTAGGGCAAAAATTAAAGGAATGAAAGATAGGTTGATTTGGTTTGTTTATTCGTGTGCGTAATTAGCTGTACCCCATCATATACGAGGAGGTCTAGACCCGTTGTTAGGAGTCTCCCAACAAACTCCGTATTTTAGATCGATAAACACGCATGGAAAAGGGAGACATCTCGCCTAATCTGATCTACACTTGGATAGTGCAGACTAACCCATGAACCATCCGTGTCATGGACCATTCGAGCCACATGGCCGGACCGTCTGGCCTTCCTAGGTGTCGAATATGGTGCTCAACACATGCCCCTACCTTTTGGGGGAAGCTAAACGAACTAAAAGCACCTGGTACAGACTGTTACCAACTCGATGTGAGAACATTTATTTTCTAAGCATCTTGGCACACACTAGGATGATATACCTTCAGAAAATGACAATTCAGTGCCTTAGGTAACTCCTCTCCCTGCAAGGTCTGCAACATGTATGCATTAACAAAGATTACATGTGTCACTTTATAAGGCCCTTCCTAGCTTGGTGACCATTTGCCAAACTTCTGGTCTCCGCTCCTTAGTGGTAAGACTGTTTTCCAAACTAGATCTCCAACTTGAAATGATTTAGCCTTTATCCTTTTGTTGTAGACCTTGGCCAACATGATCTTGTCTTTCTGGATCTCCTTTAGAGCCACCAGCCTCTTGTCGGTCACCTCATCAATATTGTCCATCATCAGATCATAATAGTCACCGAGAGCTAGATCATTTTGCCTGGTGAACCTAATAGCATTTAGGCTTACCTCCACGGGCAAAACAGCTTCCTTCCCATAAACAAGCTCAAAAGGAGACACTTTAGTAGCACGTTGTTTGCATATTCTATGATCCCACAAAGTCTCAGAAAAACCTTGTGCCAATTCCTAGGATGATCAACTATCTTCTTTTTAATAAGGATAATTAGTGTCCTGTTACTTGACTCAGCCTGACCATTGGCCTGAGCATATATAGTATGGAGAAGAATTGAGCAACTTGATCTTATATGATTCAGCAAAACACGTACCTCCTTTGATATGAAAGAAGTCCCTTGGTTTGTAGTCAAAGTCTAGGGAATGTGAATCTATAAATAATGTGCTTAGTCACAAACTCAATTACTTCCTTGTGCATCATATTTTTCATAGCAATGACTTCTGTCCACTTGGTGAAATAATCTATGGCAACTAGCATGAACCGATGCCCCTTTGATGATGAATGATGAATTTCTCCTACAAAGTCCAAACCCCATCCCCTAAAGGACCAAGGTTTGATAATAGCATGAAGTTCGGTGATAGGAACAAATTGTATCTCATACTCCTTATTAAGGATAAATCCAGATGCATATCACATGTGTGCTAGAACCAAGTTTCACACATATGGCGACTCAGTTACAGAAATCAATGCCACATCTTTATTACTTAATACAATTTCTATACAAAATAACTAAATAAATATACACCATATGGCGACAATGATCCTCCACAACAATAGTTGACTAGTAGATGACAGTCTAGACCTCTCCAAACTTATCTTCATCATTCTCCCCTGGCGATAACAGTTCTTGACCTAGTGTGATTATAGCAAGGGTGAACACCCATATGGTCATCGCATTGCAAGTGTGAGAAAAATGTAGTGTAAGGCTTACCAAGGAATTTGGTTAAGGTTGAGCATTGCTATTAATTTTATTGGTCAAAATTTTATTAGCAATTACTAAGTATAAGTGTATACCAACCCCATTAAATACTTGATCAATATCGAAATACTCTCATAATAGAATGCATAACAGGTTAAGTTTAATCCTATCATTTAATCATGTGAGGGTCTAAGCCGCATATGACTGTGAACAGGACTGGTATACCAGTTTTACATAGGTTGCACATCTTTATCCACAAGATGTGTTTCTGTTTTAGCCTGGGTTAGCTAGACCCTTATACACTCTCAAGGTGAATGGCTAGGGATCCACTGCGAGGCCTTTACAAAGTTCCACTAGCTTGAGAAAACCTGCTACGACTTTAGGCAAAAGGAAGCATAGGCCTTTTCCCATGGTCTGTAACCCCATCGCAGTAATTACAGCCAACAATATGCTTGCGTGATTTACTCCCCACTTGCCCCTTTCAGGAAAGGATTATCTCATCCTAGCTTTCCTAATTAATTAGCCATGGGCATCCCATTCCACCTTTGTGGTAGCACTGTTTTCTCGGGTGATCGATTCATGTTCCAATTAACATGAACAATAATTAAGCAAACAATAAAGCATGATCATATTTCAGATATAATGTTGATCCCTCAACGAAGTAGAGAAATAGCAAGACTACCTAATAATTCATTTGTATGCAAGGTGTATGGTAAACAAGACTAGGTAACCTATTAGGTCCCATCAATTTAACCTAACAGTGCAAGCATTCTTGAGAACATAACAATTAATATTATTGGGCCAAAGAATGTGATCAAGAACACAACTTGCCTTTTTGGTGCAACTCTAGGTACTTCTCAAAGTTGGGCTTCAGGTTCCTCGTAACATTGTTTTTATTCGTAGCAATACATACAAATAAACAAATAATGGATACAAATACATTACACCAAAATGGAAATAAACGCTTTTGGACTGTGGGTTGTATTTTTAGGAAACTTTTGTGTTCTTGAAAGAATTTACTTTATATAAATCAGAAACATTTTGAACTATGGGTTGTATTTTTAGGAAACTCAGGGGCTAAGCCGAGGAAAAACATGACCTGTTAGCAATTATTTTGAACTTGAAGTGGGTGGTGGGTTGATTAGGTAATTCCGGAGAGGCTCTTTAGAAAAAAATGCCACGGTGGCTCAATTGGATCACTCTACGCCATTCATCTCTGGATCTAGGGCCCAGATTATTTAGAAAACCGGTTCGTGCTTCTGGCTACTGGATCAATGATCTACTTCTAGGATTTAATGAATCGAGACCCCACTGGAACCGCCAAGATCTAATCTAACGGCTCTAATCTAATCCTCCTGAAACGGTATTCCATGCCTGATCTCCATCGTCCATCTTGAATCCAACACCTAGCACTAACCGGCCCTGGTACAGTGGCCCCCGGCGGCGAGCCGACAGAACAGCGCCCTCCTCATGGCTCAGTACTCCACTCCGGCCAACCCTTGGTGCAAAAGAAAGAGCATGTGATGGCGATCAGTATGAGATGATTCCACTACTACAGTAAAGCTCTGTACAGGCGGTCCGGTTAGCCTCTACACAGGCGGTTCCAGGAACCGCTTGTGGTGCACCGACTGTGATGTAAAACAACATCACAGGCGGTCAATCAAAAACCGCTTGTGATAGACACACATCACAGGCGGTCCGGTTTAAAAGAACCGCCTGTGATAGACACACATCACAGGTGGTCCAGTTTAAAAGAACCACCTATGATAGACACACATCACAGGTGGTTTTAAATATAAGTCCGACTGTATTTCAATATACAGATTCCAGATTCATATTTAGATTCCAGATTCATATACAGAATTAATAACAGATTCAAACACAGATTCAAACACATATTCCACATATTCATCCACATATCAAGTTCCATACACATATTCATCCACA
Organism: Zea luxurians; assembly: GCA_029449295.1. Classification (NCBI taxonomy): domain Eukaryota; kingdom Viridiplantae; phylum Streptophyta; class Magnoliopsida; order Poales; family Poaceae; genus Zea; species Zea luxurians. The sequence goes on from JAOPSE010000046.1 coordinate 5,085,578, forward strand.
TATCAAGTTCCATCATACACATATTCATCCACATACAGGTTCCATACACATATTCATCCACATATCAAGTTCCATCATACACAGATTTATACACATCAAGTTGCATAACAACTCAACATCTCAAAATTCCATAGACAACTAAACATCTAAAGTTCCTAACTAAACATTTAAACACTGTGTGATATTGTGTACAAACTTAGTTCTGGGAATTGTTGCAAATTTCCATTTCTATTGTAGAATAGCCCTTGTTGATGAAGAACTTCACGGTGCATAAAGTAAAGCAAGTCTTTTACAACCTTAGCCACGCCGACGGAAACCATATCTCTTTCTAACCATTCAGCATTGATCTTGGATTTAGGAACCTGCAATGAAAGCAAAAAGCAAGCAGTACTAAGAGTAATGTGATGAGCAACAATATAACATAAAAATTGCAACATAGACAATGATAGCGAACTTACATCCTCACGATTGACCATGTAATGGAAGGTGACACGACACCATTCGCATACATAATAACCGCACAGGACAGTACCCGGAGGTTGTTTGTCACCATATGGAAATAATGATATTGACAAATTAGGCTTGTCCTCTGGATGTTCGTCGCCAAGACCTTTCCAATAAAAACGGTATGCACTGCATATAAGAATAGCATTGTGAGATTAAGAATACATTTGTTAAGTTCTAATAAGTACAAGTGTGCAATAATAATCATACTTATCTAAAATCTTCAAGAAGTCATTATACGTAGCCTTTTCCATTCTCAGTGAGTCGAAGACCACGACTTTACCATGCTTTGGAAAGATCATGATACAAATGTAGTGGTCACTATATAGACATAGACGAAAACACATGTTAAGATCACGATTGCCATAATTTATAGTTCAAAACCATGTCGAGAACTTACTTAAAGTGGTGCGGAGCTATTATTAAGTCCTTGCCATGTTGTACATGATTATACATGGCTCGTCCAATGTATGCCGCCATTACCTTCATTTTCTTTCTCTGATTCTGTTTGACGGCTTTCTCAAATTCAGCATCATCCAAGTCTTTGTATTCTTCTCCATGTCTCCGAGCAACTTCTTTGTAGCGAGCTTGGGATATCATCAACGGGTCAAGAAACCCTGTCTTAAGTTGTTTCTTCTTATCATCCATGTATTGCATCCTACGTGTAAAAGTGTTAATCGTTAGACTCTCGTTTATGTGTGCGTGTACAAAACTAACAAATATGAAAGTATAGAGGTACTTACAAGCAAAAGAGGGTTAAGTAGTTGGTTTCCATCCTTTGTCGGTGGTACAACGACCAGAGATCATCAAAGAATAAATGCCGCATAGGATCTATATTATCATTGCTCCAAAATGCATCTTCTGGCACAACAAATGTGAAGTCCTCGAGTTTGTATTTGTTGCTAGCCACCATGTACCACTCATGCATTCTAATCTCCGGAGTCGACAACTTAGAAAGTTGCACCATCGTCAAGAACGGCCTCCCATTCACAAATTTAGGAGGAACATCCTCCTTCTTGTATATCGAGATATTGGTTTTAAGACGTAATGATTCTTGAGTATGAATCATTCCATCTTCTTCCCATACTTCGAAATTGTCTATTTGGGACCGTGTGCGTACTCCATGAGATGCTGATTCCGCTTTTGATTGATTTGTCATAACACTCCGCAATTTGTGCAGGTAGCGTGCCACTGATTCTGACGGTTTCTTGACATCGTCAGTGGCGATTCGCTGATGAATTTTCTTTGAAATAGTTGGCCCTTCAACATTGGTGTCAACCTTTGCTTCCTTTTTGATGTTTGTGTCGACATTCTGAGGAACAATTTTGTCTACGTCCCCCTTGTCGAGTTCCTTTGCAAGAGGTGATATGAAAGTTTCAACGATTTTTGTGGAGGTCGGTGTCATATTTTCCTGCACCATGGGGTATGGAATGATCGAACTATCTTTCTATTGCATTGGTGTTGAATTCGGCATTGGTGACTTATGACGCGTTACACGGCTTAAGATCGGCTCATCACCCAACTTGATGTCGCGTCGATGCCAAAGGACCAACTCGTTCATTGCCTCCTGCAAAGTTATGATCCCCTCAACTGGAAAGTCTATTTCCCAATCTTCACAACCACTGTCTGTGATCTCTAGAACTTGGACCACAACATAGTGTGGCGGGACAGGATTATCCTTGTAGTTAACAAGTCCTGGTTTTACCAAACTAGTAGCAGCTTGTTTTGTTTTTGTCCCAGATCGATTGATTGGAATATGAAGAAAGCAAGACTTGTCCTCAACAATATTGTCTACAGGGTACTTGGTGAAGTCTTGCACAGATCATACGCTGCTAGGGACTATAGGTGGACTCATGTGGCCTGGCTTGAGTTCAAATGATATGCATTCTGTTTTCTTCATTTTGTTCATCACGTCATTAATAGCCTTTTGTACCCTTTCATCAATAGTCTCTTCAAGGGTCCTTTTCGACTTCTCGTGTTTCCCATATGACGACGCATACTCTGGAAACGCCTCTCTCCAGGAAATCTTAGAAGAGATTCCCCGAGCCCGTCCAGTGTGTTTAGGATTTCCTAGTGCTGCAGTTAGTATGTCATTCTCCCTTCGAGGCTTAAATTCGCCCTTCTTTCTCTTATCTGCATATTCTTGAATTTTTGTCGAAACTTCACCTACCAATTCTGGATGCAAAAGTTTGCCGTCCTCACTCAAACCTGCCCGACCTAAGATCCAACGAATAGCTCGCTCATCGATATCTTTTAATATTGGGTCCAAAGTGTCGTTAGCTATAGCTTCCTCGATTATCCTGTTCCACTACACAACTTTATGGTGATATCCGGTTGACCCCAGGCGATGGGGGTGTTTGTTCATCTTCGCTCTCTGAGAATTAGTTTCGCCCAGTTCTATGGCCTTCAGTTCAGTCTTCTGACGAACAAATTCCTCCCACTGAGCTTGAGTGATTTTCCCCATTTTCTTGGGCGAAGGAACCTTATTCTTCTTAACAAATTCCCTATTCATCTCGGCCTTCCACCCACGAAACATCTTGGCCATAGCAGAGAGCATCGACTTCCTTACTGCATCCTCTATGCCTTTTGGGAACTTAAATGACTCAGACAACTTAGCCCATAGCTTATTGCGGGTGTCTTCATCTAAATCCTTCCATTTTTGAAGTGCGATTGGCACTATATCTCTAACAGTAGACCCGCAGGAATTTCGAAACTTTGTAACCACGTCAAGTGGTTCTTCAGGAAACCCCTCTGCATTTAGTTCTGTTACGTACATAACTGCACCTTCTTTCATCTTTTTGGGACCTCGTCGCCCTCGTTTTCGCTTATGTGAAACGGAGATTCAGGCATCGGAGCATCCTCCGTGTTTCGTGTAGAACATGCATCCTCTTTCTTCTCTTCATTTGAAATCTATATATTGAAACAATTAATGGCCTTTCATATATGAACATTATTTTAGAATATAGTCGGCATATTTCTATTTACCTCTTCATCGTTGGGAATATAGTCGGCATCAAGCTCATCTGATGTTTTTTTCTTCCTTGGAGGTATAGGAGGACAAGGATTGTCGTCACTAGAACTATCCTCCCCGCTCCCTTCACCGGAGCTGCTCGTTGTCTGCCATTCAAGTTTGGTCGCGTCTTCATCAACTTTGTTAGACGCACCGGTGCAGACCACATCCATCCTAGTAGGTACCTAGTGCACAGCTGGTTCCATCGATAAAGGGATATACTGTTAGTCTGATATACTGGTTCCATCAATAAGGGAACTTAGAGAAAAGGTGATTCAAAAGAAATCGAGCCCAAACCCGCCTCCGTGTCCCTCCTTTTACTCCCCAAACAGAAAGCCCAAACCCGCCTCCAGGGCAGGATCGGGCCGGGAAGCACGGAGCAGATAGAAGTGCACTTTCCAATGCAGTTAGACAGAGAAGGCATGGTTGTGATGTTATAATGCTGAAGGACACCAAGAAGAGATTATGGCCTGTCATCCACCACCACTGCCCGTTATTTGTGGGCTTCACCGAGGGCTGGAAACATTTGGTGACAGCAAACGACCTTCGGGCTGGGGACGTCTGCGAGCTTGTTAAGGGGCCAGACGATGGTGAGCCGGTGTAGTCTGTCTGGATGTGTGGTCACAAAATTTAAAGCCGCCCCGGCTTCATCTGTGCGCTTCTCTTCTCTTACGTCGGCTACTAAGATCACTTAGCACCCCACCTAAGAGAAGAGAAGCGCACACATGAAGGTAGGGCGGCTTTAAATTTTGTGACCACACATTCGGACATAGTACACTGGCTCACCATAGTCTGGCCCCTTAACAAGCTCGTAGACGTCCCCAGCCCGAAGGTCGTTTGCTGTCACCAAATGTTTCTAGCCCTCGGTGAAGCCCACAAATAACGGGCAGTGGTGGTGGACGACATGCCATAATCTCTTCTTGGTGTCCTTCAGCATTATAACATCACAGCCATGCCTTCTCTGTCTAACTGCATTGGAAAGTGCACTTCTATCTGCTATGTGCTTTCCGACCCGATTCAGGCATTCAGCCGATGCCATTCTCCATATAAGTCCCAAACAGAGAATAGGGATGAGGTAGTCAAGATTTGGACACAAGTCCAAATTTGGTGCTACTCGGCACCATCGATATCACTACTAGCATCTATAGATATGGACACAAGTCCAAATTTGGTGCTACTCGGCACCATCGATATCACTACTAGCATCTATAGATATGGACACAAGTCCAAATTTGGTGCTACTCGGCACCATTGATATCACTACTAGCATCTATAGATATGGACACAAGTCCAAATTTGATGCTACTCGGCACCATCGATATCACTACTAGCATCTATAGATATGGACACAAGTCCAAATTTGGTGCTACTCGGCACCATCGATATCACTACTAGCATCTATAGATATGGACACAAGTCCAAATTTGGTGCTACTTGGCACCATCGATATCACTAGGGAAAACAAATACATCAAAGAGATCCACTTCCCAATAGTACTCGAAGATAGTTCATTGACTTGACACTCTCTAAGAGGTTCATACAAAATACATTATCTCTAAGAGTGAAACCTACGATACTCATATCGTGTTGTTTAGGACTAAACATCAACAACCCCTTGACTGGTCGCTATCATACTCAATTCCAAAATATTTTTCCAATATGTCGGCTTGAGTAAGGAGATCTGGGCTTGGGAGTTCCTCCAAATCATATGCAGCTTCATCATCTTCAGCATATTGCAGGGCTTCATCTTGAATAATTTTAGCCCTCTTGGAGTCAGCATACTTTTTGATGGACAAAGCACACTTCTCGAGCATGTCGCATACATCTCCAATTTGAAACAAAGTGGTCTTAAGTGTGTACACTGATTCCGGTTCACTAGTATCCACAACCCCATCAGTCACTAGACTGCGAATGATGTCAACAAGTGTCTCGATGACTCGAACTAAGCTCTCAACCATGTCAAGTGGCTCTTTTTCCATCTCTGAAACTGAAAATGACCAAGTCTCACAATCAAAATTGAGATCGCAACAAAGGCAGGGATCAGAGGGAAAACAAGGATGTGGCTTATAGGGCAAAAGAGGGGTCCAAATAACACTGTCATGGCTATGAACAAGTCAAAGAAGGGAGATAAGAAAAAGAGGGGTCCAAATAACACTGTCATGTGGCTTATATATAACATAGGGTTGGGAAGCATAGGGAATTCATGTGTGCCAACAATGCACATACTCAGTGCTCGATAAGGGGTTCCATGATGTACTTCCATGATGTATGTGACCATAAGCACATTTGCCCTAATGATTATCAAACAAAGATAGGTAGTCAAAAACACTAAAAATAGAAACTTAATGGAGGGACACAAAATTCTTAATTCAAAGGATACTAACACCTTAATGGTATACAACATTTAATCAGAAGGGATAAAAGAAATAAAAACTGATACATGAGAAGTAATTGACAACCAAGCAATAAGCATACACAGCTACCAAGTATCTTATAACTGACTGGCAACAAGCTACTAAAGCAAAAATGGTGACCTTAACAAAATATGTAAGTTAAAACACCAACAATATAAGCATAATGACCAACAGTAACAATATAAGATTAACAATAATTCTTCATTCTTTGATTGCCGTAGATGTACGAACACTCTTCAAATAGAGCTGCTGCCATATGCAAAAGAAGTGATGTTTGTATGGTTGCCTATGTAGTTCAGATTTCCATACCCCACACATTGAACTCAGTATTGATCCTGAATCATCGTTAGGGCCAACATACCCAATTGGACTTCTTAATCGGTTTGACCTACCATTGAAGTAAAAACCAGAACTTGCAATGGGCATATAGATTTAGTATATTCATGCTGCTCTGAACATATATTGTGTCCACGAATGGACATATAGATTTAGTATAATAAGCAAGGATTATTTAGGTTGCCACGAATGGACATAATGTTAGAAGCAGCTACAACATCAAGCCAACTATGACTGCATATTTCAGGGGTTGCATCTGTTTCAAACCATGAATGTTGATAATACCATATGTCAATACAACCACCAAATATAGATCATTCTAGAATAGAGGTACAATATCCAGCATAAATACTACCATCAAACACAAATGTATGATCTGTAGAATAGAGGTACAACTAGATAATTTTGTCCATAAGCAGTCAAGCTACTCTAGCTTATAACTAGAGATGAACGAACCTGAAACTCCACTCATGGCAAAGCACACAGATAGATAAAGCTAAATGTAGAAATTAATAAAAGCATTCTGCAAGATACTGCAAGATTCTGCAAGATACTGAAACTCCACTCATGGCTCCGAGGCTAGAGGAGATGGCCATCGACGCCGCGGCGGAGATCGAGGAGCTCAAGCAGCTACTCAGCTATGGTGGATAGCGGTCGAGGCGGCCCAAGTTGATTCTTTGACAGCCTCATTAGTTGCGTAGGTGTTGAAGGGCCATCAATTAACAAGTAATCTACAAATTGATGGCAACATTACCTGTGGGCTCGGAGATGGGGACTCGGCGCTCGGGCTCAGGGACGGGGACGGCGGTGCTAGGGCTCGGGGACAGGGTCGGAGCAGCGCTTGGGCTCGTGGACGGGCGCGGCAGCCTGGCGGCGCAAATGTGTCAGCTCGGGCGGGACGAGTTAGGGTTCCTGCCGGAACCAAAGCCTTTTATATTGTAAATAATCACAGGTGGATTTTAAGACAAACCGCCTGTGATATATAACATCACAGGCGCTTTTTCATTCCGACCGCCTGTGATAGATTAACTTCACAGGCGGTCGGAATAAAAAAGCGCCTGTGATGTTATATATCACAAGCGGTTTTTCTAAAAATCCGCCTGCGATGTGTGTACACTATAAAAGGACTAGCCACGGGTTCCAGAACCCTAACTCCCAGAACAGTCGCAGCACTGTAGCGGCGGCGGGTGTTTTTTGAGATCTACATGGAGAAGGTTTTGTTTTTGAATTCATTAATTGATTTCAATAGTTTATGCATATATATGATCTCCATTTGTTTTCTTTCTCATTTTGATGCGATTTTTTGCCTCAATTTTGTAATATAGACCGGATTTGAAGAAAAGCTTTGGAATTCCAAGATTTGGACTTGTAATAGTTGATCTAGTTTAAAGATTCTTTAGAAACACAGTTGTCTCACCTCAAGGTACCTATTGCTACAATGTTTGTTTCATTTTCATGCACATCAATTCATTTCACGTTTTATGGATGAATTCAATTAATTAATGATTTTATTGATGTTAATCAATATAGGGATAGGTAATGGACCGAAGTTGGATGTACAATGTGCCAAGACCACATCCGTCGTACATTCGAAATTTGAGAAGCTTTATTGAAGCGGCCAACAAGCACGCGAATTTGCGAAAGAGCAAGGAGATATTATGTCCGTGCATCGATTGTGATAATAAGATAGCTTGGAGAGATACAGGAGTAATCCAATCACATCTGCTAAAAAGAGGGTTTAAAAACAATTACACGATATGGTCAGAACATGGTGAGTTGGATCCGTGTGAAGTGCCTGGTAATGACGAGAGAGTTGTTGGAATTTTAGATCTTAAAGTTGATGGTAAAGTGGATAATGTGGATGCTAATCAAGATTTTGAAGAATTTGATTGCGAAGAGATGTTGCGCCATATGGAACCAGAAATGTTGAGTTCTGTGGGATCGCAGAAAGGGCTATCTAAAATGGAGGGACTGGAAAGTGCCTCAAAAGAACCTTTACATGATGAATCAAAGGGTTGTGACAAAGAGTTTACTACACTGCGTACAGTTCTAGAACTTCTTAAGTTGAAGGCTAGCGCCGGATGGTCTGATACTAGCTTCACAGATCTTTTGAATTTTCTGTCGCAATTACTACCAAAACCCAACAAACTACCAACAAGCACTTATAAAGCGAAGAAGCTTATATCTCCCATAGCTCTGGGTGTGCAAAAAATTCATGCATGTCTGAACCATTGTATTCTATACCGTGGCGATTTTGAGAACGCATCAAGATGCCCAGTTTGCAATGTCAGTCGATACAAGAAGAGCTACAATCAAGACTGTGTAAAAAAATTCCCAAAGAAAAATAAAAACAAGAAATCCACTATTGGACCTGAAAGTGACGATGACACTTTTGATGACATGGATGGGAAAAAGAAGTCAAAGATCCCAGCTTTGGTGATGTGGTATCTTCCAGTAATTGATTGCTTAAAACGTTTGTTCTCAAATCCAAGGGAGGCTGAGCTTATGCGTTGGCATGCTGAAAATCGCAAGCAGAATAACAAACAGATTCGACACCCAGCTGATTCATCACAATGAAAAAATTTCGATCTTATGTATCCTGAGTTTGCCAAAGAAACCAGAAATGTAAGATTTGCTTTGGGTACAGACGGAATGAATCCATTTGGTGAAAAAAGAAGTGTACATAGCACCTGGCCCGTGACTTTAACGATGTACAACCTTCCATCATGGCTGTGTCACAAAAGAAAGTACATTATGTTGACTATTCTTATTCAAGGTCCGAAATCAGCTAGTGTTGATATTGATGTGTTCCTAGAACCTCTTATGGAAGATATGACAACGCTCTGGAATGAAGGAGTTAGAATATGGGATGAGTATTGCCATGAGTATTTCAACTTAAGAGCAATTATATTTGTTACCATCCATGATTCTCCCGGTGGCGCCACACTATCAGGGCAAAAGACTAAAGGAAAGAATGGTTGTGTAGTGTGTGTCGATGGAATTGCTTCCATGTACCTTAAATCATCCAAGAAGTTGGTGTTCATGGGACACAGACGGTTCTTGATGAAGCAGCATAAGTACCGAAAGATGAAAGAGGAATTTAACAATGAACTGGAAAGTGAAGGTGCACCAAAGCCTTATAGTGGGAAACTTGTTTTTGAAATTGTAAAGAACATTCATGTTGTATTCGGAAAGGGAAAAAACAAAGGAGAAAAGAGAAAGAGAACTGACCCTTCAACTTACACAACTTTCAAGAAGCAATCAATTTTTTTCAAGTACCTCCCATACTGGAAGGATATGGAAATTTGCCACAGCATTGATTTGATGCATGTAACAAAAAATGTTTTTGACAGCATCATTGGAACCTTGCTGGGCATGCCGAGTAAGACAAAGGACGGACTTAAATCACGCAATGATCTAGTAGGTCTTCAAATCAGACCGGAACTTCATCCAGTGGATAGTGGCAAAGGGAAGCCTTACCTCCCCCCAGCTAGCTACAACTTGTCAGTTGAGGAGAGAACAAAGATTTGCAAATGTTTGCGTGGGGTCAAAGTGCCCACATGTTTCTCATCCAATATCAGCAAACTAGTCAGGATGAAGGACTTGTCTCTATTTGGCTACAACTCTCATGACTGCCATGTGATGATGACGGTGTTCCTCCCAATTGCGGTAAGAGCCCTCGAAACAGAGCATGTCAAAGTTGTCATCACACGCTTGTGTTACTTTTTTAATGCGGTTTCACAAAAAGTAATAGCTTTAGAAGACTTGGACTATCTAAAGGCATACATCATCGAGACTATGTGCAAGCTTGAAATGTGTTTTCCTCCATCATTTTTTGATATGCAAGTACACCTAATCATACATCTCGTGGATCAGATAAAAATATTAGGGCCACTATATTTACATCATATGTTTCAGTTGGAGCGATACCTGGGAGTATTAAAAGGTTATGTGCAAAATCGCGCTCACCCAAAGGGTTCAATCATGGAGGGATACACTACAGAAGAAGTGATTGAGAGCTGTATAGATTACATCAGTGATGGAACAATGATAGGTGTGCCATGTACCTAAACATGAGGGTAAACTATGTGGGAGAGGGAGAATGGGCAAGAAAACTTTTCGTGTTGAGGATTACAAGCTAGTACATTGTGCTCATGGTAGTGTACTACAACATCTCACGATAGCCGAGCCTTACATAGAGGAACACCTGGATGAGCTTCGTAAAGAAAATCAAAACCACACAGAGGACTGGATCATGAGGGAGCACAAACATCGTTTCAGCGAATGGTTAATGGACAAAAACATCCCATTCGGAGACTCTTTGGAAGAGAAAACAATGAAGAATTTGGCTTCTGGGCCATCGTGTTTTGTGACATCATGGCAAGCATATGACATCAATGGGTACACATTCTACACTAAATCAAAAGACATGAAAAGTGTTGCACAAAATAGCGGTGTTCGTATCGATGCTTTTGACCTACATGGACAGAAGACCACATATTTTGGATTCATTGAGGAAATATGGGAACTTGATTATGGCCCAAGCATGAAAATACCCTTATTTAAGTGCCAATGGGTACAACATCCCGTGGGGGTGATAGTGGATAACTACGGACTCACACTGGTAGACTTAAAGAAAGTAGGATATAAAGATGACCCGTGGGTTCTCGCCGAATGTGTTGCACAAGTGTTCTATGTACTCGATCCAGCAGATGAGAAGATGCATGTAGTTATTTCTGGAAAGCAAAAAATTGTTGGAGTTGAGAATGTGGGAGACCAAGATGAGGAATACAATAAGTATGAAGAGATGTTCGTCTTTAACGGTCCAGAGAGAATCAAGCGTGTGGAAAAGAAAATTGATAAGAACTTAAAGCCATACATGCGGAAAAATGGTAGTTCATGAAAAATTGTATGAATCAAATTGTATTTATTATCATGTATGATCGACTATGCATTGTGGTTGCCAATTAATTTAAAATATCTCTAGTTATCTATGTGTGCTATTATAATTCATTTAAATTGTATTTGCATATTTATGTTAAAAATTAAATATTAATTCATTTAAATTGTATTTGCATATTTCTATAAAAAATTAAAATATTAATTCATTTAAATTGTATTTTCATATTTCTGTTAAAAATTAAAATATTAATTCATTTAAATTGTATTTGTATTTTCATATTTTCACAATCACAGGCGGTTTTTCCTTAGGGTCCGTTTGTGAAAAGAATAGAGCACCACAGGCGGTCCTAAACAAAAACCGGTTGTGATATTAATACATCACAGGCGTACCGAACCGCCTGGGACATCACAGGCGGTTTTCTAACCGAACCGTCTGTGAACCGCCTATGATGTAAAAAGCCTACCGCTTGTATAGAGCCAAATTGTACTAGTGTTCTTACCTGTGATGGTGTAGCATGGACCACCGACTACGATATCCCATGGATCCGCGGCGGTGCCGGCCGGTGGGTTGCTCCAAATCCGACATGGGCACGCCCATTGCACCGGAGACTCTCCCATGTAACTTGCTAAGGACGTATCGTCGCTCGAGCGGCATATCGATGGCAGCGGCCACCCTCTCCCCCTTTCTGTTCTAACGACAGCAAACTCTCTCTCAGCGTAGGCGTAGCTATCGCCATGGGTCAACGTGAGTGCGACGCCCGCTATTTATTCATAGGGAAGACCATCAAATCGTAACAATTTTTTTCCTGAATCCTGTCGGATCACAACGTCCCGCAGTGACGTCCGGCTATGTTTGTGCTCGTGATTAATTCTGTTCGAGGTGAAGGGGGTCCATGTGATAGCGGCACATGGGAGTGAGTCCACACTCGCGCGTGTGATGGCAAGCCTCTGGCGATGGGCCCACCCATCAGCAGCAAATTGCCCATGAGCGTGCACAAATAGAGAATGTGTGCACGCGATAGTGCACCTAACCTATGGGGCCCGTGCGACAACGTGTTTGCACAAGGTCTCCCGGGCCCATGTGTCAGCGTTTAAGAAAAGAAAAGACTAAGGGCTTGTTCGATTCTATTCCAATCCATATGGATTGAGGGGAATTGAGGGGGTTCTAATCTCTAGTAAGTCAAAATCCCTCTCAATCCATATTAATCCCCTCCAATACATATGGATTGAAAATAACCGAACAAGCCCTAAGGAGGGATGGGTCGACGGTGGAGGGAAAAGAGTGGGCCCGGAGAAGGATTTGGCCCAACCGATCGGTTCTTCTTTTTCTTTTTTCTATTTGAGAATTCAATTCAAGTTCAATTTCGAGTCTTCAAATTCTAAACCCAGTTTGCATTGCAAACTTTTAATTGGATGCACAAGCAAAACCTTCATCATGAGATGCAAGGTTTATTATTTTATACACATTAATTTCTTTATCCATTTATGTAAATGCTTCTAGATATATAATAAAAGAATATTTATTTTAGGAAATAATTTCTAATGTATAACCTTCACAAAGATATGCTTTAGCTTAAATCCTTTAGAGAGTACTTATAATTCAACAATAGGGATAACTAATTTCATATAGGGATCCTTCCACATCCAAGGCAAAGTTTGTCGCGAGCAACGACGACGATCTAACGGTTCAGTTATTTCATCAAACACGCAGAGTGCGGGAAAAGCGAGGTCTCACCAAGGATCGACGATGATCCAAGGCAAAGTTTAGTTTGGATTTCTGAGTAAGTAATAATTTGTTCCATTTTGAAAATTTTGCCTCTTTGTTTGTGCCGAAAATTAAAATTGCTTCAGTATAAGTCTATGTTCATGTCTTAGATTATGCAAATCGAGCACATTTCGAATTTCAAATTTGCATTTTGTAACGGTTCAGTTATAACTTGGCATTACATTTCAGTTATAAAAACATAAACCAATTTAGAAAGGGTGTAATTGGTTTGACTTTTGAATTTACATATGTTTCATTATATAAATTTTAATAGGCATAAGATTTTGGCATTTCTCGAGACCGAATAATTCCGAATTTGGTGAAACAAATAGAAATAATCTTAATAACCATAGATTGACGTGAACGAGAAATCATTATCTTCACCGATGATCTGTGATGAGATCCAATCTTACGGCTTAACAAGAGGCAAACACCTGGGGTGTACAGTCTTCCCCCCTTAAAACAATCTCATCCTGATATTTGAGCGAAGACTTTTAAGGGTAGAGAAGCATGTAACGTCCATACTTGTTGTAGATGCTAAATCATGAGATGTTATCTGATGAAATATGGAAGTTAGATTTGGATAATACATCATGATACTTCGAGAAGAATACAAAGATCGATTTGAGGAAAATGTCCATGAAAGATAACACATCGGTGTGATCGCATAACGGATCATGACTATTAACCGCGATGCCAACGCATGCCGAGCAGCACAACCTTGTGTGTGCACCCATAGGAGGCTCTCGGTTTCGTCGCGACACCATCAGTTGTTTAGTCATAATACCATTACCAAACATAACCAATGAGAAATCCACATGGCACAGATAGATGAAGCCCTTGAGAGTATGGCTCAGAAAAATAAGAACATGACATGAGTTGAAACATAGATTTGTTGGCAAAAAGAGCAACACATGAGATTTTTTTCTCTAACTCTACGTACTCTTTTATGATCACCATGGGGAGAAATCAGTCGATGATTAGCATGAGGTTGTATATGGGGAGGAAAGCTACCATGAGATTGAGATTGATAAACTTATAGAGACATGAAAGAACCAAAAACAACAAAAAAATCCATGGAACCAATTAGATATGTCGTTTATATATACAATTGTTAAAACGACGTCGTGATCCTCGGAGAAAGAGTATGATAAGGACCAGAAATGAGAGATTAGACTGATCAACATCTGACACTTGAGAATGGGTTGTAGAAGATAATGAGAGGATGGGGTTGATTTCGTCAAATGATTTAGGGATTCGACGGATAAGGTCACAACATGATTCTCAAAGGAAAAGATTACTAGATCCAGACAAAAAGAGAGGTCGATAAACGAGATTAGCTAGGATGAGTAGACGAAAGGTTATGAAAATTTGGGGCAAGGATACATGGAAAGAACATGGTTTGCGCAAAAAGACAATAACAATTTTTTATAAGGGTTTCACCTGCTAAACACAAGGTAGTTTGGGGGTGGGGGTCTTTTCATGAGTAGAACAGGCAACAATTTTTGTTGGTTAAAGGCAAAATGCGCTGAACAGCTACTATACCCTTTAGATTACAAGGCAAGAGAAACACATAACACAACCTAACAAGACTATCAACCCGACATAGGATAAGGAGCTTCTTATAGTTTATAAAATAGTAATACATCACACTATTCACAATTTCTTATTATTGGAATAAAGGTAAGAGAAGCATGTTGATGCACAAGAGACAATTATGATGCGACATTCATGATGCATGCTCATTCTAGGCGTCCTTTTTAGACCTAACTATTTTTGGGTGCTTTTTACAGCATCCTTCCTAATAGTAGTAGCCTTTACGACATACATAAATATACACCTAGCTACCTACTTATTTTCTAAGGCTTCACATCCTAGGTCTATCCTTATCGTCCTTACTGTTTATCCAACATTTAGCTACTTATTGACTTCTCTGAAGTGATTATCACTCCGATACCAGCTGTGGTGGAACCGCCCAGATTATTCTAGCTTAGTAGCCCAAGTCTTGCCTTGGAGGCAACAACACACTTAAATCGGAATAAATTGTCATTTCGTCGGATCTAGTCCGATAAAACCACTCAAACTAGATCGAATAACACTTTCTCACTCAAAGGTGAGACACATATACTACAATAAAGCATAACACCACAAATTAAAGGAGTATTTAAGAGTTATTACACTAACGGAGTTTTGGAATAGTAAACCATTGTTTCTTAGTGCAACAGAAATAACTACTGACGATAACTGAGCAACATGGCGAAGCCTGGCCATGTCACTCCTCCTAGTCCTCTCCCGTAGAGGCAGCGTTCTTCCACTCAACCGTCCAACCCAATGGCTGAGTAGAGGGCCAAGTCAACCCATCAACCATAACTTGCAAAGTACCTCAAAATTTTGGTACCACAAGCAAAGCTGAGTATACTAATCTCAGTTAGACTTACCTGGTGTGAGGAGTTTACTCCTCTACCTCTAGACCATGAAGCTATTTGGCTAAGGGGTTTGGTTGGCCAAAAGCACTAGCTGAGCCTAAGTCAAATTTTAGCCTTTTCAGGTTCTAGAATATTTCCTTAGACTATACTAGCATCCTTCTTCACACATGGCAACAAGCATTTATTGCAAACAACATGTTATATCATGAAACCACATTACACTTCTTACTCGATGCAGCAGCACGTATCAAGCAGTCTCATTAGCTATGAGAAGCAAACGATTCAAATCGAGTTTTAACCTTGCAAGGTGAAACTAAACAACACGACGTGTAGGGGCACTCCATCCCTAGACATATCAATCGTCCCCATCGATCCCCCGTTTATGGCCAGGACTCACTCCCCTTGGATACAAGGCACCACTCCCACGGACCCAACTGTGCAGTGGACACACTTGTATCCACCGCTAGCTATTATGGGAGACCACGTCTCAAGGCAAGTGAGGGTTGAAGTCCATGCCCGGCTTCAATCAGGTACTAGGCTTGTCGATTACCATATTTCTCAGCATGTGTTTAGTACATTCAAATGCTTAACACATGGTACGACACATTAATCCTTATTCCAATTCCGTTCCAAGGAGAAGGCATCCCCTAGGGATCCATGTCCACAGGCAGTCATAATCCCATGTAAAAATGAATACAACCAATTCTTGACCTCATGTGAGTGTGTCACACCCGGATTTAAGGGATAAAGCCGGGTGCGTCTCATATGTGCGCCAAATAAGAACATCACATATAATGACAAAGTGTATAGAGATAAATGTCACAAATATCATTATTACATAGAGGAAGTCTTACAAAAATAAATGAGAACAATAAAGCAAACTAAGTATTATTCCTTGGCGCCATAAAGCTGACTAGGTGACGCCACCTAAATAAGCTCGTACTTTTGTTGTAGGGCTCCTCCTAGGCCTCATGTTCTTCTCCTGTGGTGGGGGTTACATATAGCAAGGGTGAGCTCACAAAAGATCATAGCTCAACAAGTTGTGGGGAATAATGTGCATGAACTCACCAAAGGTGGGAGCTCATTTGAAGTGTAAGGCTGATCAACAAATAAGGGTTAAAGTTGAGCATTGCTTTTAATAAGTTGGTCAAATTTTATTAGCAGTTACTAATGTAAGTGGATACCAAACTAGAGTAATAATAGATCAAAATTAATAATAAAACTTCAATGCGATGCAAATGACAAATTGAGTTTAATTCCATAAATTAATCATGCGAGAGTCCTGAGTTGCTCATGACCGCGAGCACAGCTAGTATACTAGGTTTACACTCTTCAGAGGTTGTACCCTTTACCCACAAGTCATGTCACCCAGTTGCCAAGGGGTCTAGAAGTCCCATTCATCTCTATCGAGGAGATGAGGCAAGGTAACACTACGAGGCCTTTATAAAGTTCCACTAGCTTCAGAAGACCCGCTACAGTTTCTAGGGAGCGCAATGCAGGAATCCCCCGTCTAACCACCATCACAGCAAAATCAACCCGAGAACCTCCCTACACAGCCAACTCCCCTACTGCCCTTGCCCCTTTCGGGTAAGGTAGACCTCCACTAGCTTTCCTAATTAGTTAGCCAAGGGTGTCCCAGTCCACCCTTGTGGTGGCACATGTTTCTCAAGTTAAGCTCCATGTTCCAATTAACATAATAGTCTTATCATGAACAGAAATAGAACAATAATAAAGAATGACCATGTGTAATAGTTATCTCAACACCCAAACCACATATAGCAATAACAAAGACTACCCAAAAGTTCAGAGGTAAACAAGGTGTAAAGATGACCAAACTAGGGTGACCTATTGGGTCCCATCAAAATTAAGCCTATGCATGCCAAAATGATTATAGAGAATATTATTGGGTAAATAAAAGTGGTCAAGGGCATAACTTGCCTTCAATGAGCTCCTGCTCAGCAACTTCTACCTGCTGAACACCTGGATCCTCGATCACTGGTTCGTCTACTCAAAGCAATACAAACAGACATGGTATAGGAGAAATTAACACCACACCAAACATGAGTACAAAATACATAATAATAATCTACGCATTGTAATGAGATCATAGGTTTGAGAATCACTAAATTCGGAGTTACGGTTATCGAGTTACGATTTTCCGAAGTTATTAAGTGTTTGGTATAGAATATACTAAGAGATTAACTTTAACCTATGTGTCATGATAAAACAGAGTTATTAAATGATAAACACTATGAAAACAAAATTATTGCGACTAGAATGGATTGAAAAGGAGTTAAAATGAATTCTCTAGGAATTAAACAAGATTCTGGAATTATTTTTACATTAAAAATCATTTTCATATTAATTTCTCTGATTTTCTAACTCTTTGTACTGTGCGCATGAATATCAGAAAATTCAGGGGCTGGTTTACAAGATTCCCGGGCCTGTATGTAATTACTTTGCACAGGGTGTGGACTGCGGGTTAACTCATTAAAACCCTAGGGGCCCGACTGTAAAATATCCTAGTCGAAACTGTGTGAAGGGTTCTCAGCCGTCTGATCGATAACTGATAGCGAGGATTAGATCATCGGTTGGCTCAAACGGTGAACCACGGTAACCGCCAGATCCAGAACTCACGACCGGGATTTAATGAATTGGGAACCCATCGCGACCGTTTGCTTACGGATCTACGCCACACGTCAACCCATGTGAAACGTTTTTTCCTGATCAGATCTCGTGCATCCGCTATGGATCCAATGGTGCACACCCATCGTCACTCTCTCGGCCACCGGAGGCGGCGGCGATCAGACAGCCGCGGCGGCAGGTTCACCGGAGCAACCCCGAACAGCCACCCTAACCACAAAGACCTCACCCTGGAACAGGCCAAACATTGCCACAAAGTCATGGATTAATATAGGGTAACATACCGGCGATCGACGGTGCAACAATCCCCGGCCACGGCGCTCTGCGAAACAGCGGCAATGGAGTGCAACAGCGATAAATTCTGCGAGCACGAGGCCGCCTCCACTCAATCACCGGCCACCGAGCGGTTCGTCGTGATGCGCCCGCCACACCCCAACTCAAATCCTCGGTGTTGACGGCCGCAGGTGGCGACGGGATTGATTCTGCCGTGCCCTCTCCCTCCCACGAATTCACTCTCTTCTCTGTCTCTGATGTTCAAGTGGTATGAGGGTGAGTGTGAACTAGGAGGGGAAAAAGGGGTGTGTGAATCCTTTTTGTAGCCAACCCAGGATGGCTACCCGGTCAACCAACACCCGCGAGCTTTGTGGCGAAGTGGTTGCGCCAGCCGGATTTTGTCGTGGGGTAGAGAAACAGAAGCGCGCTGAGACTGGCGAGTGGGTCCTGACCGCCAGCGTAAGTAAAACCCACGCCTGTGCACGCGCGAGACGCTGACCAGCGGGTCCCGCATGTCAGTTGTGAAGCCCTCGGCGCTAGGCGCGCATGCGGGGTGCAATTGAATCGGCAGTGGGCCGAGCTGGAACATTTGGCCCAATCGCAGGTACTTTTTTCTTTCTTTTTCTTTTATATTTTCTATTTTGTTTTCCCTTTATTGTTTAAATTTCAAATTTGATTGTGAACTTGCACTCATATTAAATGTACAAACTGAACATACTAGTATGGAAGGTTTTATTTATTTATATATTTATTTTTCTTTATTTTGTATAGTATTTTTTCTTCTCTTTCTCTAAATTCTAAATTGCAAATTTGGTTCTAATCCCAATCTCAACACTATTATATTTTTATTACTATTATTATTATTATTAAATGCATAAACAAATAAACTCCAACATGATGCATAACTTATTTAGGTGTCATTAGCTAATTAATCACTTTAAATATGGTTGTTTACCTGTTCTAATAAATAGAGGGCAAAACGTACATATAATGAGATCAACTCTTTTCTTATTATTTACAAATTGGGTATTACAAATCCTACCCCCCTTAAAAATAATCTCGACCTCGAGATTAAGAGGAACTAGGGAAAGATGGGGAAATTCTATCTGAAGCTCTTCTTCTCTTTCCCAAGTAGCTTCATCCTCTCCATGATGACTCCATTGCACTTTACACATTTTTATCACTTTATTTCTTGTAACCCGAGTCAAAGTGTCAATGATCTTGATAGGATACTCCATGTAAGTTAGATCACCATGCACACTGAGCTCTTCCAATGGCAACTTTTCCTCCGGGACACGGAGACACTTCTTGAGTTGAGATACGTGGAATACATCATGTACATCGGACAGATGATCTGGTAGTTCGAGCTGGTAGGCCATCTCCCCAATTCGCCTAAAGATTCTTAAGGGTCCAATAAAGCGAGGGGATAACTTGCCCTTAACTTTGAATCTTCTCATTCCAAGGATTGGTGACACCTTGAGGTACACGTGGTCACCCTCTTAGAATTCCAGTGGTCTTCTCCGGTTATTAGCATAGCTCTTCTATCAAGTCTGTGCTACCCTCAAGTTCTCCCAGATCATACGGACTTGTTCCTCTGCTTCTTGAATGATTTTAGGCCCAAAAAATAGTCTTTCACCAGTCTGATCCCAATACAGAGGAGTTCTGCACTTTCTACCATACAAAGCTTCAAATGGTGTCATCTTCAGACTGGCCTGTTAACTATTATTATAAGAGAACTCAGCATATGCTAGACTCTTGTCCCAACTGCCTCCATGCTTAAGGGTACAAGCTCTCAACATATCCTCAAGTACTTGGTTAATTCTCTCGGTCTGGCCATCAGTTTGTGGGAGATAGGCCGAGCTGAAGTTCAACTTTTATCCATGTTCTCATGAAGGCTCTTTCAAAATCTTAAGGTAAACTGTGATCCTCGGTCAGAAACAATCTTCTTCGGTACACCGTGTAAGCACACAATTCGAGCCATGTATAACTCTGCCAACTGAGAACCCATGTAAGTAGTCTTGACCGGAATGAAGTGAGCCACTTTGTTTAGCCAGTCCATGATCACCCATATGGAATCATACCCTTTCGGGGTGCGAGGCAACCGGCAATGAAGTCCATACCAATCCCTTCCCACTTCCATTTGGGTACTTTTAATGGGTGTAGCAGTCTAGCCAGTCTTTGATGTTCAGCTTTGACTCTTTGACATACATCACACACAACCACGTGTGCAACTACATCTCTTTTCAGCCCATACCATCGGTATTTCTGTCTCAGATCCTAATACATTTTAGTGCTACCAGGATGAATAGAGTAATCAAAGTCATGGGCTTCCTTTAGTATAGTCACGGAGTCTGTCAATCTCAGGGACACATATCCGGTTCTTGAACCATATTGTGCCTTGTTCATCCTCTGTGAAGTCTGGACCTCTACCTTCAGCCATCAGATCTTTGATTTCTTGGATTTTATCATCACCGATCTGACCCTTGCGTATTTCTTGCTCCAAGGTAGGTTCCACTTTGATAGCGATTCCTTCAGTATGTGCAACTATTCCTAGGTTTAGTCTTTTAAAATCTTCTACTAACTCATCGGGTAACTAGGCAACAATAGCTGCATGAACATCCGCAACCAAATTCGCCTTGCCCAGATGATAGTGAATCTCCAAGTTAGTCTTTGATGAGCTCCAACCAATAGCGTTGCCTAAGGTTCAGATCCTTCTGAGTGAAGATGTACTTTAAGCTCTTATGATCAGTATAGACTTGGCACTTAGTTCCCATTATATAATGCCTCCAAATCCTGAGAGCATGTACTACGGCTGCAAGTTCTAAGTCATGAATGGGGTAGTTCAACTCATGTTTCCGCAACTGGCGAGATGAGTAGGCGATGACATGTCCTTCTTGCATAAGAACACATCCCAAGCCCTGGCGGCAAGCATCACAATATATGTCAAATCCCTCTCGCTACCCGGTGGGGCCGACTTATCGGTGCCAATCTCCTCCGCGCACGCACACCTTCTCTCCCTGTCCCGTGGGCCCCGCTCGTCAGCCCAATTGCCCGTTCGCTCGCCCGCTCTCTCTATTCCGTGGGCCCCACATATCGGAACCATCCCCTCGAACCACCCACGCTCTCCACTATGGATGCGCCCACGACCGCGCGTTTCCTAGCCATGCCCCGCGCGTCCGAGCCCTTTTCTAGAGCCCACACCCACTCACTCGCTCCCCTCACTCAGTTGCGCCATCAGCTGAACACCCTCGCTCTGTCTCTCTCGCTCTGCGCGCGCTCGTGGAGCTCTGCCGTGATCCGCTACCCGTTCTATGGCCGCCGTCGAGTGTCTGCCGCGTTCGTTGCCTCAGTGAGCTCCGCCTCTTCGCCAGCAACGTGGGACACCCTCTAGTTTGCCCCCAACCCCTCTGTTTTGCCTGGTCCGCACTCACCGACCTTCTCCTCGTGAAGCCAAAGTTCCACCGCCATCGACCCAAGGCCTCCCGCCCGTCGTTGCTCAGGCGCTCCAGAGTTCCCTCTCGAGGTGAGCAACTCACCCATGCCCTTAATTTACCTTGTACTGCCCTGTCGTCCATGCAATTGCTCGCTGGAGCAATTTTGCATTGCCGCTAGGCCACCTCGCCACAGACCGCCACTCTCTGGTGCCCCCGAGTCGGTGCAGTGCCCACGATCGTGTCTGCTGTGCCACCCCAAACCTTCTAGTGCCCTTCCCAGCGCCCTAGGACCCCCCTGGCGCGGCCACGCTCGTGCCTCCGGTGATGTTTCGTCGCGAAGTCGGGTGGCGTTGCCGCTGGCAGCTGGGAAAGCTGACCAGGTGTCACACCCAGTTTTAGAAGGCAAACCGAATGCAAACCATATACGTACTAGGATCAGAAACTCACGTACACATCGATTACATATTTGGACATCATCACACATTGCTCAAAATAAATAGCGGAAAGGTACTTTTATTACAATAAGATGTCCAAGACATGCACAGAGTCTAATACATAGCATAGTCATTAAATTAATCAAAGTGCGGAAAACGTAACGTAGTAGATAAGGCCTACACAGGCAGCTGACTAGGAGTTTGCCACTAAGAAAAACTAGAACTCATCGTAGTCTTGAAACTCCTCAAAGTCCTCCATGTTGCCAGCATCTCCTCCTGAGCACTGAGTACAGTGGGGACAACCTGGGGTGGGGGTGGTTTGTAAAGCAAGGGTGAGTACACATCAATGTACTCAGCAAATGTCTCGTTTGGCTAAAGTGGACTAGCTGTATGTGGAGTTAAGGTTAAGCAGTTGCTTTTAGTTGGTCAAGTTTTTATTAATATTAGTAGAGCCTAGTTTTAGTAATAAACCAATTATTACCCAAATGTACCTCCTCCAAGAGGAAATACCATAGATCAAAAGTATAACCATCATCATAAAAGTAACGAAAGTTCTTCTAATAAAAGAGGATCCCAAGACCGCTCTTAACCGTGAGCTTAGCTGATATACCAGATTCTAACACTCTGCAGAGGTTGCACACTTTACCCACGAGTCGTGATCCCTTTCCAGCCTGGGTTGTATAGACCGATCTTCACTACCGAGGTGAATGGCTAGGGATACGCTACGTAGCCATTACAAAGACTCCCCTGGTGCATAGCTGCTCGTTAGGTTTCGTCAGTCGTACAAACGCAGTACACCTCCCCAAGGTGGGTGACTAACAAAACCAAATCAAATGAACCTCTACACCCCCCTTGGCAGAGCGAGCACTACGCCCCGGCACCCAATGACGGCCCTTAGGCAAAGCCAACTACACCCTAGGTTCATCTAATTGATCAGCTAAGGGCGTCCCATTCCACCCTCATGGCTGCACTGTTATCCCGGGTGGTCACTCCACAAACAGGTCCTTACGAAGAGGTACTCAGGAAAATGGCCTAAGTCTCCTAAAGTATCACAATATCATCATCGGGATAACATCATCGTATCATAAATGTTCACATCATGTTCATTGATTAAGTTGAAGCAATAGCATAAACTAACCATGATAAACCCAAAAGGTAAACAAGGATAAGGTAAATACAGACTAGTCAATCCTTAGGTTTCAATAATGTAATGTGGGATAGTGAATTATAGGGTAAGTAGGACATAATAGGTCAGAGGACACTTGCCTTCACCAGGTTGTTGCTTAGGGAGATCTTCGGCAACACACTCAGGAACCACGGGCTGCTCGTTGTCTAAATAAAGCGATCATACATTCAATGCATTTGGTAAATGACAATTGAACAGCACATCAATCATGTACAAACAATGGAACACATCCCAAGAGAAAAAGTATAAACTCAAAAGGGAGTTTAAATTATAGGGTGAACTAATCCCATCTAGTAGTTGATTATTCTTTAAGTGTTGTCTATTACCATGATTACATAATCTAATTCTACTTATTTTAATGAGACATCAAATTTAAGCCAAGGATAAGTTCATACATCACATATTATTATCTTCACAATATTAAACATCTATTTACCACTAGGGATTCCTTTTTGTTTATTTTATTAAGTGAATAACTTAGCACATACACTAACCTATAGTTTAGACATAAAATTAGGGTGCACAAACTACGGATGAACATAATTTATTTGAACAGACAATATTCCTATGAACATTTTGCAATTTGAATCACTAAATTTGGAGTTCATATGAAAAAGATATGAAATAAACAAGGTTTGAAGTTTGAAATATAAAACTAGGTCCAATTCTGTGATTATTTAAAAGTGCAGGGGTCTGTTTATAAGAGTTCAGGGGCCTACGCGTAAAGCCTAAGGACGGCGGGTTCTATTACCCGAGAACCGAGGGTCTCTTTAGCAAAAATCACACGCGAAGGGGTACGGGGTATTCTCGGCCATCAGATCTGCGAGCAACGGCCAAGACTAGATCTGACCGAGCGAACACGCGCGCACGAATGGAGCGCGGGCTGACCAGCAAGCCAGGGTTGTTAGCGGCCTGAGGCGAGACGGCCTAACTGGCCGGCCCCAGCTGCAGGGCGCGGGTGAGGGAGTGAGAGGAGAGCGGTCAGATCCGAATCTGGTGGTTGGGATTAGGTCTGGTTTAATTGAAATCGGGTCACCCGATTAGAGTTGGGCAGACAGGATGCGCGCCAGGGGACTTTAACTTCGCCGGGTAGCCAGGGGCGACGCTCCCTGTGGACACGGCGGTGCCGTCGCTGGAGGCGAGGCAGGCCGAGGATCCTGGGCGCTAGTGGTCGGTCCGGATAGCTAGAGAGGTTGGGGAGGACTTGGCGAGCACTATGGCAGGGTCGGGTTTGTGTGAATGGGACTGAGGCGACCGGATGGCGGAGGGGAGTCCTTGGCGGACCGGGGAACACTCCGACGAGCAATCGTGAGCGAGTAATTGCAAAATAGGGGAAATAAGGGTAGGGCTAGGACGGTTACCTTGAGGGAAGTCTTAGGAACACACGAACGGCGGCCGGGGCACGGTAAGGACATGGGTCGACGGCGGTGGAGCTGCAGCAGTGAACCGGTGAGCGTGGACCAGGCGAACCAGAGGGGACGAGGGTGAACCAAAGGGTGTCCCGAGCTGCAGGTGACATGGTGGAGCTTACCGAGGCAACAGATGCTGCAAGCTCCCAATGGTGGCAGCGAAACAGGCACGCGGTCACAGCGAACGGCGGTGGAACTCCACAGGGCGTGCGCACGGTGCGAGGCAAGTGCTGAGGGCTGCGAGTGCGCGAATGAGGGAAGAGGAGGGCGAGTGGGTGCTAGGTAGCTAGAAAAAGGCCGGGGTGGGGACGGGCATGGCCTCGGCGTGCGTTGTGGGCGCGGAGTCCACGGCGACGCGCAGGTCATGCATGGGCAGTTCGGAGAGGAAGGGCCTGATAGACGGGACCCACCGGTCAGCAAGGGCAAACGAGAGAGCGGGCGGCCAGGCTGGCAAGTGGGACCCACGGGACAACGAGATAAGTTGCACGAGCGTGGGTGAGGTCGGCGCTGACAAGTCGGCCCCACTGGACAGCGGGCAAGAGAGAGAGAGAGGAGAGCGTGCGGGCGAGCTGGTGCCGATAGGCGGAGTTCGCATGTCGGGGGCAACAGGCGCGCGGGCGAGGGCGCGTGCGGGGCTAGGCCTGATGGGCTGGCTTGGGCCGAAATGGCTTTTCCTTTTTCTAGGGATTTTCCAATTGCTTTTCTATTTTATTTTCTCTAGGGTTTTCAATTCAAATTCAAAGTTTCAAATTCAAACTAATTTAAACATATGCAACAACTCAAAGAATATTTGAGCTCAACATGATGCAACATTTCATGACTCATATTGTTTTGACAAAAATAACTAATAAATCCCTCACTAATTAAGCTAAAACTTCTTAAAAGAAAAAGAGAGGAACTAGAGAGAGATGCAAGAGTAACACCTGAATTTGGTAGATATTTAGAAAGAAATTTTATACCCCCAAATTTAGGGTGTTACAGACCTATCCCCCTTAAAAAGAATCTTGCCCTCGAGATTCAAGGTTGGCTAGTAAAGAGTTTAGGGTACTTGGCTTTCAAATCATCTTCTCTTTCCCAGGTTGCTTCTTCTTCTGAGTGATGGCCCCATTTGACTTTGCACATCCTGATGGTGCTTCTCCGAGTGACCCGATCTGCTGTCTCTAGAATCTGAGTTGGCTTCTCAATATATGTCAGATCTTCTTGAACTTCAAGGTCCACCGTTGGCAACTGCTCTTCTGGCACTCTCAAGCATTTCTTCAGCTGAGACACATGAAACACGTCATGCACAGCTGACAAACTCTCTGGTAAGCTGAGTTGATATGCCACTTCTCCATGTCTTGCTTGAATCTGGTAGGTCCGATGTATCGAGGCACTAGCTTGCCCTTGACTCTGAATCTTTTGATTCCTTTGATCGGTGACACCATCAAGTAAACATAATCTCCCACTTTGAAACTTAGTTATATTCTTCGGGTGTCAGCATAGCTTCGCTGTTTGGACTGTGCTGTGTTCAGATTCTCTCGAACCATTCTAATGTTCTCTTCAACTTCAAGCAGAATATCTAGACCGAACACCTGCCTTTCATCGGGTTGGTCCTAATGAAATGGAGTTCTGCAATTTCTCCCATAAAGTGCTTCGAATGGTGACATCTTCAAACTAGCTTGGTAGCTGTTGTTGTATGAGAATTCTGCATACGGTAGCCTCTTGTCCCAACCTATCTGGTCTTGCAAAGCACAAGCCCTCAACATGTCTTCAAGAATCTAGTTGGTTCTCTCTGTTTGACCATGTGTGTGCGGGTGGTAAGCTAAACTGAACTTCAAGTGTGTGCCCAAAGCTTCATGTAGTTGCTGCCAAAAATGAGAAGTGAACTAGGTGCCTCTGTCTGATACTATCTTCTTGTAACACCCCACTGGTCACACACAATGGATATTACCAAATCTCCTCCCACCAAACTTACTCAACACAAGAGATGTAATAAAGAGAGAAAATATTGCAAAATCCGGCAGCACCTCCTTTGAAACTAGCATAACATGGAGGGGAAACAAGTAGTTCATACAGGGTATAAAGACAGATAATTCACGTAGTAGAATCTAAATGCAAAGGTGGTAAAAACACATTCATGACCCAACAGAACCAAAATGAATGAGATAAGGAACTCAGCCCACCCCAAAACAAACGCTCAACCAAGAACAAAGTGATTCACTAGACTTGACCCTCTCTGATTAACAACAATATTAAGTGGTGGTTCCTTTATTAAAGGTGTAGTGGTCGTGCTGCTACATCCCTCTTTTTCCCAAAAGCAGAAATTAGGTGCCTGCATCAAACAATGCAAGATGTGAGATGACACATCTCAGCAAGTAAACATAGCAACAACAAATTGGACATTGTAAATCAACTGTACTTAAACAACCACGTGGTTCAAAACTTCCTTTTTGAACATTAAATTGCAGCAAGTAAACAAGTAACTAAATACTTAACGCCAAGAAGAATCACCATGCACAAGTCCAGATTATCCACATCCACATAATATATTCCACACCTCTCTCATGAATGCACATGGCTACAGATGCAATAATGACTTCTGCCTCCATATCTCTAAGGATATGAAGCTGCATCATACCCCTTCTCGGGCAACATATGATGCTCAATGTACCGGTACGGTCGGACCATAAGATCGCGACAAAACTTTAATGCAATGGATGATGAGTGTATTATGCATGACAACATCATGAGTTCTTCCCAAATAAAATGTGCTAGACTTATACTTCCACCCATTCCACATAATAACCACTTGAGTAACATAATCAAACCTCAAACTCAACATATGAAATCCATGAAACATGAACATTTTCAAATTATGGTATTCAAATATAAAAAATATGAATATGAACACAATATCACAACATAATCAAGTATAAGACTCCTCATCTGACAGACGGAATAACCATCACAGTTTTACTTGCCTTCACCGGAAGTTTGGGCAAATCCCTAAGAACGATCCGGAAGTCCACCACCTGTTTTTTGACACCCAACTTAGTGCACCAAATTCACATAAAAAGCCTCAAAAACAACGCCGCACCTATGCGCAATCTCAAACCCCGCCGCGGGTAACAATTCTCCCCACACCAACCAAACTGCAGCGGCGCTGCTTAACAATTCCATAACTTTAAAATTAAGACAGCAGTGGTGTCAAACAAAAACTCCAGAGACAACGACATAAAATTCCCCACAAGTTTTGTATACAATTTATGATAAAATCTAACATCTAATTACCCCTAAACGGTCCACAAAATAAACCCTGCAATCTGTTTTTTTCTGATTTGGGCAGCGACATACTCGGATTCAAACAGCGATAACTTTTAAACTATAATTCCGAATCGAGCGCATAAGTACTTGTTGGAAAGATAAGAAAAAGCCCTACATGATTCTCATACTGATTAACACTAATTACTCCCGAAAAATCCCCAGAAACTGCTAATACTGCTGCTGTTCATCCTCCTGAAAATCTGTTTTTTTTGGACAGCCACATACCCGGATTCAAACGGTGATAACTTTTAATTTATAACTCCAAATTGAGAGCATAAATACTCGTTGGAAAGGTAAAACAAAGTTCTACATGATCCCCAAACTGATTCCCATTAATGTTTCACGAAAAAAGCCCAGAAACTGCTAGAACTACTGTTGTTCATCCACCACCTAAAATTCTGGACAGCCCCTCTACCCAATCGCATACGCAACATCTAATCAATTGAATTGCAGCGCAAATGAACAAGAGATGAACACAAAAATCACCTTGGATTCTCCCCCTTTCCTTCCTCCCTTCTTCCCTCCACCAAAACGATTGAAGATTCGCACCACGCGACGACGATCCGAGCGGCAAGGAATGGCACCTTGGGAGGAGGAGATGGGGGGCTAGGGTTTGGTGGTGTGGCTGCAAGGATTGAGAGAGGAGGAGATGGAGAGGGGGCGGCGGCCAAAGTGTGGGGAAGTGGGGGGGCTGCACAAAGGAGGAGGGGGTTAGGAGGGAGGGCGGCTAGGGTTTGGGAGGAATAGCGGGCCGAATCACCCATCGCGGCCCAACTAGCCCACGCGACAGCTCCCGACCCCATCGCAAGCGCCAAACCAAAGAAATTCTACTGCCCTAGTTGTGAATGTTTTCCACAAATTCCAAATCCCCAAAAATGCAACAACTGAATGAGGAAAAAAACAAAAGAACAACCCCCAACTTCTCTTCTTTGCAAACCGGGTATCACACTCTACCCCTCTTAAAAAGAATTCGACCTCGAATTCTGACGCTTCTATCGGAATGACAAAAGAAAAGATTAATGAATCAACAACACTTACCCACAACGAAAAGTTCCGGGTACTTCTGCCGCATCAGCTCCTCAAGTTCCCACGTAGCCTCGCGCTCAGACTGATTAGTCCATAAGACCTTGACATACTTAATTGATCTCTTCCTCAATACACGCTCCGAGAATTCCAATATACGCACCGGACGACACTCCAAAGTCAGATCCTGCTGCACCGCAATTGGTTCCATCTCAATCTGATGGTCCAGATCCCGCAAGAACTTCCTCAACATAGAGACAAGAAAAACCGGGTGTACCCCTGCCATGGAATCCGGCAGTAGCAAGCGATAAGCCAGGCTGCCCACTCGGGCCAAGATAGTGAACGGTCCAATGTATCTCGGGCTGAGCTTCCCAGAGACACCGAACCGAACAACTCCCTTAGTGGGTGATACCCTGAGAAGGACTTGATCACCCACAGCAAATTCTAGATCCCGCCTCCTCACATCAGCATAACTCTTCTGACGACTCTAAGCTGCCAAAATATTCTGACGAATTTCCCGAACCTTTTCAGAAGTTTGCTGAACCCAATAAGGACCAACCAGGGATCTCTCTCCCAATGTCTCCCAGCACAGAGGAGAGATACACCGCCTGCCATACAAAGCCTCAAATGGTGCCATCTTGATGCTAGCCTGGTAGCTGTTGTTATAAGCAAACTCTGCCAGTGCAAGATGATCCTCCCAGCTACCCTTCCATGACAGAACACAAGCACGCAACATATCTTCCAAGGTTTGGATTGTTCGCTCTGACTGACCATCCGTCTGAGGGTGAAAAGCGACACTAAGAGAAAACTTGGTGCCCAATGCACTATGAAGACTCTCCCAGAATTTGGATACAAATTTGGAGTCTCGATCAGAAACAATAGACTTAGGTACCCTGTGAAGCCTGACTACTTCCTTCATATACAAGGGAACCAAATCTAAAGCTGAATTTGTGGTCTTCATGGGAATAAAATGCGCAGACTTAGTCAAGCGATCCACTACCACCCATATAGCATCCCTGCCCCGAGGGGAACGAGGTAGACCCACCACAAAATCCATGGTGATATGCTCCCATTTCCACTCTGGAATTTCTAATGGCTTCAGCAAACCTGCAGGCCGCTTATGCTTGGCCTTCACGCGCTGACATACTTCACAGGCGGCCACATACTTAGAAACGTCAACCTTCATCCGCTTCCACCAGAAGTTTTGCTTCAAATCTCGGTACATTTTGGTTTCGCCAGGATGGACGGTGTAAGGCGTTTTATGAGCTTCTCTCAAGATATCCATTTTCACTTCTGATTTCTGAGGCACACAGAGACGGCCCCTGAAACGAACCAAATCATTCTCATCAATGGTGAACTCCCGTGATTTACCATCACCAACCCTCTTTCGAGCTTCCTGCAAAAGACGATCCTGCTGCTGAGCCGCACGCACTCTCTCCATGAGAGAGGATTGAATAAGCATCCGAGTCTCCTCGCTAGCGGTGCTGACATAACACAAAGTGATCCCCAAACGGTCCGGATCAGCGATCAATGGCAAGGCCACCTTTCGAACCCCGGACCTGCTAAGGGCATCAGCCACTACATTAGCCTTCCCCGGGTGGTAATGAATGGACAAATCATAATCTTTAATCAATTCCAGCCACCGACGCTGCCTCAAATTCAGCTCCTTCTGAGTAAAAATATACTTGAGACTCTTGTGGTCGGTGTAAATGTCACAAGCCTCGCCATAAAGGTAATGCCTCCATGACTTTAGAGCAAAAACCACTGCGGCCAATTCAAGATCATGAGTTGGGTAATTCCCCTCATGCCTCCTCAACTGCCTTGAGCCATAAGCAATCACTCTGCCTTCCTGCATCAACACACAGCCAAGACCAATACGCGAAGCATCCGTATAAACTATGAAACGCTTACCGCTCTCAGGCAACGCTAGGATAGGGGCGTCCACCAACTTGCTCTTCAATGACTGATAACTGCCCTCACAATCGCCGGACCAGACGAAGGGAACACCCTTCTCCAAGAGTCTAGTCAAAGGCTTAGCAATGCTGGAAAAATTTGGTACGAAGCGCCGATAATATCCAGCGAGCCCCAAGAAACTTTGGATTTCAGAGACACTAGAAGGTCTCTTCCACTCCACCACAGCTGCAACATTCTTGGGATCAACCACAATACCCTGCTGATTAATCACGTGCCCCAGGAAAGCCACTTCGGATAGCCAAAAGGCACACTTCTTCAACTTGCCATAGAATTGATTCTTCCTTAGGGCACCCAGAACGAGACGGAGATGTTGTTCATCCTCGGACTCGGTCTTTGAATAAATCAAAATATCATCCAGGAACACGACCACAAAATCATCCAGGAATTCATGCAACATCCTATTCATTGCTTCCATAAAGGCAGCAGGGGCATAGTTAAGCCAAAAGACATGACTATGAACTCATAATGCCCATACCTGGTGCAAAAGGCGGTCTTCTCAATATCCTCCTCACGAATCCTCAATTGATGATAACCAGAGTTCAAATCAATTTTGGAGAACACCTCGGCACCCCTCAACTGCTCAAAGAGGACCTCAATTCGGGGAAGCGGATATTTATTCTTGATTGTCACTTGATTCAAAGCGCGGTAATCCACACACAGCCGCTTGCTTTTATCCTTCTTCTCAACAAACAATACTGGGGAAGCCCATGGAGACCTGCTAGGCCTAATGAAACCCTTAGCCAGCAGATCATCCAATTGTCGCTTCAATTCAATCTGCTCCTTTGGGGCCATTCGATACGGGGCCTTATGAATAGGCTGCGTACCCGGGATCAGCTTAATCTCAAAAGCTGCATCCGCTCCGGAGGAATGCCTGGAAGCTCGACCAGAAACATGTCAGCAAAGTCACACACCACCCGGATGTCCTGCACCCGCAAGGCAGCCTCACCCTCCACCACCATGGAGAAAAAGATCCCCGACTTACTTGACCGGCGATCAGGAAGCAATTGCGCCAACAAGGATAACGTCAACTTCGGGGAACTTCCCAAGAATACCACCTCCTTACCCGACGGCGCCTGCAATAACACTGTCTTCCAGAAGCAGGATATAACCGCGCGATACTGGGATAACCAATCCATACCCAAGATAACATCGAATGTCCCCAAGGAAATCACCACCAGATTGGCCGAAAAGACCTCATCAGCAAGAATGACGGAACACCCCTGACAACCTGAACAGCTACTAATGGAGCCATTAGCAGATCTAACCAAAATTGGGTGACCCAACCTCTGCACCGAAAGACCAGCCCGCGACACAAAATCCTTCGAAACAAACGAATAGCTAGCGCCAGAGTCAAAAAGAGCATGGGCTGCAAACGAATCAACTGAAATCGTACCTGTCACCACGTCTCCTTGCTCCCTGCCATCCGCAGCGGGTAGCACATAAGCTCCAGAAATACCCGCAGAAGAGGAAGCTCCCGGAGTGAAGTTAACAGAAGAACCCCACTGGGCCACTGGATGAGGCTGGCGCGGAGCTCCAAACTGAGACGGCATAGGAGTAGACGGTGCAGGAGTAGGCGCGGCCTGATACTGAGGAAAACCCTGCATCGGCACGAACTGAGAAGTCCCAGGCACATAGAGCTGCTGCTGAGGAAGAGGAACTGAAAACTGCTGCTCAGCACTTGACATCATGTTGATGGTGCCCTGAGAAGAGGAAGAAGTCACCGGCTCCCATCTGAGCTTCCCATTAGGATTCCTCCTACACACCACATCCTTATGGTCCTGACTGCAGATAGAACACCTGCCACTCCACTGGCACTCTGCATGGCGATGCGCATCACCACAGCGGAAACACACCAGCCCTAGCCCGGGCTTAGGGACAGCCCGAAACCTCTGAGTACTTCCTCCCGACGTACCCGAGTCAGAAGATTTGCCACGGTAAGGATGGTGGCGCTGGTGCTGAGACTTGCCCCTCTTGTGGGCTGGACCTCCCGTGTTGCCCCTCCTCGCGTCCTGGCTACGAGGCTGATCAACACCCGAAGACTTATGCGACTCCATGGTATACTGGTGTTGCATCTCCACACCCAGTGCCTGCTCCACCGTGGTACGGAAGTCCACCAACGGAAAGGCCCCCAGAGCATGCCTGATAGGAGGCTTCAGACCCTGACGGAACTGGCTCGCCTTCTCCATCTCATTATAAGCCACATGAGGGACAAAGCGGACCATCTTGTTGAAGCCCACCTCATACTCTATGACAGACTTCTTCTCCTGCTTGTAGGACTGCAAGTCAATCTTCATTTTCTCCAGGAAGGTGACCGGGTAGAATCTCCTTTCAAACTGCCTGATGAAAACATCCCAAGACAGGACTCCTGGTGAGGAGGAGTGCGCTGCCTGCACGCCTCTCCACCAAATTTGAGCCTCTCCCTTCAGCAGCTGTGTGCCAAAGCGAACCCGATCTCCATATGCAATCTCGAAGACATTCATCTTATCCTCCACATAAGTCAACCAATCTGCCGCATCGACCGGAGTACCAGTGCCATCAAACGAATCAAACTTCATGCCCATCCACTGCATCAGAGAAAGACCACTGACTGGAAGAGGCACCTCGGCCCCACCACCTGGAATAGCACCCGCAGGGACAGCGCCCCGGGCACTTCTCCACCACCAGCACCCTGAGCAGCACCCCCAGGGGCAACAGGAATGGCTTGCCTCAGAAGGGCCAACTCCTGCTGCATGGCCTGCATCGCGGCTAACATTGCCGTCGGACTCATCGAGTCCCCACTAGGAGCTTGCGGACTACCCTGAGCCCTACGAGGCGACATAGCCGCAGCCATAAGGATGAGAATAATAAGTAAATAATATTGGCATAACATCTCTTTAGATAATGTCAAACTAGCACAGACAATAACATAACATATCAATAGCAAGCCAGAAATCCCATCCTACATGTGCAGTGTGTCAATTTATTATTACTCCACTTGCTAGGACCTACAGCCTATTCCTCTGATACCAACTGTAACACCCCACTGGTCACACACAATGGATATTACCAAATCTCCTCCCACCAAACTTACTCAACACAAGAGATGTAATAAAGAGAGAAAATATTGCAAAATCCGGCAGCACCTCCTTTGAAACTAGCATAACATGGAGGGGAAACATGTAGTTCATACAGGATATAAAGACAGATAATTCACGTAGTAGAATCTAAATGCAAAGGTGGTAAAACACATTCATGACCCAACAGAAGCAAAATGAATGAGATAAGGAACTCAGCCCACCCCAAAACAAACGCTCAATCAAGAACAAAGTGATTCACTAGACTTGACCCTCTCTGATTAACAACATTATTAAGTGGTGGTTTCTTTATTAAAGGTGTAGTGGCCGTGCTGCTACATCCCTCTTTTCCCAAAAGTAGAAATTAGGTGCCTGCATCAAACAATGCAAGATGTGAGATGACACATCTCAGCAAGTAAACATAGCAACAACAAATTGGACATTGTAAATCAACTGTACTTAAACAACCACGTGGTTCAAAACTTCCATTTTGAACATTAAATTGCAGCAAGTAAACAAGTAACTAAATACTTAACGCCAAGAAGAATCACCATGCACATGTCCAGATTATCCACATCCACATAATATATTCCACACCTCTCCCATGAATGCACATGGCTACAGATGCAATAATGACTTCTGCCTCCATATCTCTAAGGATATGAAGCTGCATCATACCCCTTCTCGGGCAACATATGATGCTCAATGTACCGGTACGGTCGAACCATAAGATCGCGACAAAACTTCAATGCAATGGATGATGAGTGCATTATGCATGACAACATCATGAGTTCTTCCCAAATAAAATGTGCTAGACTTATACTTCCACCCATTCCACATAATAACCACTTGAGTAACATAATCAAACCTCAAACTCAACATATGAAATCCATGAAACATGAACATTTTCAAATGATGGTACTCAAATATAAAAAATATGAATATGAACACAATAGCACAACATAATCAAGTATAAGACTCCTCATCTGACAGACGGAATAACCATCACAGTTTTACTTGCCTTCACCGGAAGTTTCGGCAAATCCCTAAGAACGATCCGGAAGTCCACCACCTGTTTTTTGACACCCAACTTAGTGCACCAAATTCACATAAAAAGCCTCAAAAACAACGCCGCACCTACGCGCAATCTCAAACCCCGCCGCGGGTAACAATTCTCCCCACACCAACCAAACTGCAGCGGCGCTGCTTAACAATTCCATAACTTTAAAATTAAGACAGCAGTGGTGTCAAACAAAAACTCCAGAGACAACTACATAAAGTTCCCCATAAGTTTTGTATACAATTTATGATTAAATTCTAACATCTAGTTACCCCTAAACGGTCCACAAATAAACCCTGCAATCTGTTTTTTTTTTCTGATTTGGGCAGCGACATACTCGGATTCAAACAGCGATAACTTTTAAACTATAATTCCGAATCGAGCGCATAAGTACTTGTTGGAAAGATAAGAAAAAGCCCTACATGATTCTCTTATTGATTAACACTAATTACTCCCGAAAAATCCCCAGAAACTGCTAATACTGCTGCTGTTCATCCTCCTGAAAATCTGTTTTTTTTTGGACAGCCACATACCCGGATTCAAACGGTGATAACTTTTAATTTATAACTCCAAATTGAGCGCATAAATACTCGTTGGAAAGGTAAAACAAAGTTCTACATGATCCCCAAACTGATTCCTATTAATTTTTCACGAAAAAAGCCCAGAAACTGCTAGAACTACTGCTGTTCATCCACCACCTAAAATTCTGGACAGCCCCTCTACCCAATCGCATACGCAACATCTAATCAATTGAATTGCAGTGCAAATGAACAAGAGATGAACACAAAAATCACCTTGGATTCTCCCCCTTTCCTTCCTCCCTTCTTCCCTCCACCAAAATGATTGAAGATTCGGACCACGCGACGACGATCCGA
This sequence comes from Zea luxurians, assembly GCA_029449295.1. NCBI lineage: Eukaryota > Viridiplantae > Streptophyta > Magnoliopsida > Poales > Poaceae > Zea > Zea luxurians. The sequence goes on from JAOPSE010000046.1 coordinate 5,121,602, forward strand.
GCGGCAAGGAATGGCACCTTAGGAGGAGGAGATGGGGGGCGGCTAGGGTTTGGTGGTGTGGCTGCAAGGATTGAGAGAGGAGGAGATGGAGGGGGGCGGCCAAAGTGTGGGGAAGTGGGGGGCGGCTGCACAAAGGGGGAGGGGGTTAGGAGGGAGGGCGGCTAGGGTTTGGGAGGAATAGCGGGCCGAATCACCCATCACGGCCCAACTAGCCCACGCGACAGCTCCCGACCCCATCGCAAGCGCCAAACCAAAGAAATTTTACTGCCCTAGTTGTGAATGTTTTCCACAAATTCCAAATCCCCAAAAATGCAACAACCGAATGAGGAAAAAAAACAAAAAGAACAACCCCCAACTTCTCTTCTTTGCAAACCGGGTATCACACTTCTTTGGGACGCCATGCAAGCACACAATCCGAAACATATATAATTCTGCCAACACTGCACTATTGTAGGTGTTCTTGACTAGTATGAAATGGGCTGCCTTTGTCAAACGGTCCACTACTACCCAGATGGAGTCATAACGAGTACGAGTGCAAGGCAAACCAACTGTAAAGTCCATTCTGATCTCATCACATTTCCACTAAGGAATCTGCAACGGCTGCAACAAACCTGCGGGCCTCTGATGTTCTGCCTTGATCCTTTGACAACTGTCGCATACAGCCACATACTCTGCTATCTCCCTTTTCATACCGTACCATTAGAATCTTTTCTTCAGGGTGTATAGAGTACGCTGTTTCATGAGCTTCCTTGAGAATCAATTCCTGGATCGATTTGATGTCGGGAATACACAGTCTATCCTTGAACCATGCCACTCCTTCTGCGTCTTCACGAAAATCCTTGCCTTTTCCATCTATGATCAGCTGTTGGATCTCGTTGATCTTCTCATCATCTTTCTAGCCCTTCCTGATATCTTGCTCTAGAGTGGGTTCCAGCTCAATTGTTACTCCTTGAGTGTTGTTCAGAAATCCGAGACTTAGTCTATCGAATTCCTTTCCTAGCTCATACGACATCGGGTGAGCGACCAACATATTGACTTGGCTTTTTCTACTCAGAGCATTTGTAACCACATTTGCTTTGCTTGGGTGATAATGGATCTCCAGCTCATAGTCTTTGATCAACTCTAGCCATCTTCGCTGCCTCATGTTCAGCTCTGACTGGGTGAATATGTACTTGAGACTCTTGTGGTCCGTGTAGATATCACACTTCTGCCGATACAAATAGTGCCTCTAGGTCTTTGGTGCATGAACCACTGCTGCTAACTCTAGATCATGAGTAGGGTAAGTCTTCTCATGAATCTGAAGGATTATGGGGAGGCTACGCTAGCGAAAAACAAAATTTTCAACCCCATAACACCAAGAACTACTGTAGTTATAGGTCTTGGAATTACCACTAGACGCGTAGGGCAGCGGAAGACGTCTCGATGTAGACGAACGCGTCAAGCAGTGCCATGCAATCGCCGGCATCCTTCACGTCCTCGCGTGGTTCATCCTAGTACTCCAAATGCAGCACCTCTGAGGTATCCACACGTAGAGGGAGGAAGCGTCGCATACCGAACTGCTAGGTTCGTGATGGTGGCTATGCGAGGGCGACAGATGAGCGACTGCTCGTTTGCTGGTTGCGAATTAGGGTTATCCTAACCGCGCCCCCGGTCCTCAATATATAGGCGTTATGGTGGGCTTCTAACTCCGAGGCCCATCAGCAACCCTAAAGCCCAGTCTAATTTCGGATCTAATCCGAATTAGGCTTCCTTCCCCTTAAGTGTGTGACCCTATAGGTTCACGTACAAATAGACATGGCCTGAGTACTCTTACTTGGCCCAATAATTGACAGCGGCTTCTAGCAAAACATGTCAACTCCTATGCGCACGTAAAGATCATATCAGACGAACCATTACAACATTACGTATATGTTGTTCCCTTTGTCTCACGATATTTGGTCTGGCTCTAAGCTGACCTCTCTTTCTCGATACTGTGAATTGGAATCCTTTCAATGGTTAACTCTTAACCCTAGCACGGCCATGCATTTCTTGATCCAATCACTCAAGGGGCCTAGAGATATCTCTCTCTCAAGAAGAGAGGGACAAATTCCATCTTGACTGACCATGCCTCACAGCATGCTTCCTAACAAACCCAAAACTACCTTTATAACTACCCAGTTACGGAGTAACGTTTGATAGTCCCTAAGTAGGTCAATCCACATCTTGAGAACATGCGACAATCTCAGGTCTAAGGACACAGTATACATGTTGCAAAAAGAGAACTATATTACAATATTTCACATTGGGTCGGTCCAGCCTCATGTCATACATGCGCCCACATTATTAGTTCGACATCTCCATGTCCATGACTTGTGAAATGTAGTCATCAACTAATATATGTGCTGGTCATCGACTCTGACCAGGGACATCATTTAGAATAACCATACAAGTAAAGAATCTCACAAACAATTCACATGATTGCTAATCAATACAAGGTGCCTTTCATGGATATTCAATTAAGCAATATATATATCATGGATACAAAGAAATATGCTCATGTCTATGATTATCTCTAGGGCATATTTCTAACAGAATCTTCAACTATCGGGACGAGTATGCCACTACTCTCCCTTCCTACATTAACACACATCCTAGTCTAGTGTACGAAGCATCACAATATACTGAGAATGACTTGTGGGCATCTGGCAGAATCAGTACTGGTGTCGTTGTCAACATCTCCTTCAATGTCTCAAAGGACTTTTGGCATGCTGGGGTCCACTTGAACTCAACCTTCTTTGCCAACAAGGCTATCATTGGCCTGGAAATTTTGGAGAAACCTTCAATTAATCGCCAATAATAACCGGCCATTTCAATGAAACTCTTGATTCCTCGGGCCTCTTTCGGTGCTTTCCAGTCTAGAATCGCTGCTACCTTCTTTGGATCCACAGTCAATCCCTCTCGGTTTATAATATGACCCAAGAACAGGACTTCGCTGATCCAGAACTCGCACTTGCTAAGCTTGGCATACAACCGGCAATCTCGTAACCTCTGCAGTACTTTCCTCAAGTGCTCTTCTTATTCTTGCTCATTCTAGGAATATACAAGGATATCATCAATCAACACCACTATGAGCTTGTCGAGGTAGTCCATGAACACGTTGTTCATCAAGTACATGAAATAAGCTGGCACATTCGTCAGACCGAATGACATGATAGTGAACTCATATAGTCCATACTTGGTGATAAAAGTTGTCTTCGATATATTCGAAGGTCAGATTATGAGCTGATGGTAACCTGACCTCAGATCTATCTTTGAGAACACACCAGCTCCTCTCAACTGATTGAAGGTCTTCAATTCTGGGCAGGGGGTACTTGTTCTTGACAGTGACTTCATTCAGGGATCTGTAATGAATGCACATCCTTTTTGTACCATCTTTCTTCTCCACAAATAACACTGGGGCTGCCCAAGGCGAGGTACTTGGTCTGATGTAGCCTTTCTCTAACAACTCATTAATCTGCTTCTTCAGTTCCACCAATTCTAGTCCGGACACTTGATAGGCTCTCTTGGAAACAGGGGCGGTGCCAGGTATAAGCTCTATGGCAAATTCAACTTTCATTTCAGGTGGCATACCTGGTAACTCGTCGGGAAACACATCTGGGAATTCTGGTACTATGTTGATAGCTTCTGATGGTTCAATTTCCTCAAAGACGGTGACTTGGTGATAGCTTCCTTGGTCTAGACAAGACCAACTCCACTAACACTTCCTCTCCTGATAAGGACACTAACTTCATTGTTCTCTTGTCATATCTAAGACTAGCTTGATATTTGGTTAGCCAATTCATCCCTAGGATGACATCTATATTCGCATCCTGGTTACCCATAACTATTAGATCAACGGGGAACTCTATCCCCCCTATTTGAACTCTTGCACTAGGGCAAAATCTATCCATTTTGGTTCTCCCACCAATTGAACTAACCCTCATAGGTGGATACATGGGTGCTACTAGTATATTGTGTGATTCTACCTATGATGCAGTCACAAAAGAATGTGTGCTCCAGTATCAAATAACACATTTGCAGAATAGTACTCAACTAAGAATGTACCTAGTGCCACTCCTAGGGTCTCCTGGACTATGTCGGCCTCCAGGTGGTTCACCTTTCCATACTGGACATGAGGCTGCCCACGGTTGTTGCCTCCTTGTTGCATTGCATTCTGCCTGACAGGGGCATTAGGAGCTGGCTGCTGCTGAGCTGCTTTCTTTGGGCAATGATTCGCCCAATGGCCTTGTTCCCCACAGTGGAAACATGCATGACCTTCTCCTTGTGCTGGAGCTGCTTAGTTGTTCTGGTTGGTTGCTGGGGCAGGAAGGCGAGGTGCCTGGTTGTTCTGATGCTGATACTGATTTCCTCCTTGATTGTTGTTCTGACGGTATTGCTGCTGCTGGTTCTAACGCTGATGCTGGTGCTGGTTTCCTAGCTTGAATTGCTAAGGTGGGTTGCTTGAGTCGCAGGGACAGCTGCTACTCCCGGCCTGAGGTCCACTAATCTTGCGTTTCCTATCATCCATCTCCCAGCGCTTCCTTTTAGTCATAATGGATGTGTCGATCAAATGCTGAAAGGTAGGGAAAGTGTGGTTCATCAGTTGGTAGTGAAGGGGATCAACCAATCCTCTTAGAAAATGGTACTGCCTCTTAGCATCCGTATTTACATCTTATGGCGCATAACATGACAGCTGCAGAAACTTGTCCCTGAACTCACTGACAGACAGCGGACCTTGCTTCAAGGCTAGAAACTCCTCCTTCCTTACTATCATCAGTCCCTCAGGCACATGGTAGCGACGGAAATTGTCCCTGAATTCCTCCTAGGTGATGGCTTCAGGGTCGGCATGGGTGGCGAGGTAAGACTCCCGCCAAGATTGTGCTGCTCCCCTTAGCTATCGGGGACCATACAACACCTTCTCACGATTGTTGCACTGAGCAGTGTGCAACTCACGTTCCACGGTACGTAGCCAATCTTTGGCGTCCATCGGATCAGCGGAATGGGAAAAGACAGGGGGATGGCCCCTCATGAATTATGTCCACTTGTCTCTGGGCACCTGTGGCATCTAAACTTGCACTTGAGGATGAAGTGGGGGTGGTTGCTACTGCACCTGCTGCATTGCTGCTAAGGTCTCACCAATTGCTTGGACCGCTTGGGTCTGCATCAGGAACATCTGCTCAATGGTCATCGGGGGTGGCGATGGCAATTGCTGCTGAGCTGCATCTTCCTAGGGTGCCTGCGGCTCCTGCTTAGCATGCCTTGCACCTCGGCGCCTGTTCTCAGACATCTGTAGAAAGCACACACAAATTAGCTCTAACTCTGCAGTCTTTCAACATAAGAAAAGATATGGAAATCTTTATAGCACTAAACAATTGATCATCTTCACTGACTCCCAACACAGCTTCTCAGATAAAGAGGAAAGTGGAAATAAATAGGTTGCCCAACTAAATAACTGACTTTATTAATAACTACACCAAGTTGCAGGGGATGTCCACACCTTGATGACAATCATTACAAAGATCCAACTTCATTACAAGTTCATCACAACAAGCATCAAGACATATGACAAGCAAACTAACTCTAACTAAGACTAACTGAGACTAAGACACTGACTTAAGCATTATTACATACTCTGACTCTATCGATCTATGGATCCAAATCTATCTGGGTCCTGCAGTCAGGGGTACCGTAATCGAAGCGACCACGAGGCGGCGAACGGTAAGGGTGCTGAATCCCGACAGGAGCGGGAGAACCACCATCCAGATAGTGGCGCGCTACGCACTCAGCACGCAATTCCGCAACCTCCGCCCGAACCTTGCCCAACTCGTGAAGGGCATGGTCTAGCTCGATGTTGAGCATGACGACCAGGTTGACCATGATGTTCAGCGTGCGATTGCCCTCACTAACGGGTGAGACAATCACACCTCCAGCACTGTCAGTCGAACGGTGAGGGTAGTACTTTAGGTCTAGGTCGTCAGCTACCCCACTGAACAACAAGAAATACTGAGAAAGTGCACATCGTGCTACATCTTGCATGGCTGCCTCGATAGTATCCCTCTCAGTAATAGAATAGTGCTTGAGAAGGCCTCTGCACCCTGGAGATCATTGTCCGAACAGCACACCAAACAAGTAGCCTCTCACTAGTCTGGGTATAACCCGCGATGATGCTGGTAGACTACACAACGGTACTCGATGGACCAAGTGTGTCGGTCAAATGCCCGACGCAACAAGGTGTCGAGAGCATCATGGAAGTGACACCCGCGAGCGATGTCGTGAGTGATGGGTCTAGTGATCCATCCCTCCAGCTCCTGCTCCTCCGAGAGCTCCGTGTTGTGGCTCGAACTGCCACCGTCATCGTCATCGTTGTCTTCGTCAGGGTCTCCTCCAGCAGCCGGGATGCCCTATGGTGGTGCAGGGGCATCTCTGGCTGAGGTGTAGGGGAAGGCTACCTCCCAGACTCCACCTCCTACTGAGGCGAGGGGAAAGAGTCCTGCTGCTCCTGCTCCTGGCGTCGGTGCTCCTGCTCTTCGTGCAGGAGACAATGCAGTCTCTCCAGGTGGCTAGACTGACCTGTCACCGTGCGGCACAGAGGGCGCTCCGCTAGACGAGAAGGCAAAAAGGGGGTCACTGACTTACGTGTAGTGCATCTAATACGAGCCATCTACAAAAGACATCGTAAGCACAAGAGTGAGAGTAGAACTATATGACCAGCAAGTGAACAGAAAGGAAAGTGAGACAAAATATTTTTGTAAGATGAGTAATAACATAGAATTGGTCAAGATGACCAACTTTTGAAATAACACTAAAGATCAAGGTAAGAGTAGGGGTCTTTATCCTTAGGGAGACCATTCTAGTCTAGGTTAGCGGTCCTATAGTCAGCAAGGCTTTGATACCACTTATGTCACACTCGGTTTTAGAAGGCAAACCGAATGCGAACCATGTACGTGCCAGGATCAGAAACTCTTGTACACAACGATTACATATTTGGACATCATCACACATTGCTCAAAATAAATAGCAGAAAGGTACTTTTATTACAATAAGATGTCCAAGACATCCACAGAGTCTAATACATAGCATAGTCATTAATATCATCAAAGTGCGGAAAAACGTAACGTAGTAGATAAGGCCTACACAGGCAGCTGACTGAAGGTTTGCCACTAAGAAAAACTAGAACTCGTCGTAGTCCTAAAACTCCTCAATGTCCTCCATGTTGCCAGCATCTCCTTCTAAGAACTGAGTACAGTGGGGACAACCTAGGGTGGGGGTGGTTTGTAAAGCAAGGGTGAGTACACATCAACGTACTCAACAAATGTCCCATTTGGCTAAAGTGGACTAGTTGTATGTGGAGTTAAGGTTAAGCAGTTGCTTTTAGTTGGTCAAGTATTTATTAATATTAGTATAGCCAAGTTTTAGTAATAACCCAATTATTACCCAAATGTACCTCCTCCAAGAGGAAATACCAGAGATCAAAATTATAACAATCATTATTAACCATCATCATAAAAGTAACCAAAGTTCTTCTAATCAAAGAGGATCCCAAGGCCTCTCTTAACCGTGAGCTCGACTAATATACCAATTTCTAACACTATGCAGAGGTGCACACTTTACCCACGAGTCGTGATTCCTTTCCAGCCTGGGTTGTATAGACCGATCTGCACTACCAAGGTGAATGGCCAGGGATACACTACATAGCCTTTACAAAGACTCCCCTGGTGCATAGCTGCTCGTTAGGTTTCAGACTAACAAAACTAAATCAAATGAACCTCTGCACCCCCTGGCAGAGCGAGCACTACACCCTGGCCCCCATTGACAGCCCTCACGCAAAGCCAACTACACCCCCAGGTTCATCAAATTAATCAGCTAAGGGCGTCCCATTCCACCCTCATGGCTGCACTGTTATCCCGGGTGGTCACTCCACGAACAGGTCCTTACGGAGAGGCACTCAGGAAAATGGCCTGAGTCCCCTAAAGTATCACAATATCATCATCAGGATAACATCATCGTATCATAAATGTTCACATCATGTTCATTGATTAAGTTGAAGCAATAGCATAAACTAACCATGATAAACCAAAAAGGTAAACAAGGATAAGGTAAATACAGACTATTCAATCCTTAGATTTCAATAATGTAATGTGGGACAGTGAATTATAGAGTAAGTAGGACATAATAGGTCAGAGGACACATGCCTTCACTAGGTTGTTGCTCAGGGAGATCTTCGGCAACACACTCAGGAACCATGGGCTGCTCGTTGTCTAAATAAAGTGATCATACATTCAATACATTTGGTAAATGACAATTGAACAGCACATCAATCATGTACAAACAATGGAACACATCCCAAGAGAAAAAGTATACACTCAAAAGTAAGTTTAAATTATAGGGTGAACTAATCCCATCTAGTAGTTGATTATTCTTTAAGTGTTGTCTATTACCATGATTACATAATCTAATTCTACTTATTTTAATGAGATGTCAAATTTAAACCAGGGATCAGTTCATACATCACATATTATTATCTTCACAATATTAAACATCTATTTACCACTAGGGTTTCCTTTTTATTTATTTTATTAAGTGAATAACTTAGCACATACACTAACCTATAGTTTAGACATAAAATTAGGGTGCACAGACTATGGATGAACACAATTTATTTGAACAGAGAATATTCCTATGAACATTTTGCAATTTGAATCACTAAATTTCGAGTTCATATGAAAAAGATATGAAATAAACAGGATTTGAAGTGTGAAATATAAAGCTAGGTCCAATTCTCTGATTATTTAAAAGTGCAGGGGTCTATTTATAAGAGTTTAGGGGCCTGTGCATAAAGCCTAAGGACGGTGGGTTCTATTACACAAGAACTGAGGGTCTCTTTAGCAAAATTCACACACAAAGGGGTACGGGGTATTCTCGGCCATCGGATCTGCAAGCAACGGCCAAGATTAGATCTGGCCGAGCGGACGCGCGCACGCGAACACAACCACAGACTGACCATCAGGCCAGGGTTGTCAGCGGCCTGAGGCGAGACGGACTGACCGGCCGGCCCTAGCTGCAGGGCGCAGGTGAGAGAGTGAGAGGAGAGCAGTCAAATCCGGATCTGGTGGTTGGCATTAGGTCTGGCTTAATTGAAATCGGGTCGTCCGATTAGAGTTGGGCGGACAGGATGCGCGCCAGGGGACTTTTACTTCGCTGGGTAGCCAGGGGTGGTGCTCCTTGCGGACACGGCGGCGCCATCACTGGAGGCGAGGCAGACCAGGGCTCCTGGGGTGCGAGAGGTTGGTTTGGATAGCTGGAGAGGTTGGGGAGGACTTAGTGAGCACTATGGCGGGGTCAGGTTTGTGTGAATGGGACTGAGGCGACCGGACGACGGAGGGGAGTCCACGGCGGGCTGAGGAACACTCCGGTGAGCAATCGCGGGCGAGTACATGCAAGATTGGGGGAAATAAGTTCGGGGCTAGGACGGTTACCTTGAGGGAAGTCTCAGGAACACACGAATGGTGGTCGGGGCACGGTGAGGACACGGGTCGACCGCGGGGAGCTGTGGCAGTGAACCGGTGAGTGTGGACCAGGCGAACCTGAGGGGACGAGGGTGAACCAAAGGGCGTCCCGAGCTGCAGGTGACATGGCGGAGCTTACTGAGGCAACAGACGTGGCGAGCTCCCAACGGTGGCGGCAGAACGGGCGCGCGGTCACAACGAACGGCGGTGGAACTCCCCGAGGCGTGCGCACAGTGCGAGGCAAGTGCTGAGGGCTGCGAGTGTGTGAATGAGGGAATAGGAGGGCAAGCGGATGCTAGGTAGCTAGAAAAAGGCCAAGGTGGGGATGGGCGCAGCCTCGGCGTGCGTCGTGGGCGCGGAGTCCACGGCGACGCGCAAGTCGTGCACGGGCGGTTCGGAGAGGAAGGGCCCGACAGATGGGACCCTTCGGTCAATGAGGGCGAACGAGAGAACGAGCGGCCGGGCTGGCAAGCGGGACCCGCGGGACAGCGTGAGAAGTTGCACGAGTGCGAGTGAGGTTAGTGCCGACAAGTCGGCCCCACTGGGTAGCGGGTGAGAGAGAGAGAGAGGAAAGCGTGCGGGCGCGCGCAGGGCTTGGCCTAATGGGCTGGCTTGGGCCGAAATGGCTTTTCCTTTTTCTAGGGATTTTCCAATTGCTTTTCTATTTTATTTTCTCTAGGGTTTTCAATTCAAATTCAAAGTTTCAAATTCAAACTAATTCAAATATGTGTAACAATTCAAAGAATATTTGAGCTCAGCATGATGCAACATTTCATGACTCATATTGTTTTGACAAAAATAACTAATAAATCCCTCACTAATTAAGCTAAAACTACTTAAAAGAAAAAGATGGAGAGAAACTAGAGAGAGATGTAAGAGTAACACCTAAATTTGGTATATATTTAGAAAGAAATTTTATACCCCCGAATTTAGGGTGTTACACTAGGGTTGGTCGTCTGATCTCAGACGTCCATCCTGAATCGGACGTCCCCATTTTAAATAACTAAATCTAATCTTAACAGTCTGTTTCGGATCCGACCGCTCCGGTGTGCGTGCCCTCGCCCGCGCCCCTACAGCTAGGCCCGACCAGTCAGCCCTGCCTCAGGTCGCTGATGTCCCCTGGTCCACCTGTCAGCGCTCGCCTCGCGCTGAGATCTAATCTCGGCCATTGATTGTGGATCTGACGGCTGATAGAACCCGATACCCCTTCGCGTGGCAGTTTTGCTAAAGAAACCTCGGTTTTTCGAAAACCAACCCGCCGTCTCTGGTTTTCACGCGTAGGCACCTGTAATCTTGTAGATAGAACCCTAGGCAAATTTAATCACAGAAGTATATCTAATTTCAGGTTTTAAATTCCAAAACTTATTTATTTCATATCTTTTGCATATGAACTCCAAATTGAGTGATTCAAATTGCAAAATATTCATAAGATTATTCTCTATCTGTTAAAATTATGATCATTCACTGTCTGCACATTCTAAATTTATGCCTAGACTATAGATTAGTTTAGGTAATGGTTTATTTATTGAATAGGAAAAATAAAAAGGAAACCCCCAATGGTAATTAGATGTCTAACTTTGTGGGATTAATAATATGTAAAGTATGAATCTATCCTTGGTATAATTTTTGTGTCTCATTAAAATAAGTGGAATTAAATTTTGTAGTCCATGGAGATAGACAACACTTAGAGAATCACAAACTTCTAAGTGTGCTAGTTCACCCTAGAACCCAAGTTACCTCTTGAGTTTATATTGTTCTTTTGGAGATGTGTTCACTTGTTTGTACATGTTTGGTATATTGTTCATTTATCCTTATCAAAATGTATTGAATGTATGATCGCTTTATTTAGACAACGAGCAGCCCATGGTTCCTCAGTGTGTTACTGAAGATCTTCTTGAGCAACAACCTGGTGAAGGCAAGTGTCCTCTGACCTATTCTATCCTACGTACTTTATAATTCACCATCCCGCCTTACTTTATTGAAACCTAAGGATTGACTAGTCTATATTTACCTTATCCTTGTTTACCTTTTGGGTTATTATGGTTAGCTTTATGCTATTGCTTTACCTTAATCAACAAACATGATGTGAGCATTATGATATGATGATGTTATCCTGATGATGATCTTGTGATACTTTAGGGGACTCAGGTTGTTTACTAAGTACCTCTCCATAAGGAACTGTTCGTTGAGTGGCCACCCGGGATAACAGTGCAACCATGAGGGTGGAATGGGATGCCCTTAGCTGAATAATTAGATGAACCTGGGGGTGTAGTTGGCTTTGCCAGAGGGCTGTCAATGTGGGTCGGGGCATAGTGCTCGCTTTTCTTAGGGTGGGTGCCGAGGTTCATTCGATTTGGTTTTGTTAGTCACCCACCTTAGGGAGGGGTACTGTGTTTATACGACTGGCAAAACCTAACGAGTAGCTATGCACCATGGAAGTCTTTGTAAAGTCTACGTAGTGAGAACCTGTGAGGTCACCTTAGAAGTGATCAATGGGAAGTCATGATCTCCGAGCAGAACGGGAATCACGACTCGTGGGTAAAGTGTGCAACCTCTATAGAGTGTTAGAAACTGGTATATCAGTCGTGCTCACTGTTAAGAGCAGCCTTGGGATCCTCTTTGATTAGAAGAACTTTGGATACTTTTATGATTATGGTTAATGAAGGTAAATATAACTTTGATCTCTGGTATTTCCTCTTGGAGGGAGTACTTTTTGGTAATAACTGGTTTATTACTAAAACTTGGATATACTATTAGTAATAAATACTTGACCAAATAAAAGCAACTGCTTACCTTAACTCCATGTACAGCTAGTCCACTTTAGCCAAACGAAACATTTGCTGAGTACGTTGATGTGTACTCACACTTGCTTTAAAAACCACCCCACCCTAGGTTGTCCCCACTATATTCAGTGCTTAAGAGGAGATGCAGGCAACATGGAGGACTTTGAGGAGTTACAGGACTACAACGAGGTCTAGTTATGTTAGTGGCAAACCACCCAGTCAACTGCCTGTGAAGGCCATATCTGCTATGTTCGCTTTTCTGCGCTTTGATAATGTTAATTACTATGTTAAGTAATGACTCTATGGATGTCTTGGACATCTTGATGTAATAAAGTGCCTTTTCCACTATTTACTTTGAGCAATGTGTGATGATGTCCAATTATGTAACCGTTGTGTACGTGAGTTTCTGATCCTGGCACGTACATGGTTCGCATTTGGTTTGCCTTCCAAAACCAGGTGTGACAGTAGGGTAAACTCTTGTCCCAACTGCCACCATTTTTAAGAGCACAGGCTCTCAACATATCCTCTAACACCTTATTTATTCTCTTGGTCTGCCCATCTATTTGGGGATAGTAGGCTGAGCTAAAGTTTAGTTTTGTGTCCATACTCTCATGAAGACTCTTCCAAAACCTTGAAGTGAACTGAGATCCTCGATCAGAAATAATCTTCTTAGGTAGTCCATGTAGACATACAATCTGAGTCATATATAACTCTTCCAACTGGGTTCCCTTATAGGTAGTCTTGACCGGAATAAAGTGAGCTACTTTGGTTAATCTATCCACAATCACCCATATGGAATCATAACATTTCAGGGTGCGAGGCAACCCAATTATGAAATCCATACCGATTTCTTCCCACTTCCATTCAAGTATTTGTAGTGGGTGAAGTAATCCAACTGGTCTCTATTGTTATGCTTTTACCCTTTGCCAGACGTCACATATGGCCACATGTAAAGCAACATCCCTTTTTAGTCCATACCACCAATACTTTGTTTTAGATCATGATACACCTTGGTGCTCCCAGGGTGAATAGAATAGGCAAAGTCATGTGTTTCTTTCAGTATGGTTTCTCGAAGACTATCTATCTCAGGAACACATATCCTGTTCTTGAACCATATTGCACCTTGCTCATCTTTTGTGAAGTCTGGACCTCTGCCTACTACCATCAAGTCTTTGATTTCTTAAATCTTAGCATCACCAACCTGGCCTTTCCGTATATTTTGTTCCAGGGTAGGTTCCACTTCTATAGTAACTCTCTCTGCATGGGCAACTATTCCTATGGTTAGCCTATCAAACTCCTTTGCTAACTTGTCAGGTAGCAGGGTAGCTATAGTTGTATGAGCATGGCCCTTCGGACTCAAGGCATCTGCAACCAGATTTGCCTTGCCTGGGTGGTAATGAATCCCCAAATCATAGTCCTTGATGAGTTCCAACCAACAGCATTGCCTAAGGTTTAGGTCTTTATGGGTAAAGATATACTTCAGGATTTTGTGGTCTATGTAGATCTGGCACTTGGCTCCTATTACATAGTGTCTCCAAATCTTAAGGGTGTGCATGACTACGGCAAGTTCTAGGTCTTGTGTGGGGTAGTTCAACTCGTGCTTTTTCATGTCACACTCGGATTTAAGGGATAAAACTGGGTGCGTCTCATATATGTGCCAAAGACGAACAACACATATAATTACAAAGTGTATAGAGATAAATGTCACAAATATCATAAATGTCATTATTACATAGCGGAAGTCTTACAAAAATAAATGATAAATATAAAGCAAACTAAATGTCCATCCTTGGCGCCATAAAGTTGACTGGGAGACGCCACCTAGATCAACTCGTACTCCTCATTGTACAGCTCCCCCTGGACCACATGTTCTTCTCCTGTGGGGGGTTTATATATCGCAAGTGTGAGCTCACAAAAGATCATAGCTCAACAAGTTATGGGGAATAATGTGCATGAACTCACCAAAGGTGGGAGTTCATGTGATGTGTAAGGCTAATCAACAATAGGGGTTAAAGCTGAGCATTGCTTTTAATAAGTTGGTTAAATTTTATTAGCAATTACTAGATGTAAGTAAATACCATACCAGGATAATAATGGAACAAAATTAATAATAAATCCCAATGTGATGCAAATGGCAAATTGAATTTAATTCCATAGATTAATCATGCAAGAGTCCTGAGCTGCTCATGACCGCAAGCACGGCTAGTATACAAATTTTACACTCTACAGAGGTTGTACCCTGTACCCACAAGTCGTGTATCCCATGTCACCAGGGTTAGCTAGACCCTTAAACACTACCGAGGTGAATGACTAGGGATCCACTATGAGACATTTACAAAGTTCCACTAGCTTCAGAAAACCCGCTACATTTTCTAGGAAGAGCAATGCAAGAATCCCCGGTCTGACCGCCATCGCAGCAAAATTAACCCGAGAACCTCCTTACACGCCTACTCCCCTATTCCCTTGCCCCTATCGGGTAAGGTAGTTGTCCACTAGCTTTCCTAGTTAGTCAGCCAAGGGCGTCCCATTCCACCCTTGTAGTGGCACGTGTTTCTCAAGTTAAGCTCCATGTTCCAATTAAAATAATAGTCTTATCATGAACAGAAATAGAACAATAATAAATAATTGGAACATAATCAAAATGTAATATTAATCCCAAAACCATGTATAGCAATAGCAATGACTACCCAAAAATTCCGGGGTAAACAAGGTGAAAAGATAACCAGACTAGGGTGACCTATTGGATCCCATCAAAATTAAGCTTATGCATGAATAAAATGATTATAAAGAATATTATTGGGTAAATAAAAGTGGTCAAGGGCACAACTTGCCTTCAATGAGCTTCTGCTCAGCAACTTCTACCTGTTGAACACTTGGATCCTCTGTGGCTTGCTCGTCTACTCGCAACAATACAAACAAACATGGTATAGCAGAAATTAACATCACACCAACCATAAATACAAGATACATAATAATAATCTATGCGTCATAACAAGATTGTAGGAATAAGAATCACTAAATTCGGGGTTACGGATTTTATGTTATGATTTTTCGAAGTATTTATGTGTTTGGTACAAGATTAATTGAGTGATCAGTTCTAATGTGGCTTTCATGTTAAAACAGTGGCACTAAGTAATAAACAGTATTATTATAAAATTATAGGAACTGAAATGGACTGAAAAGGATTAAATATGATTTTTTTATGAATTAAACAAGTTCCTGTAATTAATTTTATACTTAAAATTCATTTTCTAATTGATTTTTCCTAGGTTTCTATCTCTCTGGGCTGAGCACAAAATTAATCTGAACGCCAGGGTTTACTGCGCAAAATATTCTATGACTCAGAGCTCCTCTATCGTGGACTACGGGTTGAATTCAAGAAAGCCTAAGGTTTCATATGTAAAACTGGCGCAGCGAAGGGGTACGCGCGCACTAGAGCCATAGGATTAGATCTGAATGATCCCAGTTTAATTATAAAGTATAAATTGGTGATGACCGCCCGATCAGAGATCGGTGGCCCACGAGACACCCACGTGATGATCTAACTCGCGCCCTTAGATCAACAACAAGCGGCCAGGTTTACATCCACCGAAACATTATCTTTACACTAACCACGGCCACACGATAGTGGATCAACGGTCGTTGTGATACCGGAACTAGGATCTAATCCGACCGTCCATCAGGAATTCAACGATCGAGCATAAGTCTCCCTGCACTGACAACACCGGCGGCCGTGCGAGCTCCACGGCGGCGTGCCATGGCCGGTGTTTCCTAAATCTACACAGTAGGCCGCTAATTCCAAAATCTAACCGCGCAACATGACGACTAGAACATGGTGAACCGAATGGTACCCATCATACCTCGGGTTGGGGTTTAGGGACGGCCGGGGCAAGGTGGTTGAAGAGCTCCAAGTTCCTCGGCGACAAAGTCGGGCCACGCCCGCGGTCGTGGCAAGATGGAGCGGTACTGACCGAAGGGGGCCACCGGTCAGCGTTACAAGAGGTGGGCGCGAATGACAGGTGGGTCCACAGACTCGACGTGTGATTGCCAAAGAGTGCGTGCGGACACCAGGACGATTGGCCGATGGGGCCCGCACGAGAGTGGTGGACAGCGCATGCGTTGATGAGGTGTGACTGCCCCCTGGGCCCCACGTGTCGGCGCTGGCGTTAGCGTGGGCTGGCTAGACACGCATAAGTGGGCCGCCAGCATGGATGTGGCCCAACACGGGTTTTCATCTTTTTTTCTTCTTTTATAATTTTTTATTCCTTTTCCTTTTTCATTCTCTTGACTTCAAATTCGAATTTCAATTTTGTTATGAGCTTCACAGCTATACAAATTCAATTCTGAGTGTAAGGGAATATATCCTTATTTATATATTTATTTTTATATATAATATTTTCTTTCCTTTCCTCTTTTCTTGATTATTTTCTCATTTCCAAATATTCAAGTTAGCCATTAGCTCTCAAATTTGGATATTAATTCGTTTCTATTAATGTGACTACTATTATTATTAAATGCACATACAAATAAAATCCAACATGATGCATAAATTAGTAATGTGTCTTTTGTTGATTTGTTTACTTTTAGTAATGAGTGTTAACATGTGATAATAAATAGAAGTCATACTATTAGGGAGATCAACTTTATTTCCTTGTTTACACTTTTGGGTATTACAAATCCTACCCCCTTAAAAAGAATCTCGTCCTCGAGATTAGGTAGGACTAGGGAAGAGGTGAGGAAATTCTATTCAAAGCTCTTCTTCTCTCTCCCAAGTAGCTTCATCTTCACCATGGTGACTCCATTGCACTTTGCACATCTTTATCACTTTATTTCTTGTAACCCGAGTTAAAGTGTCAATAATCTTGATATAATATTCTGTATAAGTTAAATCACCCTGAACACTGAGCTCTTCCATTGGTAGCTGTTCCTCAGGGACACGGAGACACTTCTTGAGTTGAGACACGTGGGATACATCATGCACATCAGATAAATGATCAGATAGCTCGAGCTAGTAGGCCATCTCCCCAACTCGCCTAAATATTCTGAAGGGTCCAGTAAAGCGATGGGATAACTTGCCCTTAACTTTGAATCTTCTCATTCCACGAATTGGTGACACCTTGAGGTATACGTGATCACCCTCTTCGAATTCCAGTGGTCTTCTTTGATTGTAAGCATAGCTCTTCTGTCGAGTTTGTGCTACCCTCAAGTTCTCCTGGATTATGCGAACTTATTCGTCTGCCTCTTGAATAATTTCAGGCCCAAAGAACTGTCTTTCTCCAGTCTGATCCCAATATAGAGGAGTCCTACACTTTCTGCCATATAAAGCTTCAAATGGTGACATCTTCAGACTGGCCTAGTAACTATTATTATAAGAGCTCAGCATATGGTAGACTCTTGTCCCAACTGCCTCCATGCTAAAGGGCACAAGCTCTCAACATATCCTCCAGTACTTGATTAGTCCTTTCAGTTTGGCCATCAGTTTGAGGATGATAGGTTGAACTGAAACTCAACTTCATATCCATATTCTCATGAAAGCTTTTCCAAAATCTTGAGGTAAACTGTGAGCCTCTATCAGAAACGATCTTCTTTAGTACACCGTGTAAACACACAATTCGAGACATATATATCTCTACCAATTGAGATCCTTTATAAGTAATCTTGACCGAAATGAAGTGAGGCACTTTGGTCAATCTGTCCACGATCACCCATATAGAATCATAACCCTTTGAGGTACGAGGCAACCCGGTAATGAAATCCATACTAATCTCTTCCCACTTCCATTCGAATACCTTTAGCGGGTGCAGTAGTCCAGCTGGTCGTTGGTGTTAAGCTTTGACCCTTTGACACACATCACACACAGCCACGTGTGCAGCCACATCTCTTTTCACCCCATACCACCAGTACTTTTGCTTCAGATCCTGATACATCTTAGTGCTGCCAGGATGAATAGAGTAATTAGAGTCATGGGCTTCCTTCAATA
Source organism: Zea luxurians (assembly GCA_029449295.1). Lineage (NCBI taxonomy): Eukaryota > Viridiplantae > Streptophyta > Magnoliopsida > Poales > Poaceae > Zea > Zea luxurians. The sequence continues at coordinate 5,139,889 of JAOPSE010000046.1, forward strand.
TAGTCTCACGGAGGCTATCAATGTCAGGAACACATATCTGGTTCTTGAACCATATTGTGCCTTGCTCATCCTCCGTGAATTCTGGACCTCTACCTTCCGTAATCAGGTCTTTGATCTCTTGAATTTTAGCATCACCGATCTGTCCTTTACGGATTTCTTGCTGTAAGGTAGGTTCCACTTCAATAGTGACTCCTTCAGTGTGTGCAACTATTCCTAGGTTGAGTCTTCGAAAATCCTCTACTAGCTCATCGGGTAGCTGGGCAATAATAGCAGCGTGAACATGCTCCTTCCGACTCAAGACATCCGCAACCAGATTCGCCTTGCCTGGATGATAATGAATCTCCAAATCATAATCCTTGATGAGCTCCAACCAACAGCGTTGCCTAAGGTTGAGATCTTTCTAAGTGAAGATATACTTTAAGCTCTTGTGATCAGTGTAGACTTGGCACTTAGTTCCCATAATATACTGTCTCCAAATCTTGAGCACATGCACTACGACTACCAGTTCTAAGTCATGAGTGGGGTAGTTCAACTCATGTTTCTGCAACTAACGTGACGCGTAGGCAATCACGTGTCCTTCTTGAATAAGACCACATCCCAAGCCTTGGCCGCATGCATCACAATAGATATCAAATCCTTTTTGCAGATCCGGCATAATCAACACTGGGGGTGACATCAGTCTTAACTTCAGTTGATTAAAACTATCTTGGCATTCCCAGTTCCATTTAAACTCCTTTCCCTTATCTAACAGTGAGGTCATAGGCTTAGCAATCTTGGAGAACCCTTCAATAAATCACTAGTAGTAGCCTGTAAGTCCCAAGAAACTCCGGATCTCAGTAACCGTGCTTGGTATGCTCCACACCACTATCTCCCTTACTTTAGCAGGATCCACTGATATTCCACCATTAGAGATGATGTGACCAAGGAAATACATTTCGTCAATCCAGAACTCGCACTTGCTGAATTTGGCATAGAGTTGATTATCCTGTAGCTTTTGTAGCACCATCCACAGATGTTCCTCGTGATCACTATCATTCTTGGAATAGACGAGAATGTCGTCGATGAATACGATGACGAATCTGTCAAGATACTCCATGAACACCTTATTCATCAGATTCATAAAATAGGCTAGTGCATTAGTTAGTCCAAACGACATGACTGTGAATTCATATAGGCCATAACGGGTAGAGAAAGTCGTCTTAGGAATATCAGATGGCCTAATCTTCATTTGATGATAACCAATCTGAGATCAATCTTCGAAAATACCCTAGCAACTCTCATTTGATCAAATAAATCTTCAATACGAGGTAAAGGATACTTGTTCTTCACAGTAACATCATTAAGAGATCTATAATCCACACACATCCTTTGTGAACCATCCTTCTTCTGTACAAACAGAACTGGTGCTCCCCAAGGTGAGGAACTCGGACGAATGTACCCAGCCTCCTGTAATTCTGTTAAGTGTTTCTTAAGTTCTTTTAATTCTTCTACGGACATCCTGCATGGCCGCTTTGAAATAGGAGCAGTTCCAGGTAAGAGATCAATGACAAACTCAACCTCCCTATCTAGTGGCATCCTGTGTAACTCCTCTAGAAAGACATCGGGGAAATCTCTAACCACACGGATGTTGTTGCCTACAAACTTCCCATCTACTAGGAATATGGAGGGTCTGGTAGAGGCAGTTATGGTAATCTCAACTTCAAATCTTTCTCCTTTAGAGCTAGTGAGTTCTACAGTTCCCCTAGCACAGTGTATAACTGCCTTTGCTTTTCTTAACCATGACATACCAAGGATCAGGTCTATACTGCTCTCTTCTAATACAATAGGGGTAACCAATAATTCTCTTCCCATAATTGTCAAGGTTAATTTGTTTGTCATATAATTTGCTTCGACAGGCCCTTTAGGGGTAATTACTACTAGTGGCTTTTGCATATTTGTAGTGGTAACTCATTTGTGTTGGCATATCGAGCAGAAATAAATGAATGTGTAGCACCAGAATCAAATAATATTGTTGTAGGAATTGCATTAATATAAAACATACCAATAGTGATGTCAGCTCCATCAGCAGTAGCATCAGCATTGACTTGATTAACTCTAGCAATGTTGAATCCCTTACAAGATCCTGGAGTTTGTTGCTTGTTTTGGACGTGGGTACTAGCAATCCTCTGTGGACAAACATTGGCATAGAGCCTAGTCTTACCACACTTGTAGCATGTGGTGCCTGCACTCTGTCCTGAAAACCTCGTTGGGGTGCTAGTGGGGGCAGCCTGACGAGTCTTTGGAGTCTGTGGAGTCCCCTTTGGTGCATACTGAGCCGATGTACCCTAGGGTGGAACATAGCGAGGACAAACGCTACTGCTCCCCTGACCCTAGGTGATCGCCTTCCTCTTCATATCCCCCAGCTGAACACGCTTGTGTACAATAGCTAGGGCCTTGTCAAGCAGCCTCTGGAATGACGGAAAGGAGTGAGCCACTAGTGCATACTGCAGTGGTCCATTAAGTCCTTCAATGAAGTGTTCTTGCTTCCTCTCATCCTCAGCCACTTCATCTGGTGCATATCTGGATAGTTGAATAAATCTGTCGCGGTACTCGCTGACTGACATACTCCCCTGCTTCAATGACAGAAACTCCTTCTTCTTTATCTTCATCAGTCTAGCAGGAATGTGATAGTTTTTGAACTGAGTAGCAAATTCTGCCCAAGTGATAGTATCAACAGCATCATGGGCAGCGGTGTAAGAATCCCACCAATCAGCGGCAGGACCAGTCAGGCGACCAGAAGCATAAAGAACCTTCTCCCGGTCAGAGCACTGAGCAATAATCAGCATCTTCTCCACTGACTTTAGCCAATCATCAGCGTGAAGAGGATCTGGAGAGCTGGCGAACATCGGTGGCTTGTGGCTCATGAACTTCCGGTGCTTGTCCCGGGGTGGAACTGGTGGTGGTGGTGGAGGCAATGGTTCTTGTTGCTGTCGCACCATTCTTTCCTGACACATCTCCTCCCTCATCTCCTACCTTTCTTGGCGCATCTCTTGACACTTCTGTCGCATCTACGCCTGCATATCTTGCATCGTATTCACCATCTGTTGCATCATCTGCATCTGAGCTGCAACCACTGGATCAGTCCTAGCCGGTGGAGGATTCGGAGGATTCATCTCGGCTTGCTGTTATCAAAGCACCCTTCGGTTGAACGGGTTGGCAGGTAGACCAATTCCACCTCCCTTCTTGGTATTGACCATCTGGGTTAGAAACACATGGTAAGAAAGAATTGTAGGCAAGATGAGTAATTGTGAGACATGTTACTTTGGGGGTTTTATTAGCTAAGTAGATTAGTGTGTCACCTACTAAAGCTAATACATTACCTTATAGTGGTACATGCTAAGATGCCCGACTATACTATTTCAATCAATCAAAGAAGCAAATCAGGCATTTATCATTAGAACAATCATCCAACATTTTAAATAGAGAAAATAATTTTAATTTTGTCTTAGGTCTCCTATCTCTTTAAAAGGGTCATAAATGTAAGATTCCAAAGTGTGAAATCCTCCTTGTCTTAGAATAGAAAAGGTAAGAGTAACCAGAGTAGAACTATAGAAGGTGAGACAGGATCAAGAAAAGTATAGAAAGAATCAGAGTAAAGTAAATAGGTAAGGGTTTTGTCCAGTTCTATCTAGGTTTTGTCCTACAGTCAACATTTCCTCTCATACCACTTCTGTCACACCCGGATTTATGGGATACAGTCGGGTGCGTCTCATATGTGCGCCAAAGAAGAATAACACATATAATGACAAAGTGTATAGAGATAAATGTCATAAATATCATAAATGTCATTATTACATAGCAAAAGTCTTACAAAAATAAAAGATAAATATAAAGCGAACTAAATGTCCATCCTTGGCGCCATAAAGCTGACTGGGAGACGCCACCTAGATCAACTCGTACTCCTCATTGTACGGCTCCCCTAGACCACCTGTTCTTCTCCTATGGGGGGTTTATATATCGCAAGTGTGAGATCACAAAAGATCATAGCTCAACAAGTTGTGGGGAATAATGTGCATGAACTCACCAAAGGTGGGAGTTCATGCGAAGTGTAAGGCTGATCAACAATAGGGGTTAAAGCTGAGCATTGCTTTTAATGAGTTGTCAAATTTTATTAGCAATTACTAGATGTAAGTAAATACCATACCAAGATAATAATGGAACAAAATTAATAACAAATCCCAATAAGATGCAAATGACAAATTGAATTTAATTCTATAGATTAATCATGCGAGAGTCCTGAGCTGCTCATGACCGTGAGCACGGCTAGTATACCAGTTTTACATTCTGCAAAGGTTGTACCCTGTACCCACAAGTCGTGTATCCCATGTTACCAGGGTTAGCAAGACCCTTAGACACTACCGAGGTGAATGGCTAGGGATCCACTACGAGGACTTTACAAAGTTCCACTAGCTTCAGAAAACCCGCTACAATTTCTAGGAAGAGCAATGCAGGAGTCCCTCGTCTGACCGCCATTGCAGCAAAATCAACCCAGGAACCTCCCTACATGTCTACTCCCCTACTGCTTGCCCCTATCGGGTAAGGTAGTCCTCCACTAGCTTTCCTAGTTAGTCGGCTAAGGGTGTCCCATTCCATTCTTGTGGTGGCACGTGTTTCTCAAGTTAAGCTCCATGTTCCAATTAAAATAATGGTCTTGTCATGAACAGAAATAGAACAATAATAAATAATTGGAATGTTAGTCACTTGTTCTCAAATTTTGTGAGTTAAGAACAAGGCAACACAATTGTTAATCATTAAGGACCTTCGTCCTTTGAGGCATTATCTCCTTACGGGTATAATACCTTTCAGACGAAGGTAGAGAAGGACATACCTTCATCATATTAATACAGGGATAAGAATGCGAAGGAATAAGTGTAATAATCATCTATTAATTCATTTATTCTCACATTGCATAAAACATAAATAAATATCAACAGTGTTAATATTACAATGATACCTTCGGCTTGCTCGAAGGTGAGGATGCGAGGAAGTGAATACAATCCAGCGTGAATAGTACGGTTGTTGGGGACTTGTTCTCAAATGCTATGAGTTAAGAACAAGGCAACACAAAATGTTAAAGGTTAATGCCCTTCGTCCTTCGAAGCATTATTTCCCTTAGGATATAATGATCTTCAGACGAAGGTCATGAAAGACGTACCTTCATCACCATAGTGCATGTTAATGAAAGAAGAAGCATATGAAATATAAAAGAGAACATGAATAATCATATGACATTATTAATATCTCTTCTTTTCATTATCGTGGATAAACAGAAACAATATTGAATTACATTTGTACCTTCGGCTTGACAAAAGGTAAAAGTCCAAGCATGACACACGAGCGAATACCAGTCAGCGTGAATAGTACGGGGTACTGTTCATCTATTTATAGGCACAGGGTGCACGCCTGTGTAAAATTACATTCATGCCCTTTATGTTTACTATTGACTTAAGGACAATCCAACGAGGACTAGATAGCATTTTCCCCTTTAAGTCGGTTCCCTTTCCTGTCGCTGAGCCGAAGCTCCTTTGCGCGTAGCTTCGGAGCAGCATCAACCTTCGTCTCGACCAAGCTTTTCATATTGTGTACAGTTTTATTCCGAGTCCGAAGGTACCTGTACATTCATTACACTTGGGAAACATTGTTAAATCATGTTTTTGAGGACCTTCGGAAGACGAAGGCCCCCAACAGTAGCCCCTCACAGTATTAATTTGTTATAATAATGAATTCAGACTACGACATGAACGAAGGCCTTAAGCCGAAGGTCCGAAAAAACATCTTCCCTTTGCTAGAATAGCAATAGCCAATGACAGATGGGGCCCACCAAGTTGCAACGCACTGGGCGTATAAATATAAACCACAGCGGCAGCATTTGATATGCCGTTTCCACCATTTGCATTATTTTCTCAAACTTTTTAGCTCTTGCTTACTAGCTCTTGCCTGATTTTCGAGCTTTTTGAGCTTTGGTTTAAGGACGTGTTTTCACCATGTCTGGGGAAAAGATGACTGAGGAAAAGAAAATGACTATGGAAACGAAGGTAACTGAGGAAACGAAGTTGTTTGAAGAAAAGAAAACTGTGGATCCTTTTATCGCCGGGTTTGTTGAGTCTATGTCAAAAACGAACACAGAGAAGATTACTAAAGAGATTCTAGAAGGTTTGTCTGAAGATACTGATAACAGTAATAGTTATGACGTAGAAAGTGGGGATGAAGATTTTAAGGATCGACCGTGGCGCCCAAGCCATACTATCTTCGGAAAATCGACTATCAAGCAGAGTCATATTGATGCCATGAGGGGGAGGTATTTTCGTGACATGTCTATTGTTAGAGTTGGAGGAGACAATATTGCCCCTGCTCCATAGGAAAACAAAGTTGTGATATACCAAAGCTTCTTAAAGGCAGGTCTTCGGTTCCCACTGAGCAAGTTTGTGGTTGAAGTGCTGAAGATATACCAGATCTTCCTTCATCAGATTACCCCTGAAGCTATAATTAGAATGGGGATTTTTGTCTGGGCTGTAAGGAGTCAGGGGCTAGAGCCAAGCGCGAAGTGCTTCTGCAGTATGCACGAGCTTTTATATGAGACGAAGGCTACCAGCAAGGAACAGTACCACAACAACTTCGGTTGTTATGGATTTATTGCTCGCCCCAATGCAAGCCACCTAGTGCCAACATTTCGTAAAAGGTGGCCCAGGCCCTGGATGGAGGAGTGGCTTTACATTAAAAATGATTTAAAGGCAAGGGAAGACGTCAAAGGAATCATTCAGCGCCCCATCTGGTCTCGCTTTGGCCTTCGAAGGCCGAAGGTGGAAATTGATGGCGATGTTGAAGCCTGTCAGAAGGCCTTCAGCTCTGTGTGTATTCATTGGCATGAGGGATTTGATTCAAGAGCACATAGCCTTCAGGGTATGGCCACTTGTGGAGAGCTGGGATATGCCAAAGGAGACCACCGCCGATTTCAGTGAGGGTGGTCTGGTCCGATTGAAGTATACTTTCAGATTCAGGGAGAAGTTTGATGAGCCAGACGATGACTGGTTGAAATGCATCGAAGCTACCAGCGATGAGCTACTTGGGGCATACTCCAAGGCCAAAGATAATGCTTTGTCTGCAGCTTTCGGGGGTCGAGGCAAGAAAAGATTAAACAGAGTATTTGATGCCATTGGCTTCGTATATCCTGATTACCGCTACCCGCTACGAGGGCAAGAGAAAAAGAGGAAGACTGCTGCTTCGGTCACCCCAGCTGAGCCTGAGCCGAAGAGCAAAAAGGTGAAGGTTCTGACCCACCGGCCATGTTATATTGAACCAGCCGAGGTGCCTGAACTTGGCGAAGGGCCCTCTTCAGCTGCCGAAGCAAGGAAAACTGCTTCAATTGTGCAGAGCATTGAAGAGCCGACTGTAGTGCCGAAGGTGCCTACAGTTGGGCCAGCCAAAGCTAAAGATGATAAGGCCGAAGAGCCATAGGTGGAGAAAGTGGTAAAAGTGCCAGAAATCCTGAGCCCACTAGCAGAGTCAGATCTGCAAAAGGTGCAAAAAACTCCTACTTCAACTCCCAAGAGAAGGAGGATGGCCAGCGTACTAGACGTTGTTATAGAGACCACGAAGGCCTTGACTCCTGCTCCTACCAAGAAAACCATCGAAGCTATGAAAGTTCAAGCCGAAGCTGGGCCTTCGGTGCCCATCGAGACGAAGCCTGTCGCACCTGAGGACAAAACAACAGGGCAGATTGCACCAGAAAAGACCAAAGCTCCTGCTCCCAAGGGTCCAAACAAAGATGTTGACTACATTATTCGGCATGCTTCGGGGAAGAAATTATCCTAGGAAGAAATCTTGGAGGTCAAACACTATGCCCGAAGACTAAAATATCCAAAAGGGGCCTTAGTGTTCAATGGTACCGACGAAGATGATTTCCTGTATTGTCTCCTGGATAACAAAGAAATATCCGTTTGTCGGGAGATAGGTAAGAGCATAGGATTTTCGAAGCTGGAAGACGGCCTTTCGATTTTGTCAAAGGATGAACTTACTAACAGCCTAGCATACAACAGTATAAAGGTATAGAAGTTAACTTTGAATTTTAGAATGGAGTATTTTATTTGCCATGCTCAATTGTTTCCTCCTCTTTGCAGGGCTTAATTCTTAGTAATGCCCTAATGGCGCAGAAGAATATTGAAGATGAAAGCTATACAATGGCCCTTAATAACCTTTGTTCAGAAGTGATTGAACTGAGAAATGAAGGTCTGGAAAAAGACAAAATCTTAATTTCACTAGTAAACAAAGTAAAGGAAGACGAAGCTAAATTCAAGGCTCAGGTCGAAGCCCAGAAAACCGAAATTGAAGACCTTCGGAGACAACTAGCCGAAGCTAAGGAAAACTGCACGCTCGCACAGGCTAATCAAGAAATCAGCGAATATTGGAAAAATCATCTAGAGAAAAATGTTGAAGAACTTTGCAAATCCAAGGAAAGGTACTTCGAGAAATCCTTGGATTGTGTGAAGAAATTGAAAACTAGCTTTGCCAAAGTGGGTGCCTACTCTGCCGAAGAAAACTTCATACGAGGCGACCCCGAGGGCGTCGTTGAATGGATAAGTGGAGAGGCCAAAGTGTAATACTCAAAATTGTATCCAAGGAATATATAGTAGATCTCCTTATTTTATGTGCCATATTTGCATCATAAAAAGAGCATACATATAATTAAGAGTGATTAATTAAAACAAATGATACTAAAATAAAACAAAGTGCATCTTGTTGGAGTTTTATGTTTGTGCATTAAATAAAATAATAATAAGAACAATAATAATATAAAAATGACTAGAAATTGGATTAAACCCTAAATTAAAAATTAGGGTTTGAAAATAAGAAAAAGAGAAGGGATATAAAAATATAAATAATATATAAATATATATATCCAAAGTAGTACTATTTATGGCGCAATATCATCTGGAGATAAATTGGCCACAAATTTAAATTTAAACTGGGATTTAAATTTGAATTGGAAAGGGAGAAAATAAAATGGAAAAAAATAAAAAGAAAAGGGCAAAACCTTGCATGGGCCGATTACCTCCTTTTTGGCCCACGGTTCTTTCCACCCCGCGGCCCAACCACGAGCTTACCGCGCGCCTGGTTGGCTGACTGTCACCCGGGGCCTGCCAGTCAACCTCTCATCGGGCATGCACAACAACAACACTCGCGCCGACAGCATGGGCCCGCGGCCAGTCACCCACAGGCCCATCAGTTGACTGCACCTATCCCTCTGCGTCGCTGGCGTGTGGGCCATCTCTACCAGCTTCGTCCTCAACGATCTCGCGAACACCCCGGCGAAGCTTACGGGCGTGATCGCGGTGGGCCGGTGTGGGTCTGTCGGAGTCCAAGGGGGGATATAAGACCTAGCGTCGCAGTACCCTGCCTGTCCCCTATCCCTTGGACTCCAACCCGTACCTTTTTGCTTTCCGCTACCACCAGAGAAGAGATCGCGGAGGTCCGCCACCGGTGAATCTCCTCTGTGCCTGCACTCAAGTCCGCTCGTGTGGTCGAGGGTGCACGCCAGGAACCAGTGAAGCTGCTGGAGCCCTCAATTTGAACTACGGAACCTCGGGGCGACTTGAATTGTTCACCGAAGTTCTCCATCCATCGCTGAGTCGCAACACATCGGGGTTGGGCTCTCTGCGCTGCACAATCTTTCGGTATGATGACCTTGCTGGATTCCTTAGTCCCCTAGCTTCGTTCTGCACCACTCGTATTTTTGTTTGGGCTGCTGGTATGTCATTTGTTCATCCGCCGGTGATGGCGCCGCCGTGGGGGGAGCGGCGGCATCGCCGTCCACGACTCGGATAGGACGAAGTGGCTTGCGCCGTTGGATCGGGTGTGTGCGGTCGAGATTAGGCGATCGTGTACCCATTCGCGCGATTGAGCAGGCGCCGTAGATCCGCGATCCTGTGGTTCAGGTTAGGACTGGCTTCATTAAATCTGGGTCGTACATTAGGAATCCAATGGTGTCTGGTGAGAGCGAGGGTTTAATACGGTTTGATCTAATCGTGGCCGCTCACAGTCGATCGGACGGCCCAACGCAGCTGATACCGCTTTGGCCGTGTAGTTTTACACATGTGCCCCTGTGTTTTTCCTATATAGAACCCACCGTCCACATACATTGTTCACTGAGTCTAGGATTTTACGCGAGCAGCCCCCTGACCTTTCTGGAAAATGAGGCCCAGTCCAGAGATGTTTAAAAACAGAGAAATGATTATAGAAATTTGTTTTTAATACAAAAACAAATCTAGAAACTTGTAAAATGCATAGAAAATTCATTTTTGATCCAAATTGGTCCATTCCAGTTCCTAAATTTTTGTAATATTATTGTCTATCTAGTGGTGCCACAGTTTTGACATGAAAGACACATCAAAATTTATCTAGTACTTAATATTGTACTAAAAACATAAAAACTTTGGGAATTCATAATTTGAAATCTATAACTCCAAAATTAATGATTCCTGTTCCTAAGTTCGTATTGTAATGTGTAGATTTTTATTGTGTATTTTATTCACTTGTTTGGTGCCATGTTAATTTTTGTTATACTATGTATGTATTGTGTTGATGCGAGTAGACGAGCAAGCCACTGTGGATTCTGAGGTTCAGCAAGTAGAAGTAGCTGAGTAGGAGCTCATCGAAGGCAAGTTGTGCCCTTGATCACTTTTTTTTCCCAGCCATGTTCTTATTAATTATAATGATCTACATAGGTTAATTTTGATGGGATCCTTTAGGTCACCCTAGTTTTGGTTATCTTTATACCTTGTTCACCACTGAAATATTTTTGGGTAGTACCTGCTATTGCTTTATGTGGATTTTGGTATGGAGATACACTATTCATAATTATTCTTTTATTATCTTTTTATTATTACTGTTCATGTTAAGATCATTATGTTAATGGGAACATGGAGCGACCACCCGGGAAAACAGTGCTACCACAAGGGTTTAATGGGACGCACTTGGCTGATTAACTAGGAAAGCTAGTGGATGTCTTCCTTACCCGAAAGGGGCAAGGGCAGTAGGGGAGTGGTTAGTGTAGGGAGGTCCTTGGGTTGATTTTGCTGCGATGGCGGTCAGGCGAGGGATTCCTGCACTGGAGCTTCCTATAAACTGTAGCGGGATTTCTGAAGCTAGTGGAACTTTGTAAAGGCCTCGTAGTGTTACCCTGCCTTGCCTCCTCGGTAGAGGTGTATGAGATTGGCCGTCTCTTGGCAGATGGGTAACATGACTTGTGGGTAAAGATGCACAACCTCTGCAGAGTGTAAAACTAGTATACTAGCCGTACTCACGGTCATGAGCAGCTCGGACCCTCACATGATTAATTTATGGAACTTAAATTTAATTTGACATTTGCATCGCATTTGGGATTATTTTACTATTACTTTCTTTATTATTATTAAGGTTTGGTATTTACTTACACTTAGTAATTGCTAATAAAATTTTGACCAACTTATAAAAGCAATGCTCAGCTTCATCCTCTATTTTGTTGATCAGCCTTACACTTCACATGGACTTCCACCTTTGGTGAGTTCATGCACATTATTCCCCACGACTTGTTGAGCTATGAACGTATGTGAGCTCACTCTTGCTGTCTCACACCCCCCACAGGAGAAGAACAGGTGGTCGAAGAGGAGCCGCCTAACACTGAGGTATTCGACTTGATCTAGGTGGCGTCTCCCAGTCAGCTTTGTGGCGCCAGGAAATAATATTTAGTTTTTTTATTTTATCATATATTTTTGTAAGACTTTTGTTATGTAATAAGTACATTTATGATATTTATGACATTTATCTCTATGCACTCTGTTTTTATATGTGTTGTCTTCTCTGGCGCATATATGAGATGCACCCGGCTTTGTTCCTTAAAACCAGGTGTGACATGAAGCCTTCAAAGAAATTTTGAGTGATCGCGGGGATGTTTGCGTGTTTTCCGGCGCGCGAGGAATTTCAACCATCTTGGAGAAGGCTGGATGTGACCATGTTAGAACCATGGCCCAGGCCGAAGCTGCATTCTCCATAGATGATACGAAGGATCCTTCAGCCGAAGCAACCTTAATGGGCGGAAAATTTTATAATGATATCTAGGTGAATGGTGTCTGAGAGATGGCCCATGAGATTATTAAAAAGAGTGAAAAAGACACCCATGACACCCGGGTAGAAGCAAAGCGGGCTGAAGAAGCTGCAGAACACGACAGGCGTATTGGTACTGTTTCTTGATTATTTAGCTTCAGAACTTGTTTTATGGCTTCGAACTAAATGTGCTTACCTATTTTAGCTGAACTATCCCCACCACTGGAGCCGTACGATCCTCTAGCTGATCCAGAGATGAAGGAATCATTGGATATCATAAGCACGGCTAAATTTATTGTCGACGAAATCATCGACAAATTACTAAACGAGATTGCAGAAAAAGTCCTTAGAGAGGAATAGGTTTTATTGTAATAATCATTTCGAGAAGCTTGATGTATAAAATTAATAAAGGAAGATTAGACCTCTTTTTGTAACAAAACTGTGTAACATTTGATGTATACAACATTGAATCAAATATGTAAATTATTGCAGTTTATTTCTTTGTTATGCATGAAATTTACTCACATACCATTTTTGAGCCTTCGGCGAAAAAACACCTTCCCTTCTTTTCATGCTTCGTAAAGAAAAAACCCCTTCTTATGATAAGGCTGGTTCAACTGTATTTCCCGAAGCTTACTTCGTGCCTTAGCGCATTCTCATTTTGACGAAGATTGGCTTCGTATTCAATTCTTGTGTCGGTAATGCAGTATGACGTATGATGTAATGCTATGCGAAATGATATGATGATATGATGCAAAATGATGAGGATGCCAAAGATATACAGCCATACACCCACATTGGAACACACAAGCTCTGCATCACCTTAGGAACGTCTTTTGAGCTTCTTCACCTTCTATTTCGGTGATATAAGTTCTGCATCCCCTTAGGAACGTCTTTTGAACTTCTTCGCCTTCTATTTTGGCGGTATAAGTTTTGCATCCCCTTAGAAACGACTTTTAAACTTCTTCGCCTTATATTTCAGCGATATTTGGCTCTACAATCCCTTTGGAACGACTTTTGAGCAGAAAACTTACGCTGCGCTCCCTTAGGAACGACTTTTTTGTAGCTTCGTCAATTTTGGCTCTACATTCCCTTAGGAACGACTTTTGAGCAAAAAACTTATGCTGCGCTCCCTTTGGAACAACTTTTTTGTAGCTTCATCAATTTTGGCTCTGCATTCCCTTAGGAACGACTTTTGAGCAAAAAACTTACGCTGCGCTCCCTTAGGAACGACTTTTTTAGCTTCATCATTTTAGGCTCTGCATTCTCTTAGGAACAACTTTTGAGCTTCAGAATCTGCTTCGTTTTAAGGGTCGTCTTTTGAGCTTTGTAAATCTATGAAGAAGATATATTTCATTCTGGTATTTGCAGCATTTTTACTTGTTATTCATACAAAAAAGTAAAGTGATATAAAAGACAAAGGTACTTCAAAAAGTAGGATATTCCTCAATAAATGTGCTTCGATTCTAGTACAGTGCTATTGACTGTACGAGCTTCGGACTCTTCCCTGAAGTCACATTGCTGTTGTGGATGTTGGCGCCCTTCTAGCTGCTGGCTTCGGGTATAAGTAGGTTGCAGTGGTGGTGGTGGTGGTGGGAGTTGAGGCCAGGAAGCTTGTGAATGGCTTGCCGAAGCAACAGAAGCTGTAGGTTGATTGCCCACATACTCTGGTATGTAGGGAGAGTGGCATGAAGCAGTATGTAGGACCTGCTTCGGCTAATTTTGCCGGGCTTCTGCTTCAGCAATCTCTTTTTGCTTCTGAATGGTGATCTGACACGTTCTTGTAGTGTGGCCCTTGTTCTCACCACAGAATAAACAATAGATTTTCCTGGGTTGATCCCCATATCTTCCTCTGAAGCCCCTGCCGCCTCGGCCCCTTAGAGCAGGTGGCCTGAAGAAGCTTTGCTGTTATCCTGAAGACTGCAAGCTATGTTGTGGCCTCTAAAACTGGCCTCCTTTGTCATTGTTCTGACTGGAGCTATGGATTGATCTGACATGCCTAGGGTGGATTCTTCCTCCGAAGCCCCTAGTCATCTCAGAAAATCTATAAGCTTCCTGCCTTCTTTGGCGGAAATCATTGTCGGCCCGGATGTACTCATCCATTTTCTGAAGCATCTTCTCCAGAGTCTGAGGGGGTTTCCTGGCAAAGTATTGAGTTGTAGGCCCTGGCCAAAGACCTTTGATCATAAACTCAATGACGATTTCATTGGGCATAGTAGGCGCTTGTGCTCTCAGGCGCAAGAACCTTCGGACATATGCCTAAAGGTACTCCTCATGGTCTTGAGTGCACTGGAACAAGGCCTGAGCAGTGACTAGCTTCGTCTGAAACCCTTGAAAACTGGTACCCAGCATGTCCTTAAGCTTGTGCCATGACGTGATTGTCCCTGGCCGGAGAGATGAGTGCCATGTCTGGGCCACACTCCGAACTGCCATGACGAAGGACTTCACCATGACTGCAGTATTGCCCCTGTACGAAGATATAGTTGTTTCGTAGCTCATCAGAAACTGCTTCGGATCTGAGTGCCCATCATACATGGGGAGCTAAGGGGGCTTGTATGATGAGGGCCATGGGGTAGCCTGCAGTTCTACTGATAAAGGAGAAGTATCATCAAAAGCAAAATTTCCATGATGGAAATCGTCATACCAATCATCATCATTGTAGGAATTATCTTGACGAAGCTCTCTCTATGGAGGTCTTCGGTCCTGGTCATCTTGAGTAAGATGACGTATTTCTTCAGTAGCTTCATCGATCTTCTTCTGAAGATTGGAAAGACGAAGCATCTTCTCTCTCTTCCTTTCGACCTGCTGATGGATAGCTTCGAGATTCCTTATCTCCTGGTCCAGCTCCTCCTCTTGGGGGGTTAGACTTGTAGCCTTCCTCTTTTGAGTTCGGGCTTCGCGCAGCGTGTCCTGGTTGACGTCTAGTGGCTGCAGTGCAGCCCCTAGCCCTGAAGCTTTCTTCGGCGGCATGATGAAGGTCATAGCTTGCCGAAGGTGGTCGAATGAGTTCACCGGAGGTGGGCGCCAATGTTGGGGACTTGTTCTCAAATGCTATGAGTTAAGAACAAGGCAACACAAAATGTTAAAGGTTAATGCCCTTCGTCCTTCAAAGCATTATTTCCCTTAGGATATAATCATCTTCAGACGAAGGTCATGAAAGACGTACCTTCATCACCATAGTGTATGTTAATAAAAGAAGAAGCATATGAAATATAAAAGAGAACATGAATAATCATATGACATTATTAATATCTCTTCTTTTCATTATCATGGATAAACAGAAATAATATTGAATTACATTTGTACCTTCGGCTTGACAGAAGGTAAAAGTCCAAGCGTGACGCACGAGCGAATACCAGTCAGCGTGAACAGTACGGGGTACTGTTCATCTATTTATAGGCACAGGGAGTAGCCTATGTAAAATTACATTCATGCCCTTTATGTTTACTATTGACTTAAGGACAATCCAACGAGGACTAGATAGCCTTTTCCCCTTTAAGTCGGTTCCCTTTCCTGCCGCTGAGCCGAAGCTCCTTGCGCGTAGCTTCGGAGCAGCATCAACCTTCGTCTCGACCAAGCTTTTCATAGTGTACAGTTTTATTCCGAGTCCGAAGGTACTTGTACATTCATTACAATTGGGAAACATTGTTAAATCATGTTTTTGAGGACCTTCGGAAAACAAAGGCCCCCAACAATGGTGCTACTGTTCATCTATTTATAGGCACGGGACGCAGCCCGGGTGAAACTACATTTATGCCCTTAACACTCATCTATGAACATAATATGAAATATTAGGGATTAAGTAGTCTTTGTCCCTTCTCATCCATCATCGTACTTGGTCTTCGTCTTCAGTTCAAGCCAAAGCTTTTTGGCTATAGCTGCGTCGTCCATTTTCATCACCTTCGGATTGTATTTCCATCTTGTCATAAGAGAAAAACTTCATCCCGAAGCCGACATGCAGGACCCACGAAAAAATTCAGGGGTAAACAAGGTGAAAAGATAACCAGACTAGGGTGACCTATTAGGTCCCATCAAAATTAAGCCTATGCATGAATAAAATTATATAAAGAACATTGTTGGGTAAATAAAAGTGGTTAAGGGCACAACTTGCCTTCAATGAGCTCCTGCTCAGCAACTTCTACCTGTTGAACACCCGAATCCTCTGTGGGTTGCTCGTCTACTCACAACAGTACAAACAAACATGGTATAGCAGAAATTAACATCACACCAACCATAAATACAGAATACATAATAATAATCTATGTGTTGTAACGAGATCGTAGGAACAAGAATCACTAAATTCAGAGTTACGGATTTTATGTTATGATTTTCCGAAGTATTTATGTGTTTGGTACAAGATTAATTGAGTGATCAATTCTAATGTGGCTTTCATGTTAAAACAGTGGCACTAAGTAATAAACAATATTATTACAAAATTATAGGAACTGGACTAGACTAAAAAGGATTAAATATGAATTTTCTATGAATTAAACAAGTTCCTGTAATTAATTTTATACTTAAAATCATTTTCTAATTGATTTTTCCCAAGTTTCTATCTCTCTAGGCTGAGCATAAAATTAATCTGAACGCCAGGGTTTTCTGCGCGAAATATTCTAGGACTCAGAACTCCTCTGTCGTGGACTGTGGGTTGAATTCAAGAAAGCCTAAGGTTTCATATGTAAAACTGGCGCAGCGAAGGGGTACACGCACACCAGAGCCACAGGATTAGATCTAAACGGTCTCAGTTTAATTATAAAGTATAATCGGTGATGACCGCCCGATCAGAGATCGGTGGCCCACGAGACACCCACGTGATGATCCAACCTGCGCCCTTAGATCAATAACAAGCGGCCAGGATTACATCCACCGAAACGTTATCTCTACACTAACCACGGCCACATGATAGTAGATCAAAGGTCGCTGTGATACCAGAACCGGGATCTAATCCGACCGTCCATCAGGAATTCAACGATCGAGCACAAGTCTCCCCGCACTGACCAACACCGGCGGCCGCGCGGGCTCCACGACGGTGCGCCATGGCTAGCGTTTCCCAAATCTACGCAGTAGGCCGCTAATTCCAAAATCTAACCGCTCACGACGACTAGAACATGGTGAACCGAATGGTACCCAGCATACCTCAGGTTGGGGTGTAGGCCCTTCAGTCCACACGATGGTGTGGATTCATGGTGGAGTTCAACGACGGTGATAAAATCTTATCACCCCAAGGACTCACGCACCCGGATTCTTCCCCGAGAACGTCCCACGTCCACACCCGAACGCCCGGGATCGGGTCACCGGCGCTGTGCGGCGATGGAGGAGTGGTCCGACGACGGCGATGGCGGCGCCCGATTCTTTCCCTCCCCGCACACCGCGGTATAGTGGTTGGACTCGATGGTTCTCGCGCACGCGTGGTCAGACAAGAGCGGATATGCCCTAGGGATTTATATCGGGTTGAGGGAGGGACGGCTGGGGCGAGGTGGTTGAAGAGCTCCGAGTCCCCCAGCGACGAAGTCGGGCCACGCCCGCGGTCGTGGCGAGATGGAGCGGTACTAACCGAAGGGGGCCACCAGTCAACGTTATAAGAGGTGGGCGCGGATGACAGGTGGGTCCACAGACTCGGCGTGTGATCGCCGAAGAGTGCGCGCGAACAACAGGACGACTGGCCGATGGGGCCCCCACGACAGCGGTGGACAGCGCATGCGTTGCTGCGGTGTGACTGCCCCTTGGGCCCCACGTGTCGGCGCTGGCGTTAGCGTGGGCTGGCTGGACACGCATAAGTGGGCCGCCAGCATGGATGTGGCCCAACACGGGTTTTCATCTTTTTTCTTCTTTTATAATTTTTTATTCCTTTTCCTTTTTCATTCTCTTGATTTCAAATTCGAATTTCAATTTTGTTATGAGCTTCATAGCTATACAAATTCAATTCTGAGTATAAGGGAATATATGCTTATTTATATTTATTTTCTATATATAATATTTTCTTTCCTTTCCTCTTTTCTTGATTATTTTCTTATTTTTGAATATTCAATTTAGTCATTAACTCTCAAATTTGGATACTAATTTGTTTTTATTAATGTGACTACTATTATTATTAAATGCACATACAAATAAAAGCCAACAGGATGCATAAATTAGTAATGTGTCTTTTGTTGATTTGTTTACTTTTAGTCCTGAGTGTTAACATGTGATAACAAATAGAAGTCATACTATTAGGGAGATCAACTTTATTTCCTTGTTTACACTTTTGGGTATTACATTTCAACTGGTGGGAGGCATAGGCTATGACATGTCCCTCTTGCATAAGAACACATCCCAATCCTTGACGAGATGCATCACAATATATATCAAACCCTTTTTGCAGATCCGGCATGACCAATACTAGGGTTGACAACAATGTTAACCTCGATTGATTTAAACTGTCCTAGTAGGTCTGAGTCCACCTCAATTCCATCCCCTTCTCTAATAGCAAGGTCATCAGCTTTGCTCTTTTGGAGAATCCCTCAATGAAGCACCGATAAAATCCCACGAGTTCCAAGAAACTTCGGATTTCAGTGATCGACCCCGGTATCTTCCGTCCCACTATCTCTTTTACATTGGCTAAAGCTACTGTGATTCCTCCATTGGAGATAATATGCCCAGGAAAGGTATTTCATCCAACCAGAACTCACATTTACTGAATTTGGCATAGAGCTGGTTATCCCTCAACTTCAACAATACTAGCCTTAGGTGCTCCTCATGTTTAGGTTGGTGCATTGGTTAAGCCAAACGACATGACTGTGAACTCATATAGCCCATATCGAGTAGAGAAAGTCGTCTTGGGAATATTAGAAGGCCTAATCTTCATCTGATGATAACTGGACCTGAGATCAATCTTGGAAAATACTATGGCACCTCTCATCTGATCAAACAAATCTTCACTACGTGGCAAGGGGTATTTATTTTTAATAGTTGTGTCATTAAGAGACTGGTAATCAACACACATTCTCTAGGAACCATCTTCTGAACAAACAGGACATGCACTCCCCAAGGTGAGGAACTAGGACAAATATACCCCGAATTATGTAACTCCTTCAACTGATTCTTGAGTTCTTTTAATTCTTTTACAGACATTCTATAGGGTCTTTTGGAAATAGGGGTCGTTCCAAGTAAGAAATCAATAACGAATTGCACATCTCTATCTGGTGGCATTCCGGGCAACTCCTCTAGAAAGACATATGTGAAATCCCTAACAACTCGGATGTGGTAACCTACAAATTTGCCTTCTAGTAGGTAGATAGCAGGTTTAGTGGATGGTGACAAGGTTATTGTGACCTCAAATCTATCTCTATCCAAACTAGTGAGTTCAGTCATTCCCTTAGCACAATGTATAACTGCATTGCATTCTTTCAACCATTTCATACCAAGGATCAGATCTATTTCACTTTCTTCTAGCACCTCAGGTTTGGACCAAAAATTTCTTCCCAAAATGGTTATGTCTATTTGGCCGCATGTAAAATTTTCTTCAATAGGTCCCTTAGGTTGATAACTATGATGGGTTTACACATAATTATATAAGGTAGATTATGCGAATTAACATAATGAGCAGAGACGAACGAATGTGAAGCTCTAGAATCAAATAAAATGGACGCTGGCACAAAATTAATAAGGAACATACCAATGCCTATGTCAGATCCATCAGCGGTAGCTTCAGCACTGATCTAATTAACCCTAGCAATATTGAATGCGCGGTTGTTGGCTAGAGTCTGGTTCTGCTTGTTGGGATTACTGCCTCGAGCTGGAGTATTTGTGTTCCTCTTAGGACAGACATTGGCGTAGTGCCCAACTTCACCGCATTTGAAGCATGAGTTGCCAGTAGTGGTGTTCTGGCCAGTAGGTCTCGCTCGGGTGCCAGCTGGGGCAGCCTGATAAGGGCTTGGTGTCTGAGGTGTGGCCTACGGTGTCTGCTGAATAGGGCACTAATATGATTGTTGCCCTCCCCCTAAACGATCTGGGGTACCCTGAGGTTGAGTGTAACGAGGACGACTGATGCTGCCTCCTTGTCCTTGAGTGATAGCCTTCCTCTTCATCTCGCCTAGCTGAACATGCTTGTGTTCAAGAGCTATGACCTTGTCCAAAAGCTTTAGGAAAGATAGAAAGGAGTGAGACATCAGCTGGTATTGGAGTGGCCCGATGAGTCCCTCCAGGAACAATTCCTGCTTCTTTTCATCTTCAGCAACCTCCTGAGAGCATATATTGACAACTAGATAGATTTGTCTCTGTACTCACAGACATGCCTCCCTGCCTGACTGAGAGAAATTCCTTCTTCTTAATCTTCATCAACCTAGCAGGAATATGATACTTTCTGAAATTGGTTGAGAATTCTGCCCAAGTGATGGTGTCAGCAGTGGAATGTGGAGTATAGTAAGCATCCCACCAATCAGCAGCGGGGCCAATAAGGCGACTTGATGCATATAGTACCTTCTCTCTATCAATGCATTGAGCAATGTTGAGCATCTTCTCCGCTGACTTCAACCAGTCATCAGCTTGCAGTGGATCTAGAGAGCTAGAAAATGTTGGTGGCTTATGGCTCATGAACTCACGATGTTTATCTCTAGGTGGTGCTATGGGTGTGGGTGTTGATGCTTATTGTGGAGCTAAGCTATCATGTCGGCCATGGTGTTGGACATCTGTTGTAGCAGCTAGATTTGGGTGGTGAAAAAGGTTGCCAGCCTAGTAGGCGGAGGATTTGGTGGATTCATCTCCGGTTCTGGGTTAGTTACTGCCCTCCTTCGACGGATGCATGTAGGTTGATCGACACCTCCTCCTGCCCTGGTATTGATAATCTTAGTTAGAGACATAAGGTAAGATAGATTTATACATAAGACAAATGATCATATACGGAAAACACTTAACAATCATGTTACGATCTTTTGGGTCACAATAGCTCAGTAGATTAGAGTGCCACCCACCTATCATTACTATACTACCTCTATGTTGGTACATGCTAGAATGTACCCACTATACTAGGTTTTATGGTGTATATAGCCCCACAAATATTTCAATCAATCAAAGAAGTGAATCAAGCAATTATCATAAGAACAAGCATTCAAGTGCCTAAATACCGATGATATATATAGGATCGAGGTAATGGAAGCCCTGGGCTTCGATTAGTAGGAAGCCCCAGCCAGGACGCGGATAGGCTACCACCCACGTGATTGCGTCAGCATTTATGCTGGTATAACTGAGTTATAGAATTTGTATATACCATGCAACGTATCTGGGAAGGCAGTTCACCTATGCACGTGTCAGCAATTATACCGGGATAAACAGATTGAGTAATATGCATAAACCATGCAAAAAGAATCTGCTGACGCGCAAATCACGTGGGACGACTTTACAAGTTTGTTCAGTGTTTACGACTACATGAGAACATGAAACGCAACATCATAAACCATGCAATATTGAGACGTCAGACCATTTATGCTATTGTATATACGTGACCAGTGTGTGCGTAGATCTGTGTTGGTTTGAGATTAGGAAAGTAGTGCTGTAAAATCACGATAAATGTGGGATAGTTACCGCTTTATTCTCAATGTTACTTTTTGAGGAGCATTAAAATAAGGAAGGAAATATTCTTTTGAGACTTTGTAGTAGCCTTTCCTATACGATAGCAGAAGGACCATATTCTTGTGCTTTTGGCGGTGGTTAATGGCGACGGGAGGACATACAGAGGACATAGATCAACCAAGTACGTCTACTGGCATGGACATCGTAGTTGTACCTGATGTTGTGACCGGAGACGCAGACGGTGTAGCTGTTACTCCACCGGCGCGTTGAGGGCACCTGGAAATATTGATGACAACACAAGGTCGGCAGAGATGGTAGGAGTTGATCAACGCATCCCCATGAGACATATTGGGGCGCATGATTAGGACACATCTCACATTCTGCAAAGCCATGTAAGTTCTGATAAGATCATAATATCAGTTACATATATACTTTTGTAGTGTTATAGTAGCACCACAGTAAGTTTGGGCGTCATTGATTCATAAATGTTAAATTTATGTGCACAGCCAGATAATATTGATATAATATTGATACCTAAAGTTGGTATGACATTTTGTAATGTGGACGAGGCGTATAATTTTTATAGTCGATATGCATATGAGGTTGGATTTCCGTTGAAGATATATAGGGAGCAGAAGAATTGTAAATGGTTGAATTGTTCAATGGAAGGAAAGAATGTTGAAAGGGGAGTTAGAAATTCAAGGATGCGTAATACATGCTCGAAATGAACACAGTGCAAGGCTGGGATGAAACTTAAAAAAATTTACGATGATGCTAAAGAGAATGTTATTTCTGTACGGATTGATCTGGTTAACTTAGAGCATAATCATGAATTCTTAAAGAAAGATACAGAAAAAGGACAATTGCAATGCAATAAAACTCATGATCGTGATTATATGGAGTTCCTTAGTGCGATGTAGGAAAGCAGGATTCCGCAACATTGCATTATGGATTTTGTTTTGGAAATGCATTGTGGTCCAAAAAATGTTCCAATAACCGTGCAGGATATGAGTAACCTGTAAGTGTATTCTTTATTGACAAAATGATTATTATATATTAATAGGCACATGTTAAAAAGGTGTAGCACATAATCATTATGTTTTGATAGGAAGAAAGCATGGCAAAGGGAAAGAAATGCAAATGATGTGTTGAAGCTATTATCTTTTTTTCATTATGCAAAAAAGATAATCCACATGTTTTCTGACATTCAACTGGACAAAGATGGGAAGATTTTAAGCATATATTTGGTCCCAAGCTAGCCAGCAAGCCGAGCACATTGACTTTGGTGATGCAGTTACCTTTGATACTACACATAAGACTAATATGTATGATAAGCATTAGGCATGTTTGTTGGTTCGAACCATCACCTATAGTGCACAATATTTGTGTTTGCTTTACTAGGAGACGAGACAGTCGATACATTCGAGTGGGTCTTCAAAACGTTCAAAACATGCATGGGATGTGACGGACCACAAGTATGTTGACAGGTACGTTGTATATAAATGGTTCATATTGATTAAACACATATTATATGCTATCGTAATTTTGTTTATAATCATGTATAATTTTACTTAATAATATATTGCATAATGTTATTGTTGGTCTTTGTTCTCGGATGCTATACATCAAGAACAAAGCAACACAATTGTTAACGATTAGAGACCTTCATCCTTCGAGACATTGTCTCCCCTGGGATATAATGATCTTCAGACGAAGGTCATGAAGGACATACCTTTATCATTTCAGTGAACAAAACGTAAATAGAGGCATATGACACATAAAAGAATATAAACAATCGTCACAAATCATTAGATTATTCATATTCTCATTTTATAAACATGGATAAACATCAAAGATATTTATATTACATTTGTACCTTCGGCTTGACAGAAGGTGGAAAAGCGGGAGTGACGCGAGAGTGATTACAATTCAGCGTGAACAGTACAGTGTTACTGTTCATCTATTTATAGGCATAGGACGCAGCCTAGACAAAAGTACATTCATGTCCCTAACATTTACTGTTGACCATAAGGCAAGCTGTCGAGGACTAAGCAGTCTTTTCTCCTTTAGGTCGGTTTCATCTTTTACCATCGTCATCGTGCTAAGCCGAAGCTTCTACAGCCACAGCTTCGGAGCTAGTTTATCCTTCCTTCAGATCGC
Source organism: Zea luxurians (assembly GCA_029449295.1). Lineage (NCBI taxonomy): Eukaryota > Viridiplantae > Streptophyta > Magnoliopsida > Poales > Poaceae > Zea > Zea luxurians. The sequence goes on from JAOPSE010000046.1 coordinate 5,163,712, forward strand.
ACCTTCATACCATGCATGCCTTCATCTCATAGCTGAAGCTTCCTATGACAGTCTATGTTATACTGAAAAACATGTTAGTTGAGTTTTTGAGGACCTTCGTAAGAGGAAGGCCCCCAACAGTAGTCCCTTGCAGTATTAATTTGTTTTTGCATTTAACAAATTCAGACTGCGACGTGAACAAAGGCCTTTAGCCGAAGGTCCGAAAAAACACCTTCCCTTCACTAGAATAGCGAAAGTCAATGACATGTAGGGCCCACCAAGTTGCAATGCACTGGGCATATAAATAGGAACCGGCAGTGATAGCATTTGATGCGCCATTTTAATCGCTTGTGCTATTTTTTCAAGCTTGAATTTTCTTGCTCTATTAGATCTTGCTTGATTTGTAAGCTTCAGCATTTGCACAAGTGCTCACCAAATGGCTGAAGAGAAGAAGGTTGTTGATCCTACTCTAGCTGGTTTTTACGAGGCTATGGAGAAGACAAACACAGAGAAGATTACAAATGAAATGCTAGCTGGTTTGTCTAAAGATTCTAGTGATAGCGAAAATTTTTATGTGGAAAGTGGGAACGAAGATGCCGGAGATCGGCCCTAGCGGCCGAGCCACACTATCTTCGGAAAGTCATCCATCAAACAGAGTCACATTGATGCGATGAAAGGAAGATATTTTCTTGATATGTTCATTGTGAGAGCTGGAGGGGACAGCGCCGTCCCTACACCCGAAGTGGACGAAGTTGTTGTTTACAAGAGTTTCATGAAGGTAGGGCTTCGGTTTTCGTTAAGTAAATTTCTGGTTGAAGTGTTGAAGACATTTGAGATTTTTCTTTATCAGATTACCCTCGAAGCCATCATTAGGATGGGGGTTTTATTTGGGCCGTGAAGAGCCAAGGACTAGAGCCGAGTGCAAAATGCTTCTGCAACATGCACGAGCTGTTGTATGAGACGAAGGCTACTGGCAAGGAGCAGTATCATAATAATTTTGGTTGTTATGGCTTCGTGCCTCGCTCTGACGTGAGCTATCTAGTTCCGACATTTCGGAAGAGGTGGCCAGGAGCCTAGATGGAAGAATGGTTTTATGTGAAGAATAACTTAGTTGAAAGGGAAGATATAAAAGGGATTATCCAATGCCCTATTTGGTCTCGCTTCGGCATCAGAAGACCAGCGACCGCTCTTGGAAACGATATCGAAGCGTACTTGTTGGGGACTCGTTCTCAAATGCTATAAGTTAAGAACAAGGCAACACAAGAATAGGTTAATGGTTAACACTCTTCGTCCTTCGAAGCGTTATTTTCCTAAGGATATAACAATCTTCAGACGAAGGTCATGAAGGACATACCTTCATCACATCAGCGTATATTAATGGAAGACGAAGCATATGAAACATGAGAAATATCACGAATAATCATATAACATTGTTCATATATTGTTTTTTTATATAATCAAATGGATAAGAACAATATTGAGTTACATTAATACCTTCGGCTTGAAGGAAAGTACAAGCGTGACGCAAAAGCGAATGTCAAGTCAGCGTGAACAGTACGGGAGTACTGTTCACCTATTTATAGGCATGGGTCGCAGCCCATGTAAAATTACATCCAAGTCCTTTGCTTTTGATAACAACTCTATAATAATCTATTGAGGTCTAAATAGTCTTTTCCTTTTTAAGTCGGTTTCCTCTTCTCCTCTATCATGCCGAAGCTTCCTTGCGCACAGATTCGGCTCTGCTCCATCCTTCATTCTCTTTGTGTTTCTCCGTACAGCAATTGTCCGAAGAGTCCATGTCTGAAGGTACCTGTTCATGTATTATACTCCAGAGATATTGTCAAATCTCGTTTTTGAGGACCTTCGGAAGCCGAAGGCCCCCAACAGTAGCCCCTCGCAATATTAATTTGTTAGAATGATAAATTTAGATTGCGACAAGGACGAAGGCTCCGAGCCGAAGGTCCGAAAAAACACCTTTCCTTTTGCTAGAATAGCAACAGCTACTGACAAGCGGGTCCTCCCGCACACAATACACCAGTCATATAAATAAGAGCGCACCGCTATCTCATTTGGTACGCTTTCTTGCCATCTGCCTTGCCTACTCAAACAGCTCTTTGTTTACACACTCTTGACCAGATTTTTTTTAAATTTTAAAGCTTCGGCTTTGAGAGCGCTTTTTTCAGCTCTTTCGAAGATGTCTGAGGATAAGAAGGCTACCGCTAAGACGAAGCTGAGCCTTTCTGAGGAGATGAATCTTGGTTTTATTGAGTCGATAGCAAGGACAAATGCGGAGAAGATTGCCAGGGAAACTCTGGAGGGTTTGTCTGAAGATACCAGTGAAAGTGACAGCTATGATGTGGAGAGCGGCGGAGAAGACTCCGAAGATCGACCTTGGCGACCAAGTCATGCAGTTTTTGGAAAATCGACTATTAAGCAAAACCATCTTGGTAATATGAGGGGAAGATACTTTCGGGACATGTCTATTGTAAGGGCTGACGACGGAGAGAAGACTGTGCCTACTCCTGAAGAAAATGAAGTTGTGATCTTCCGAAGCTTTTTTAAAGCTGGGCTTCGGTTTCCATTGAGCAAGTTTGTGGTTGAGGTTTTGAAGATTTATCAAATCTGCCTTCATCAAATTACGCCCGAAGAAATTATAAGAATGGGAATCTTTGTCTGGGTCGTGAAGAGCCAGGGCTTGGAACCAAATGCAAAAAGCTTTTGTAATATACATGAGCTAATATATGAGACGAAACCCTAGGGTAAAGAGCAATATCATAACAATTTTGGCTGTTACAGCTTCGGTGCCCGCTCTGGGTCAAGCTATCTCGTGCCAACCTTTCGGAAGAGATGGCCCGGGGACTGGATGAAGGAATGGTTCTATGTGAAAAACGATTTGAAGGCACGAGAAGACATTAAAGATATCATCATGTGCCCTATCTGGCAGCGTTTCGGACTCCAGAAACCGAAGGTGGAAATGGATGAAACAGCTGAAGAATGCCAGAGGGCCTTCGGCGTGGTTTGCTCCTTCGTTGGGACAAGAGACTTGGTCCAGGAGCACATAGCTTTCAGAGTATGGCCTCTCGTAGAAAAGTGGGAAATGCCAAAAGAAACTATTACCAAGCCTGACGAAGGTGGGCTGATTAGGATGAAATTCACCTTCAGATATGATGATAAATTTATCGAGCCAGATGATGATTGGCTGAAATGTATTGAAGCCACAAGCGATGATCTGCTTGGGCCGTAATCCAAGATGGAAGATAATGCGCTATCAGCGACCTTCGGTGGTCGGAAAAAGAAGAGGTTGAATAGGGTTTTTGATGCTATTGGATTCGTCTATCCTGATTACCGTTACCCGATACGGGGTGAAAAAAGAAAAGGTACAGCTTCTGTGAAGGAAGTTGCTTCGGCCGCTCTTAGTGAGCCAGCGCCGAAGAGAAAAAAGGTGAAGGTTCTTACGCACCGGCCACGCTACATAGAGCCGGCCACATTGCCCGAGTTTGTTAACGAGGCTCCTTCGGCTACCGAAGCCAAAAAAATCTATATCTGCGCAGAAACTGAAGAGCTGACTGCAACACCGAAGGCTGAAAGAGCTGAAGAGTCGAAAACTGAAGGGACAAAAATATCAGAAATTTTAAGCCCTTCAGCAGAAGTTGGAGTGCCACAGACTCAGAAGGGTCCAGCTGTGACCCCAAAAGGAAAAGGATGGTTAATGTTTTGGATGTATTAGAGATAATAAAGTCTTCAAGCTCCACACCGAAAAAAGTTGCCGAAGCTCAAAAAGCACAAATTGAAACAAAAACTTCTGGAGGTGAAGCTACAAAGCACCAGGCTGAAATCAAAATTGGACCTTCAGAGTGCGCCAAAGAAAAATCCTTGGAGACTGAAGGAGAAAAGGAAACTTTAAAGCAAATTTTGTCTGAAAAAACTCTTTCTTCCACTCCCAAAGCATCTTTCAAATTGCCTGATTATATTGTGCGACATGCTTCGGGCAAAATACTATCTGATGAAGAAAAACGAGAAGCTCATCATTATGCCCAGAAATTAAAATATCTGAAAGGGGCGTTGATATTCAATGGCAGCGGAGAAGAAGACTTCTTGTATTGTCTCCCAGACAACAAGGAGATCTCTGTCTGCCGGGAGATGGCAAGAAGCTTCGGATTCCCAACTCTAGAAGATGGGCTTTCAGTTTTGTCAAAAGATGAAATAGCCGACAGCTTAGCATATAACAGCTTAAAGGTGAGAAGATAAACTTTTTGCGTGGTTAGAAATTCGTGTGTTTATTTCTTATCATCACATTCCTTTTGCAGGGTCTTATTCTCAGCAATGCCCTCAGAGCGCAGAAAAGCGCTGAAGACGAGGGATGTACGATGGCATTGAATAACCTTCGTTCCGAAGTGATTGAACTAAGGAACGAAGGTCTTGAGAAAGACAAGATTTTACATTCATTGCTTAACAAAATAAAAGAGGACGAAGCTGCTTCCAAGGCTCAAGCTGAAGCCCAGAAGTGCAAAATTGAAAATTTTCAGAAACAACTGGCTGAGGCGAACCTAAAATGTGCAACTTCCGAAGCTAACCTTGAAGCCAGCAACTACTGGAAGAACCATTGGGAGAAAACAGTTGTAGAACTTCGGTCTTCAAAAGAAAAATGTTATGAAAAATCCATGAAATGTGTGGAAACAATTAGGAGTAGTTTCACCAGCGTCGGCGCATTTTTGAATGAAAGTAACTTCGTACTAGGAGATCCCGAAGGTCCAATCGACTAGATCAACGGCGAGGCCGAAGCCTTTGAAGAAATTTTGAGTGGCCGTGGGGACATATGTGCCTTCTCGGGTGCTAGGGGGATTGCTAATATTTTGGAGAAAAGAGGCTGCGATCATGTGAAATCTTTGGCGCAAACCGAGGCCGCCTTAACTACTGAAGATATAAAAGACCCCTCGGCCGAAGCAAGCTTGGTTGGTGGAAAATTTTTCACTGACATCTGGGAAAATGGCGGTCGAGAGATGGCTCAGGAAATCATAAGGAGAAGTGAAAAGGGTATTCACGATGCTAGAAAAGTGGCAGAGGCCGCTGAGAAAAGTGCAGGTCTCGAGAGGCAAATAGGTATTGACTAGTAACTTTTGACTTTATGTTGTAATTTTATGACTTTGGACTTATTTACACTTTGTAACATAGCCGTTCAAGCTCCTCCCCCGGAGCCCGGTGATCCATTGGCGAACCCCAAAGCAAAGGGGGATGATGAGATTAGAAAAATGGCCGAAGCTATTATGGATAAAGTTGTTGATCAACTACTAAACGAAGCTGCAAAAGTAGTTTTACGAGAAGATTAGCTGTTATTGTAAAGCCATTTGGAGTGTAATATTTGCTGGACAATATGTATAATATTTTGTAATTTTGAATGTAATATATAAGTTGTTTATGATTCAACTCTTTACGATGCATGAAACTTTACGTACATACCGTTTTTGAGCCTTCGACGAAAAAACACCTTCCCTTCTTTTCATGCTTCGTAAAGAATATCCATATTCCGTAAAAACATTACGGTTTCTGAAAAAAACATCTATGCCTTGTGACCAATGGATCTCCTTTTCGTATCATAATGACGGAGCTGTATTTCTTGAAAACCTATTTTGTGCCTTGACACATCTTCGGACCGATCTCCGAAGCTCAGTAATGTAGGCCAATATTGTGTACCTTTCCGTAGATCCATATTGCACCCCCTTCTTGTGCCATTGATGCCATATGATGTATGATGCTATGTTATGCACATGATGTAATGATGTAATGATACGCAAAGTGATATTTGCGCCGAAGGCCTACACACATTCCCCAGTCAATCTTTTGGTCATTTTTCGGTTCATCAGTGCTGACTTTTCGCTGTAAACCTCCCTTAGGAGCTTCTTCGCCTTTTACTTCGGCGGTATCAGCATTTATTTTTCGTTGTAAGCCTCTCTTAGGAGCTTCTTCGCCTTTTACTTCAGCGGTATCAGCGTTTATTTTTCGTTGTAAGCTATGCATTCCCTTTGGAACGACTTTTGAGCAAAAAACTTACTCTGCGTCCCCTTAAGAACGACTTTTTGTTGCTTCGACGATAACTTGCAATGCATTCCTTCGTCAAAACCTTTAGAACTTCGTCAATATTCGAAGAGGATATATTCATTATGATAATGACAAAGTTATTACAAGAAATTGAAAACAACAAAAGAACTGAATTTTTGATGATTGTTCTTTATTGAAAAAGTAAATGATGACAAATGTAAAGGTTGTTTCTGAGGTAGGATATATCTTAGTAGATGTGCTTTGATTCTGGCACAGTACTATTGATTGTGCGAGCTTCAGACGGCTCCCTAAAGTCTCTCTGCTGGTGATTGTGCTGGCTCCCTTCTGGCTGCTGGCCTTGGGGATAAGCGGGTTGCATTGGTGGTGGAAGTGGGGGTTGTTGCCAAGATGCCTGAGGTTGGCTTGCCGAAGCAACAGAAGCTGCAGGATGGTTGCCCACATATTCTGGAATGTATGGTGAGTGGTACGAAGCAGTATGCATGACCTGCTTCGGCTGACTCTGTTGGGCTACAGCCTCTGCTATCTCTTTCTGTTTTTGAATGGTGACATGGCACATCCTGGTGGTGTGGCCCTTGTCTTCTCCGCAGAATAGGCAGTAAATTTTCCTGGGATGATCCCCAAACCTTCCTCCGAAGCCCCTAGCGCCTCTGCCCCTTGGAGCTGGGGGTCGAGGGTAACTCTGTTGTTGCCCCGAAGCCTGAGAAGAATATTGTGGCTTCTGTTGCTTGGTTCCCATGTCGTCATTCTAAGTAGAATGAATTGATCTAACATGTTTGGGGTGAATTCTCCCTCTGAAGCCCTTGGTCATCTCGGAGAACCTGTAGGCTTCCTCCCTTCTCTGCCAAAAGTCATTGTCAGCGCGGATGTACTCATCCATCTTTTGAAGCGGTTTCTCCAGGGTCTGAGGGGGTTTCCTGGCGAAGTATTGGGCCGAAGGTCCTGGCCGAAGCATCATGGCCTTAATGACAATTTCATTGGGCACTGTTGGTGCTTGTGCCCTCAATCGCAAGAACCTTCGGACATACGCCTAGAGGTATTCTTCTTGATCTTGCGTGCACTGGAACAAAGCCTGAGCAGAGACCGGCTTCGTCTGAAATCCTTGGAAACTGGTAATTAGCATGTCCTTCCGCTTCTGCCAAGACGTGATTGTTCCTGGCCGAAGAGAGGAGTACCGGTTTGTGCAACATTTTTGACTGCCATGATGAAGGATTTTGCCATGACCGCGGTATTGCCACCATACGAAGATATTGTTGCTTCGTAACTCATCAGAAATTGCTTCGGATCTGAGTGTCCGTCATACATGGGGAGCTGGGGTGGCTTTTAAGATGGGGGCCAAGGTGTAGCCTGCAGCTATGCTAACAGAGGAGAAGCATCATCAAAAGCAAAATTCCCATGATGAAAATCCTCATACCAGTCGTCCTCGTTGAAGAAGCCTTCTTGGTGCAATTCTCTGTGTTGGGGCCTTCGGTGCTGTTCATCTTGAGTGAGATGACGAACCTCTTCAGAGGCTTCGTCTATCTGCCTTTGTAGGTCAGCTAGCCAAGCCATCTTTTCTTTCTTCCTTTGCAACTGTTGATGCAACATTTCCATATTCCTGATTTCTTGGTCCAAGTCATCCTCTTGGGGTGTTGGACTAATGGCCTTCCTCTTCTGGCTTCAGGCCTCTCGAAGAGAAAGGGTATCTTGGTTCGAGTCCAGTGGCTGTAGAGCACCAGCCCCTATCGCTGAAGCTTTCTTTGGCGGCATGACAAAGGTCGACGCTTGCCGAAGGTGGTCGAAGCTCAAAAAGTGGAAGTGAGTTCATCGGAATAGGTTAATGGTTAACACTCTTCGTCCTTCGAAGCGTTATTTCCCTAAGGATATAACAATCTTCAGACGAAGGTCATGAAGGACATACCTTCATCACATCAGCGTATATTAATGGAAGACGAAGCATATGAAACATGAGAAATAACACGAATAATCATATAACATTGTTCATATATTGTTTTTTTATATAATCATGAATGGATAAGAACAATATTGAGTTACATTAATACCTTCGGCTTGAAGGAAAGTACAAGCGTGAACAGTACAGGAGTACTGTTCACCTATTTATAGGCACGGGTCGCAGCCCATGTAAAATTACATCCAAGTCCTTTGCTTTTGATAACAACTCTATAATAATCTATTGAGGTCTAAATAGTCTTTTCCTTTTTAAGTCGGTTTCCTCTTCTCCGCTATCATGCCGAAGCTTCCTTGCGCACAACTTCGGTTCTGCTCCATCCTTCGTTCTCTTTGTGTTTATCCGTACAGCAATTGTCTGAAGAGTCCATGTCTGAAGGTACCTGTTCATGTATTATACTCCAGAGATATTGTCAAATCTCGTTTTTGAGGACCTTCGGAAGCCGAAGGCCCCCAACAGTACTAGAAGGCTTTCAACGATGTATGCACCTTTATTGGCACGAGAGACTTAGTCCAAGAGCACATTGCCTATAGGGTATGGCCTCTTATTAATGACTAGGAAATGCCGAAGGAGACTGCTGCCAGGTCTAGCCAAGGCGGCTTGATTTATTTGAAATATACCTTCAGATACAGAGATCAGTTTGATGAGCCGAATGATGACTGGCTGAGCTGTGTTGAGGCGTCTAGCGATGAGTTGCTTGGGGCCTACACAAGGGCTGAAGGTGATGCCATGACTTTTGCCTTTGAAAGTTGAGGCAAGAAAAGACTAAATAGAGTTTTTGATGTTATTGGTTTTGTATACCCAGATTATAGCTATCCCTCGCGAAAGCAGGGAAAAAAGAGAAAAACTGCTACTTCGGCCATCTCTGCTACACCAAAGGGTAAGAAGATCAAGGTTTTGATGCACCGGCCTAGGTACATTGAAACAGCTAGGGTGCCGAAGCTTGCTGAAGGGACATCTTCCACCGTTGAGCCAGGACGGTCTGCTCCTGCCAGCTCCAAGGAAGAATCGGCTGAAGTGCCAAAGATTCCTGCAACCGAGTCAGCCGAGGTGCCGAAGCAAGCTGCCGAAGCTAAAGGAAAAGCGGCCGAAGAGTTAGAGCTTGGGGAAACGGCAGGGCCACCAAAAATCTTGAGCCCGCCACCGGAGCCAGAATTGCCGAAGGTATTGAAAGCTCCTGCAATAACTCCCAAGAGGAGGAGGATGGCTAGCGTGCTGGACACTATCTTAGAGTCGACAAGGGCATCAACTCCTACTCCTGCTAAAGAGACTGCCGAAGCTACTACAGCTCGCGTTGAAACCGAAGCTGGGCCGTCAGTGCCCACTGAAACAGAGCCTGCTGGAACTGAGCAGAGTGTTGAACAAGGACCTTTAGACGTCGGTCTGGCTCTAAAAAAAAGAAGACGCGCCCGAGAAGGTTGAATCTCCTATTCCCGAAGCACCTACTGAAGGACTTGACTTTATTATTTGACACGCTTCGGGAAAAAAGTTGTCTGAAGAGGAAATTGCATAAGCCAAACACTATGCCCGGGAACTGAAGTACCCGAAGGTGGCCTTGGTGTATAATGACACCAACGAAGATGACTTTCTATACTGCCTCCCGGACAATAAGGAAATATCTGTTTGCCGGGAGATGGCAAAAAACATAGGATTTCCGAAGCTTGAAGTTGGCCGTTCTGCTATGTCGAAGGATGACCTCGTAGACAGCCTTGCATACAATAGTCTGAAGGTACAGAAGTTATGGACTTATAAGCAGATTATTTTTTGTGTCTTTTATTCTTGTGCTGATTCTTTGTCTCCCTTCTTTTTTGTAGGGCTTAATTCTAAGCAACGCTTTGAGAGCACAGAAGAATGCTGAGGATGAAAGTTGCCAGATAGCCCTTGGTAACCTTCGGTCAGAGGTTATCAAACTAAGGAATGAAGCTGCAGAGAAGGACAAAATTCTGCTCTCCTTGGTGGACAGAGTCAAGGCTAGTGAAGCCAATCTTGCCACGCAGTCCGAAGCTCATAGAGCCGAAATTGAAAACTTAAAGAAAAACTTGCCAAGAAGAATGAAGATTTTGAAGTGGCTAAAGCAAAACAGGAAATAAGCGAGTGGACTAGAGCAAATTGCAAAAGAATGTAGATGAGCTTCGGGAATCAAAGGAGCGATATTACAAAAAATCCTTGGATTGTGCCAAGAAGCTAAAAGATAGTTTTGCAAAGGTGGGTGCTTACTCATCCGAGCAAAAATTTATTAGAGGCGATCTCGAAGGAATCATCGAATGGATCGGTGAAGAAGCCGAAGCTTTTGAAGAGATCCTTAGTGACCATGGTGATTTCTGCGCCTTTGCCGGTGCCAGAGGGGTTGCAGAGATTTTGAAAAAATCTAGCTGTGAACATGTTAAAGCTGCAACCCAGACAGAGGCTGTCTTCACTGTGGAGAACACGAAGGATCCTTCGGCTGAGGCGACTCTGATGGGCGGAAAATTTTACTCCAACGTTTGGATGAAAGGCGGCCGAGAACTAGCCGATTAAGCTATAAAGAAGAATGAGAAAGAAACCCATGAAGCCCGAGAGGAAGCCAAGCGAGCCGAAGAGGCTGCCGAGTGTGCAAGGCACATAGGTATTTTAATTATTTCATAGCTTCAGTATTTTTTCTAGCTTTGGATTAACAACTTATAACTTTTACTGTAGCTGAACTTTCACCGCCACCTGAGCCATATGATCCCGAAGCTGATCCAGCAATGAAGGCGGCATTGGAAACTATAAGAATTGCTGAAGAAGCTATTGACGAAGCTGTCAACAAACTTCTAAACGAAGCTGCTGAGAAAATTTTGAAGGAAGACTAGATTTTTTGTGTGGCTAAGAAGTGTAACATTTGTGTGATGTAATATTCATACAAGTTAAACATTGTATATCTATGTGTATATTAGTGTAATATATTTCTTTGTGATGCATGAAATTTGCGTACGTACCATTTTGAGCCTTCGGTGAAAAAACACCTTCCCTTCTTTTCATGCTTCATAAAGAAAAAACCCTTCTATAGCACAGCTATTGCATGACTGTTGTCGACAGAAATTTTTCCTGGTGTATAAGATTGTAATTGTTGAAGGGTTGCTTTGTGCCCTGGCACATTGTTCCATTCATCATATGTTTTGAAAGAAACATCTTTCCTTCTTCTCAATTTTGTTGCTGATGTGGCATGATGTATGATGTAATGCTATGCTGAATGATGCGATGATATGATGCAGCATGATGTTTATGCCGAAGACATGTCCACACAGAAATACCCTAACTCTGCATCCCCTTAGGGACGTCTTTTGAGTCTCTTCACCTTATATTTCGGTGATATTTAAGCTCTGTATCCCCTTAGGAATGACTTTAGAGCTTCTTCACCTTCGATTTTAGTGGTATTTAAGCTCTGCATCCCCTTAGGTATGACTTTGGAGCTTCTTTACCTTCTATTTCGGTGGCATTTTGGCTCTACATTCTCTTAGGAACGACTTTTGAGCTTTAGGACTTACTCTGCGCTCCCTTAGGAACAACTTTTGTGGCTTCGGAACTTACTCTGCGCTCCCTTAGGAACGACTTTTGTAGCTTCGGAACTTACTCCGCTCCTTTAGGAACGACTTTTGTAGCTTCGTAATTTTGTTAAGAGGAAGCATTCCACTCGATGATATGAGCAATATCATTACATGAAATTGGAATTTAATCCTTCGTGAATTGTTTTTCATACAAAAAAGACAGAAAAAACAAAGATACACCAGAGGTAGGATATTCTTCAGTAGATGTGCTTGGATTCAGGCACAATGCTATTGACTGTGCGAGCTTCAGACTCCTCCCGAAAATCGCGATGTTATTATTATAACACATCAGAGGAACGAATCAGAGGAACGAATAAGCGGAATGGTGTTATTATTACAGACCAGTAGTATATGAGTGCAGAAGTATTATTATTACAAACTCAGGAGGCAAAAACCCCTCCCGTACAGAAGTATAATGTTTTTCAAAAGGAGGACAACATCCTCCCGAGGCTTCACTCTTGAGATTCTTCTTTTGGCACCACCTTAGAGCAAAAGCAACAAAAGTTTGCTGCTTTCTCACCTACAACAACATGGGTTCGAAAACCCTGAGTATGAAGTGTACTTTCGCAAGTCTTACCCGTCAAAATAAAAGACTCTCAAGGATATGTTGGCTTGAGGGAGTCAAGGTAAGGCTAAATCAAGAATCAAGACTCCGTTTGCAAAAATGCTTACTAATAGTGGATTCTTAAAAATCCAGTTTTATTAGCAAGTTAAGTCATTACCTGAATCTAGAGTTCTTTCTACTCTAGTTCAAGCACTTGGCCTATACTAGCCATCCTTTTATCATCCCTTTAAGTTTACTAGAATGCTACGTGTAGGTCAGTGACCAAGTCTTCATGTCCGAGAAGTAACGACGATCTGAATCGATTAATACCCAGCTGGGGATCTCCAATCACACGACATATGTAGCACTTAACCCTTGCATATATCAACTCGCCGCCGGGGTTCTTAAGACCAGATCAGGTTCACGCCAACCGAGAGCACAGATACACCACCGTCCAGCCTCTTGCCACGGAGGGTACACGCTACTCTCACCATCTCTCCACTCCCATTGCAGGTTGTCTTATTCTGGTATTAGTCTGCCCGAGGCAAAGCTTACCCATGATGAGGCATGTGACCAGTTAAAAGATCCTCAATCATCAAGCCTACATCGACACGGTCCTTAATTGACGCAGACGGAGACACTACACTGAGACTCTCTTCTCGTGCAAGTCACCTGCCCGGTCTCAGCTTTATCATTTAAAACCCAAAGTTTGGTACCTGGCAGAGGTACATCTTTTCCGATGTTGAACCCATCATGGCCATGATGGATCCACCTCAAGTTTTATTTTTAAAAACAACCCATCCCACTTGGAGCATCATCTTTTGTCAAAAAAAACATTTTGTTTTTGTAGAGCAAGACTAAGCATCAGAAAACCCTTTTCATAAAATAGGTGATCAAGGAAAAGTAATCAATTTTCCAAGGAAGGAAATGCATCAATTGTTTAGCACACAACTCCTATCACCTAATGCATCAAGCAAGTGACAAAGATTTTAAAATAGCAAGGAGGTGGCAAATGCACCGGGGCTTGCCTTGTGTTATAGGAGAGTCGGTCTCTGCTCCATAAATATTGAAATAAAAGCAGTTCCCGGCAAGTGGGTCTTTAGGTGGTGGTGGTGTAGCTTCTCTTTCAACCACTATCTCTTCCTCGTTCTCTATATATATAACCACATATATATAACCATGAATGCTCATGTGATGCTTATGAAAATGTAATGATAATAAAGGTACATCATATTAGGTCTTGAATACAATTTTCCTTCATGGTACTCCAGGAAATTAGGGTTTTTGGAATTAGTATTTTATTTCATAGGGCAGACACTACTTAGAAGATTAGGGTTTGGGGGTTTAGGTATCAAACATTGTCCAACTCATGTCTAACTTCACTCATGGGTTCTAAATACCATATTAGGCTTATCCAAAAAGTTTAGTAATTTTTGGAGTTATTAAATAATTTCTAAAATTCCAGAGGTATAGATTTAAGCCCTTTTAAATACTACATAATTCCCTATTTGGACTAAAAATCCTAAGACTATTTTTATTAAATACTATAGAAATTTAGGAGTTTAACAAAATTGTCTCATAGTTTTAGCATTTTCTAGAATTTTCTATGGATTTCCTAAGTCTGGCAGAAAAAGAAAAAGGGGAAGCATCAGCAGTACTGGGCTCAATCTGGCCTGAGACGGCCCACGATAGGCGAAATGCCCCCGTGCGCGCGCCCGCGCAGACGATTTTGTGCAAAGGCCCCTGGCGTTTTAAACAACTTGAAAAGAGTCTAAAGCACTATTTCCTGAGTCACTGACCATTACAAAAAAAACCCCTATACTTCTATTTCTTCTCAGTTCTTGGTCCATGATGGGACCAAGCCAAACACCTGGCCGAGCTATGGTTTCACGGCGATGGCGACCCAGACAGAGAGCAACAAGCTCATAAACATCAAGCATAAGTCTATCCGAGCAAAAACCCTCACTTAGTTTGAAAGATTTGACCCTAATTGGAGCTTGTTCAAGGTCACGGCGCGGAATGATCCTAGTGATCGCGTTCTGGACATCTAACAGCAGTGATGCTAAAATTGAAGCTCGGGGGAGCTTCACGGGTTCACCAGAGACTATGTACACGTTTGAATTAGGACTGAACAGGGATAGGAAAGTGGGTCGACAAAGAGGGTGTTCGTGGCGGCGTTCTACGGGACGACTGGGTTTTCCAGAGTTTGGGCTTTGGTAGAGTTCAATTGGCCGACACCATGAGCAATACGAGGCTAAAGGCAAGCTAAAACAAGAGGCAATTGGGTAGATACTGACCCAAGGAGGGCAAGCCATGGATGGGTCCTTCACGGCGGCGGAAGCGACCGATCCCAGGGAAATCCGATGATCTCCGATGATGGTGGATAGAACAGGGTGGCTAGTGAGCCGTTAGCTTTGTACTAAGAGACGAAGAGCAGTGCACGGTCAATTTGGATGACGGGGGTGAGGGCGCGGTGAATTTATAGGTCTGGTGATCTATGGCGACGGCCAAGGTGATAACCTTCACCGGATTTTGCTGGCAACCAACGACGACGTCGGGCGCGGTCCTTTTCTAGGGGTTTGACACGTCTCGCCGCGACAGTAACGCGATCAAATCGACGATGTGGATGAACGGAGGGAGGCGGCGCCGATGACCAGGCATGGCCGCAAAGATCAGTAGCCGCGTGGCGGCAAGAATAGTTGCCCTCCACCGCGGCGTTCTTACCCAACTCGTGAATATCGTCGCGAAGAGATGCCCGCCGAGCGCCTAACTGGAGCATGGCACGAATCACCGCGTGGATCGGCGCCGGCGGCGAGGTGCTCTGTACCAGAGATATTTCTGGTACTGTAGCAACACGTTTGTTCTTCAGAACGACTGTCAGAGCACAATCAGGGGCGATTTTATCCAAATTTTATGTGGCAACTTCATCACCTGTCTGCATCAAAGTTGTGGATCTATAAACCATCTTCAATTTTGCTATAGCATCCCCAGCCGAATTCCTACCGGATGCTACTCAAAATTGATACTAAAATTATGTTAATGTCACTGGTGGCCAAAGTTCAGTTCGAAAGCTTACTGACAGCCCAATTTCAAACCTATTTATCTCCCATTTCTGTGCAACACTAGTGCTAGGACACTTAATTAAATTTGTTCTCCTTACATATCTCTACAACTTTGCTATATGGACTATTAGCAAAAACCTTAAGAATCCTGAGATGTAGAGCTCCAAAGTCAGCCTTATTCAACTGAATTCAGACTTAGCCATATGAGAGGTATAGGTTGTCTTTTTGCAAATAAGCCCAAATCTCATAATTTGATTTGCAAATCCTCAAATGTGTGAAACATATGATTTGAGGTGCCCTAATACCTTGGTTTTTGCACTTTGTTCCAAAAGTGCACCAATTTTACACTTAGCCCCCTAGGGTTCCAATTTAGGGTTTTCTAGGGGTCTTTTCAGGGTTTTTAGCATTTTAGGGTTTTGATGCCACTTAAGTCCTTCCAAGGGGATATCTTAGGGTCATTTCTCATATCTTTTGAAGTTCTCTCATGCTTGGGCTTCCCTTATATCCATAGGCCCAGATTTAGGGTTAAGTACTTTACACTAGAGTTAACCACACATCAAGTCATATCAGTACAACATTTTTGAAATTTTTACCTAGTGAATGCACTCTAGGTGTGACAAACACATGATATGGTAATGATCATGATGTTATGCTCAAGTTTTAGTGATAGTAACACTAGGGGTGTTATAGTATATATGATGCAACGAATCTGGGAAGGCAGTTCACCTATGCATGCGTCAGCAATTATATCGGGATAAACAGATTGAGTAATGTGCATAAACCATGCAAAAAGAATCTGCTGACGCGCAAATCATGTGGGACAACTTTACAAGTTTGTTCAGTGTTTACGACTGCATAAGAACATGAAACGTAACATCATAAACCATGTAATATCGAGATGTCAGACCATTTATGCTATTGTATATACGTGACCAGTGTTTGCGTAGATATGGGTTGGTTTGAGATTAGAAAAGTAGTGCTGTAAAATCACGATAAATGTGGGACAGTTACCGCTTTATTCTTAACGTTACGGTTTGAGGAGCATTAAAATAAGGAAGGAAATATTCTTTTGAGACTTTGGCATAACTTTGTAGTAGCCTTTCCTATACGATAGCAGAAGGACCATATTCTTGTGCTCTTGGCAGTGGTTAATGACGACGGGAGGACATATAGAGGACATAGATCAACTAGGTACGTCTACTGGCATGGACATCGTAGTTGTACCTGATGTTGTGACCAGAGACGCAGACGGTGTAGCTGTTACTCCACCGACGGCATTGAGGGCACCTAGAAATATTGATGACAACACAAGATCGGTAGAGATGGTAGGAGCAGATCAACACATCCCCATAAGACATATTGGGGCGCATGATCAGGACACACCTCACATTCTGCAAAGCCATGTAAGTTCCGATAAGATCATAATATCAGTTACGTACATACTTTTGTAGTGTTGTAGCAGCACCAAAGTAAGTTTGGGTGTCATTGATTCATAAATGTTAAATTTCTGTGCATAGCCAGACAATATTGATATAAGAATGATACCTAAAGTTGGTATGACATTTTGTAATGTGGACGAGACGTATAATTTTTATAGTCGATATGCATATGAGGTTGGATTTCCGTTGAAGAAATATAGGGAGCGGAAGAATTATAAATGGTTGAATTGTTCAATGGAAGGAAAGAATGCTGAAAGGGGAGTTGGAAATCCAAGGAGGTGTAATACTTGTTCGAAACGAACACAGTGCAAGGCTGGGATGAAACTTAAAATTTATGATGATGCTAAAGAGAATGTTATTTCTGTACGGATTGATCTGGTTAACATTGAGCATAATCATGAATTCTTAAAGGAAGATACAGAAAAAGGGCAATTGCAATGCAACAAAACTCATGATCGTGATTATATGGAGTTCCTTAGTGCGATGCAGGAAAGCAGGATTTCGCAACATTGCATTATGGATTTTGTTTCGGAAATGCATGGTGGTCTAGAAAACGTTCCAATAACCGTGTAGTACATGAGTAACATGTAAGTGTATTCTTTATTGACAAAATGATTATTTATATATTAATAGGCATATCTTAAAAAGGTGTAGCGCATAATCATTATGTTTTGACAGGAAGAAAGCATGGCAAAGGGAAAGAAATGCAAATGATGTGTCGAAGCTATTATCTTTTTTTCATTATGCAAAAAAGATAATCCACATTTTTCTGACTTTCAACTGGACAAAGAAGGGAAGATTTTAAGCATATTTTGGTCCCATGCTAGCCAGCAAGCCGAGTACATTGACTTTGGTGATGTAGTTACCTTTGATACTACACATAAGACTAATATGTATGATAAGCCATTAGGCATGTTTATTGGTTCGAACCACCACCTACAATGCACAATATTTGTGTTTGCTTTACTAGGAGACGAGACAGTCGATACATTCAAGTGGGTCTTCAAAACGTTTAAAACATGCATGGGATGTGACGGACCACGAGTAATGTTGACAGGTATGTTGTATATAAATGGTTCGTATTGATTAAACACATATTATATGCTATCGTAATTTTATTTATAATCATGTATAATTTTACTTAATAATATATTTCATAATGTTATGTAAATGTTTCGATTTCAGATCAAGACCCCGCGATGCCAATCGCACTAGGCAGAGTCTTCCCAAACACAATACATCGGTTGTGTTTGTGGCATGTGCAAAACAGGTATATGCCCCACTTGAATGAATTGTATGCAAGATTTGAGGAAGTGGATTTCAAAACAAGGTTCCAATCTATAATACATCATCCATTGAATGAAATGGACTTCGTGATCGCCTGGCAAATGATGCTAAATGATTTCCAGCTACACGAGAATAACACTCTTGTCAGATTATATGAAATACGTAAAGATTGGGTACCCACATTTTTCAAAGGAGACTATTGTGGTCTTATGGTCTCTACACAACGTAGCGAAAACATGAATAAGCTGGTGAAGATTGCCCATGTGGATGCAAACACACCGCTTCATCAATTTGCAAAGCAAATGATGAAGCTCCTACATAGTAGGAATATGAAAGAAGCCAAAGAGGCACTATGATGCATGGTAAGTGACAAAATGAATAACATTTGTTTATACTATTTAACAAAAACGGGGAATAATCTAGTATTGTATAATTTGCAGGGTCAAAAGGATACAACTACATTGTTTATGTTTAAAATAAGAGTTGCGAGGGCATACACTAAGGCTGTAATGACAAGGTTCTAGGAGATAGTAAAATATGCAACTGCATACCGAATAGACCGTGATACAGATGGTGATGTAAATGATTTGGTGGTGAAACATACTACAAGATCGAATAAAATTGTTTGGGGACAACACCAATTCAAAATAAGGGCTAATGTGGATTCCGGTAAGTATTCATGTGAGTGCAAGCAGTGGGAGCATACAGGTGTGTTATATTGAACAAATCATGCTATATGAAATGATGAATTATTATTATGTAACACTATTTGCGAATAATATATGACATATTGTATGGTTATCAATTGTAGGACTATTTTGTGTTCATCTTGTACGTGCATTCATGCATCTCCAGATTGAACGGATCTCGAGTGAGTACATTTTGCAACAATACACAAACTCGGCGCGACAGGATGTGGCTTTTTCAAGAGACGATAGGAATTTGAAAGGAAAGGATGGAGAAACTAGATCATATAGATAGAAAATGTTGCTTAAAAAGGCAATGAAGGTAGTACACCATGCGAGTCTATCTAAGGCTGGGAATGATAGAGACCTAGAGATGAAGAACGAACTACTAGGGTTATTGATGCGTGTCGAGCCTGATATAGGTACTGGTGAGAGTTGTGGCACTAGTGGTGGCGATGACATCCAGGTACGCACATTGTGTTTTTATGAATACAAATTTATGATTTTCCATGTGCATAAATAATTTATCAAATGTCGATAATGATCCATGTTTGTAATTTAAATGGTACAGGTCGAAGCGTATGAAACAGAAGACGTAGTAAGAGATGATTTACTGTAAGGCCCAAAAATCTGTATAATAAAAAATATAATAATAATAATAATAAAATAAATATATGAAGAAATAAAATAGCAATTTCAGTGATCTCAAATTATACTTGAGTATTGAAAATTAAGGACAAAATTTTTGAAAACTAAGAATTATTTTAGAAAAGAAGTAATAGAAAAGTTTCCTATGCAACTAAATGATTATGCATATCATAAAATGATGCACCATAAGCATTTATTTACATGAATATTTAATTTTGAAGTAACTTTTGTAATACCCTAGGTGTTTAGCACCACTAAAAATTTAAGCATGGCATCATCTTGAGCATTATCATCACATGTGGTCATCCATAACAATTGACCATGTGTTGCATTCAGTCTAAAATAATATAACTTGTTTTGCCTATGCATGGTTTAGGGTGAAGTTGTGTTTTGGTTTGGTAAAACCCCGATTTAAGATTGAAATTGGGCCATTTAATTTTAGGTTCTCGAGAAAATCAAAGTTTGGGGAAAGTTCTATTTTATTTCTCGGGATAAAAGGTTTAATTTGTTACCAAATAAGTCGATTGGCCTGGTAATGGATGACTAATCGCAAAATAATTACCGGCGTTGGGTAATAATAGTTTTAGGAATCAAAATTAGGTTTTGCGGTTCGTGACGCATTAATTCAGACCGACACGGATTTAATTAAAAAAATTTAGATTCAAAATAAAGTCAAGTACGAATTATTCCAAAACTTTTGTATCATGAATTCTAATCAAGCGCAGCCGTAACCTTAAGATAAAATTAGGATTATTGTTAGTAACAATTTAAATGTGAGAGAAGAATAGATAATTATTAGGGATATATGAAAACAATGTAGGAGAAAAAAGGATCCGTCATTCTTATCTTTAGTAAACGTGCACAATATTTAAGAAGCTTTCTCACGTCACTTTTCCCAGTAAAAATCTCTCGTACGCTCACTCCCTGGAAGCTTCTCTCACCATCTCCATTTTCCTGTGTTCCCACGTAGTTGTTTGTTGCCGTGCGTGTACATCGGCACTTGTATTCCACGCGTCATCTGCTGGAATACGATTTGTATACACTCAGCTCTCTCCACGGAAGCTCTCAGCTGCTAAACACGTCGCTGAGAAAAAAATCTCTACCGCATCACTTCTCCTGTCCTTATCTCTGTACAAGGTGCTGGAATACTTGTAGTGACGTATCGTACATCTCCTCAAATCACGAGCTAGCGCTCTGGTTCCTAGAAGAAAAATCGCACTGCTGTTTGATCCTCTCGCGAGCTCGGCTTCTAGCTGCAGTCCGGTGTTGTCTTCAGCCACCGCACCTGAAGCCTTCAAAGTAACTCGCCTCTCTATTCTTCCACGCGGCACCAGACACATGTCTCTCCTCTGCCTCCCTCATCGGCCACGCTCCCTCCCCGCTGTTTTCTCTATGGCCCTGTTTGGCATAGCTGGTGCTTGTTGAAAAAGCAGCTTATCTGAGAAGCTAGTAAAAAGCAGCTTCTGCTTGTTGGCTGCTTTTAGTGTATTCTGAGAAGCAACTGAACTGATAAGCTGCTGCAGAAGCTACCTGTTTGGCAGAACTTCTGCTTAAATTTGTGAAGAAGCTGAAAATAAGCTGTGCCAAACAGGGCCTATGTCACCTCCTCGCCGAGCTACGCGCTGCCAACCGCGCCGGTGAGCTCGCTCAGGTCCGAGCTCGACCTCCCCAACGCCCTGGACACCGAGGTCCCACGACGCGACGCGGTGATGAACTCGCCTAGGTTCGGCATCCTGCTCCGGCTCGGCTTTGTCCACGTCTGCACCCCACCATCACGCTATTGGTGAATCAATCGCTTGGTGGAGTAATTTTCTAGAGACTAGTCATCACCGTGAAGACTCGTGACAATTTATTTTCTTAGTCTTCGACTCTTCGCTGCAACAAAGGCAAGCCCCGGTGCATCCACCACTTTCCTTATTGTTTACAAAACTTTTATCACTTGATATGATGCATTAGGTGGTAGGAGTTGTGTGATCAAACAATTGATGCATTACCATCCTTGAGAATTTGAATAATCATTTCTTGATACCTATTTTATGAAAAACTAGTGTCGCTTAGCCTTGCTTAAAGTGATAAGATTTTGAAATTTATTTTAATTACCTGTTATTGTTATGTGTGAATGAACTTGAGTTAGATAATTAATATGAGACCAGGCGAGTGGCTTGCATCGTGAAATGAGTCGGTGTAGTGCTTCGCCTGTGTCGATTAAGGACCGCTCGATGTAGGCCTGTTGTGGTTGAGACTTTGCAACTAGCCAGATGCCCCGGTAAGCCTGAACCCGGTTATTCCATACGTGAAAAAACAACCGTGCACTAGGCGTGGGAGATGGTGGGAGTAGCGTGTACCCTCCTGGCTAGAGGCTGGATGGAGGAGTACTGTGCTCTCAGGTAGCGCGGACTGGCTCACATTGTGGAGGATCTGTGAGAACGGTTGACATATGCAAGGGTTAAGTACTACATATGTCGTGTGGTTAGGAATCCCCAGTTGGGTATAGTCGGTTCGAATCGTCATTGCTCCTCGGTTATGGAGACTTGACCCTCCGACCACTCATCATAGTTAATAAGTGAAACATGAATTGGCTAAAAGAAAGCTAGATAGGACAAGTGAATGCTCTAGATCAGAAAAATCTAGAATCAGATAAGAACTTAAATTGATAATTAAAAGATGGCTTAAGGATCTACTGTTAGTAAGTTTTTCTGCAAAATGAGTCCTTGATTATTGCTTAGCCTTACCTTGATTCCTAAAAGCCAGCATATCCTTGGAGTCTTTTTCCTTAGTCAGGTAAGACTTGCGAAAGTACACTTCGTACTCAGGGTTTTCGAACCCATGTTGTTGCAGGTACTAGATTTGTGCTGCTATCGATGGTGCTAAGTGCCGGTGGGCTCGGTCTCCCTATAAAAGTATATCCCATCTTTATCTTCTTTTTGAGGATTGTCACTTATGCTAGCATGTAATCCAAATTTATAAATATTTTATAACATTTCAAAGTATAATATTTTAATCACCTTTGTAATCACTCCGATAATGTAAACTTATTGTAATTTGAAAGCTTGTAATAAAAATTCCGCTGCAAAAACTTTGTTATGTGATTTGTGTTTACTTAATCTTGCGATCTTGGTGGTAGTGGTTTATCTGAGGTCCCATGGGACACTCGGACAGATCCTGTTAAGTTATCGGGCACACATGCACAGCTGTTTGAGATCTTTGAGACAAGGATAGGTGCATGTGGGTCCTATAATTTGGGAGGATCCGCCACAACTTTTAATTCTTATCCTACATTCAAAATATTATTTTTATAAAAAAAGAAAGAAAACAATATGAGTGTGTTTCATATCTCAAACATCTACCAAACAAGTAAAATAATTAAAATAAACATATATCTATTGCATCATGTTAGAGTTTATTTGTATGTGCATTTAATAATAATAATATTCATATTAATACAAATGAACTCATTTGAGAATTTAAAAGAACAACTTGAATGTTTGGAAATGAGTAAATAATCAAGAAAGGGAGAAAAGCTATAAAATATACCGAAAATTGCACATGAATATATTGGTCCTTTTAAATGCACAATATAATCTGAGTGTGGGTTTACCACAAGTTTGAATTTGATTTGGAAATGGGAATTTGAATTTGGAAAGGAGGATAAAGGAAAATAGAGAAGGAAAGAAAGATTATGCAACATAAAATAAATTTATAAATAAATAAATTCATCACATATTGGGTATGTTCAGGTTTTACTTTTAATCTGAGGAAAATTTACCACAGGATTTGAATTTGGAATTTAAGTTTAAAATTAGAAAGGGAAAAACAGAAAAAGAAAAGAAATAGGAAAGAACCTATCTGGGCCTCGGAGCTCCATTCTGGCCCACTTAACCACCCTGTTGCGCTAGCCTAGTCAAGGGGTGATGGCGCCGACAGGTGGGCCCCCCGTGGCAGCTTCACAATCACGCGCGCGGCCCAATTCTCTGTACTCCGCCCGTGCTCTCGTCGACAGTAGGACCCATGGGTAGCCACTCCACTGCTCGCTCCCCTAGCCATGCGTGTTTGGTATGCCTAGCAGGTGGGCCCAGCAAGTCAGGGTTATCCCTTCCGTTAGACGCGCGCGGCTACTGAACCAGGTACGTCGCCCAGCCGTCACCTCAACCACCATGCCGACGTCTCCGGGGCCGTGCGCGGCAAACTCACCGATGCCCAATGAAAAGCCAAAGGACCCGCTGGACTACTCGGTCGGAGGCCTTGAGTACTTATGTGGCATGATGTCCTTTCCATCGCACTCAAAACCACTGAACGGTTCTGTAATCGTCCCTCTCGCCATTGCCATCGATGGTGAAGGAGAGGGAGAAGGGGGAGGGCATCGTGGGCTGGTGCACCGTCGTAGGCTCCAGCCGTAGCGCTGGAGGACTAGAATCGTCCTGACATTCATTGGAGTGCGGGTGCATTTGGCGGGCATCACCGGTCGACTCCGTCACGGATCCGCATTGCCGTGGGGCGCCGTCGCCACTGCAATTGAAAGGGAAATAGGGTCAAACCTTTTCCTATAAATAATTTTGGTGGTTGAATGCCCAACACAAATATTGGACTAACTAGTTTGCTCTAGATTATGTATTCTACAGGTGCATAAAGGTTCAACACAAACCAATAAAAAGATCAAGTTAGGGTTCAAAAGAAATGAGCAAAAGAAACCGAAGAGAACCCTGGCCAGGCGCACCGGACTGTCCGGTGCACCAGGGTCGATCGACTCCAAACTCTTCACCTTCGGGTTTCTGAGGCCGCGCTCCGCTATAATTCACCGGACTGTCCGGTATGCCATTGGACTGTCCGGTGCACCAGTGGAGCAATGGCTACTTCGCGCAACGGTCGCCTGCAAAAGCTGAATTCCAGATGAACAGTGCGCGAACAGTGCGCAGCAGAGCAGCGCAGCCGTCAGAGGCACACCGGATAGTGAACAGTACCTGTCCGGTGAGGCACCAGACTGTCTGGTGCCACATGAAGACAACACTCCAATGGTCGAAACTGCCAGGACCCTAACGATTGGGTGACGTGGCTGGCGCACCGGACAGTGTCCGGTGGCGCACCAGACTGTCCAGTGCGCCCATCGACAGCAGCCTTCCCTAATGGCTACAAGTTGGTTGGTGGCTATAAATACCACCCCAACCGGCCATCTCAAGAAGTGGGAGCCCAAGCAACATTCCAAGTCATATAGTTGACATATCCAAGCCCTCCCAACCACTTCCATTCATTGATCTATCTCATACACAAGATTTAGGCCACCACAAGCAACACAAGTGCCACAAAAGAGAGATCAAGCAAAAAAGAGCTACTCGTGTGAGTTTAGCCTTAGTGCCTTGTGAGAATCATTGAGAGAAAGCGTGTGCTACATTTTGTGATCATTTGAGCATGGAGTTTTGACTCCCATTCATTGTAAAGCTAGCAAGAGCCCCTTATCTTTGTGGTTGGCCATGCAGAGACTTTGATCTTTTGTTGACAAAGAAGAAGAAGCACTCGCCGGTCTTGGTGATCGGTGGAGAGGGGGAAAGGGTTGAAAAAAACATGTCCTTAGTGGACTCCTCAACGGGGATTAGGTTCTTAGTGAACCGAACCTCGGTAAAACAAATCACCATTGTCACTTGTGTTTATTGCTTGTGATTTGTTTGTTGTCTCCCTCTCTAAGTTCTCTTGCACTATTCTTTGCTAATATCACTTTGTGTTGCTTCAAGTTAAATTCTCATTTAGAGAAGCAACACCTTGCAAGAAAGAATTTGTGTTATTCCTCTTCTTGTATAAGCCCTCTTGCTTTATTCTCTATAAACACTTTAGTTGTGTTGATTTGTCAATTCTGCATTCTTTGAAAGCAATACTCTTTGCAAAGGACTTAGTTTTTATACTCCGATAATTGTGCATCTTGTTCTAACCACTAATCAAGGGATCTAGTTGGGGTTTAAAGTTATAATTTTTAGGTTTCGCCTATTCACCCCCTCTAGGCGACTTTCAGCAATCCAAGTTAATTGGCCTCCCCTCTGGCCCAGCATCGTCTCTGCCATGCGTAAAAACCTGTTGTTGGGGTAGTGGGGGTTCGGTTGGGGCCGTTCACCGTGCTCCAGCGGGTGCGCCGCCGTGCGGTCTGAGCACGCCACCGTGACCCGGTGCGGAGGTAGGAGAAGGATTCCTGGCCGTTCGATCCAGTTGTGTGGCCAGGATTAGATCGTCGCCCTACTATTTGCCTGAACGTTGTGAATCGTTGACTTGCGATCTAGGGCTCAGATTAGACTAAGGAATACCCCTTCGGTGGGATCATCTCGGGCCGTTTGATTCGAATCTGGCGCATGAGAATCGATTCAGGCATGTTAAATCCAGGGCGTCAGTTAGGGATCCCACGACTGAGAACTTGGGTTAGGGCCGATCTAATTTGGATCTCAGATTTTAGATCGGACGGTCCAGAGCTAGCCATACCCTTTCGCTATGCAGAACTTACAAAAGAACCCATGTACTCTATAGATATAATGTCGTCATCCACCACGAGATACTTCTGAGTCTAAGGAATTTTTATGGAATAGCCCATGTGTTTCTCTGTTATTGGCACCCAGTCCAGACAGTGAGAAAAGTTTATAAAATAATTTAGAAAAGGGATTTTTAATGTGAAAACAATTCCTAGAACTTGTTTAATTCATATAAAATTTATATGAAGCCCAAATCAATCCATTCCAATTTATATAATTTTATAATATTATTGTTTATTAATTAGTGCCACTATTTTTACATGAAAGTCATATTAAAATTTATATCCTATTTAATCTTGAACAAAACACACAGAATCTTCAGAAATTCATAACTCCTTCGTTTTAATTTTGATTTGACTCGCTTCAGTTGCGTTAGTTTCGTATAAGTATTTACTACGCAGTAGCAACATTTATTGTACCATGTCTCATATTTTTTTATAATTAGATCTTTATTTAACTCTTGTCAGTCAGTCTTGTTAATCTGCTTATCATTATAATCTACTAAAATATGATCTATGATCAATTTATAATTTAGATTAAAGTTGAATTAATTACTACTATAGGTTATCATTTCTATGGAATTATAAAATAAACATAGAACCTAGTGTTAATCATTTAATCACATCATAACTTGATGACCACGACTCCTATCTTAGTAGTTCTTGATCCCACGAGCTCGTAGCTTCGCGTAGATTATTATTGTTCAATTTGTACTTATGTTTGATGTGATGATTGATTTTACCTATACCATGTTTGTTTGTATTGCTACGACTAGCAGATAGGTCGCGATGATTTGAAGAATCATCCTGGTACCTGGAATCTCAAGTGCCAGACAAATTATGCCTTTGATCCACTTTTGTTACCCAATAATATTCTTTATTATCATTATTCAATGTATAGGTTTAATTTTGATGGGACTCAATAGGTCACCCTAGTCTGTTTATCATTTTTCCCTTGTTTACCCCTGAATCATTTGGGTAGTTATGCTATTGCTTTACATGGTTTTGGGTTAATATTTCATTATATCCATGTTCCAATTATTTTGTTATTTATTTATGTTCATGTCAAGATCATTATTTTTAATTGGAACATGGAGCTTAACTTGAGAAACACGTGCCACCACAAGGGAGGAATGGGACCCCTTGGCTAACTAATTAGGAAAGCTAGTGGAAGACTACCTTACCACAATTGCATCTACATATACACCTAGACATAAGGAAAAATATTTACGAAATAGACAACACAAAATATTCCCTATTAAAAAAATGGATCTATTAAACTAGATATATTTATAAGATAAACTAGATCAACTAAGAATATCCCCACTAGAATATATCAAATAGATCCATTTTATCTTAAAAGATTCACTCTTATCTTAAAAGATTCTTCCTTACCTTAATAGATCCATCTTATCCTAAAAGATTCTCTCTTGCCTTAATAGATTCACCTTATCTTAAAAAGATTTTTATCTTATCCTAATAGATAACTAACTAATCTCGAAAGATTCTATCTTATTCTTAGTAAGATTCATCTTATCTTGAAGAAATCATCTTATCCTAACCACTATACTAACCACCAGGATCTATCCCAAAATAAATTAAGTAGATCTTATCTGGTCTAATCTGATTACACCAATTTAATTCTGATCCCATCTAATCTGGTCAGATCTAATCTAATGGACAAACATGATAGATAATACTGGGAAAATAGATTGGACCCTACTTCTATAAGCATGTTTTAACCTAAATTGGTGCCCTAGATTAACTAGACCACATACAACAACCTAGCCATATGCAACTACCTTAACCACTCGATAGTTGGATAACCCCTCTGTTTTAACCGACAGAGATTCTGACCTACCTACACTATATAATCCATCATATCTCAAAAGATTCTAACATATATTAATAATATATATTCTACCCTAGTAGATTTATCTAACTTAAACTAAGTCTAATCCAGTTATATCTAATCTAATCTAGACCCTACCTAATCTAATATGGTCTAATCTATGTTACAAGTATTAACTAAACCATATTCATATAAATGAGTTTTAAACATAAATTGGTGTCTTAAACCAACTCGTTCGTGAAACCATGACATAGCCTATATTATAGGTTGCCATGACCTAGCCTATGTTTAGGACTCTTTTGAATGAACATATCTCAAATGCAAGAATTCACACACTAAAACAAATTCCCAGTATTCCTCTCTTTTATAAAAAAACTTCTTAGACTTGTAGGACCAACTTTTAGGGTTTACAAATTCTGTACAGGATTGTTTACCTCTCTTATAAATAGATGAACAATATCATGTATAAGATTATATCTGAAGGGCCTTTAGCTTTGTATTGCTTAGCCTTCAAAAAACCTTCACAAATTTTCTCACACAGAGAAGTCGAAAGTATGTTTGTAGTTTTGTTGAATATAAGGAAGAATGAAATAAAGATATGAGATAGGTTTCATACTTCACTATTCATTGTCATTTTATTCAATACTTTTTCGTATATAAACCTTCGTCCTCCAAGCTAACATTTTAGAGAAATGATAACATAAAGATCAAGGTTCGTATCCATTTATGTTGCCTTGATTTTTAATATCTTCAGAGGATTGAAATCAAGTATCAACAACGGTGAAGCAGACATTGATGGAACGTTAAAAGAAAACGATTGAGCCAAACGTTAATTTATGTTTTTCTTTTTATACTGTTTTGTACTTCTCTTTAATAATTTTTATACTTGAAAAAATCGTAAATACAACATCATCCTAATGTAATAGAGTTTTTCAGCAAAATCTTAATTTTTTAAGATTGGAACAAAATTACAAGTCAAACATACGAAAATATTGTTAAACTCTAAAGTAGAGAGCTGCTATACAGTGAAGAGTTGGGATTTATAGAGGAGAGCAGTCCAAAACACCCTTAGGCCCTGTTCGGTTTATAAGGATTGGAGCACCGGATTGATTTTTAGCCAAATTAATTCTCTAATTTATATAAATTTTGATGAGGTAGAACGAATTCTGGTTTATTCGTGTAGAAGCGACCGGGCCTTACTCAGCATGGAACAGGTTCTCTGTCCTCATAACGCCAACCAAACAACGGCAGCTAGCGAGCTCCCGCGGTCCCGCCGCCCCCTGGTCCTCCAAAAAACGGCTGAACCCTAAACCCTCCCTAGCTCCCGCCGCCTCGCTTAACCGCGCCCATGGCCGCCGCCGCTCGCGCCGCCCTCCCGCGGCCCCACCTCTCTCTTTTTTCGTCCTCCCACCGCAGCCCCCATCTGTCCCTCACGCCCTCCTCCGCCCCTCGCCTGCGCAGCGGCGCTGCCACCTCCCCTGCGCTGCAGCAGCACCACCAGGTCACCACGCGCCTGGGCGACGTGATCGAGGCGCAGCAGTTCGACCGGGACGCGCTGAACGAGATCTTCGAGGTGGCGCGGGAGATGGAGGCCGTGGAGAGGGGCTCCCACGGCGCCCCCAGCCGCGTCCTCGAGGGGTACCTCATGGCCACGCTCTTCTACGAGCCCTCCACGCGCACGCGCCTCTCCTTCGAGGCTGCTATGCGGAGGCTCGGCGGGGAGGTCCTCACCACCGAGAATGCGCGCGAGTTCTCTTCCGCCGCCAAGGGGGAGACACTCGAAGGTGAGCTGTTGAGCTTCAGATGCTTTGTTTAATACAGTAGGTTAAATTATGTATGCATAGGTGACGACGAGGGGGTTGTTTGCGTGGAAAAGTCGGTGTCTCAATTGCATTATGGATTCTTTTGAGAGTCGGTGGTGCCTGAGCACACTCGAGTAGGTGTGGAAACGAGCATGCCAAGCTTTCTGCCAGTTAGCAATTGCCAAATTTCCATTTCACTCAAAGTTCCAGTCAAATTTGAGATTAGAACTGGATTTAATCGAAAACAAAGGAAAATGACGTAGTGGATTACCTTGTCAGTTGTAGAAATTAAATTTGTTCTTAATTTGCAATTTGGATCAATTTTTACCATTTTCCGTATCTTGAGCGAATTCGAGGTCACTAACCATGTGTATCCATGATGCAGATACCATAAGAACCGTTGAGGGTTATTCTGATATTATTGTACTGAGACATTTTGAAAGTGGAGCTGCAAGGAAAGCAGCAGATACTGCAAATATTCCTGTTATTAATGCAGGTGATGGACCAGGGCAACATCCAACCCAGGTAAATGTTCACTTTCTGATCTTCCCTCCTGTCTCACTTTAAGAAGTGTCGTCAATTGTCATCCTTGGGGGTTAGATTCTGAGACAGTACTCCTTGAGTTCTTTAATCTTGGCACAAGAGGTAAAAAATGGATTTTTTGAATGATGGTCTAGCAATTGGTTGGGATGTTGCAAATATATTCACAAGTGTCAGTGACCTGTTGGATGGATATTTTGATGTTTGGGTACTTTGCAAGGATAAAAAGGATAGGAAGGTGCACTTGGACTTGAGGATGGACACTCGAGCAAGGGTTTAGTCTGGATACTCTTATAGCATTTTCTTCACGTCTGCTTCTGGACCTGTCTGATGGCCCATTATGTATTTTGTTATATGATGTCGCACTGGACGAATACATATGTACTGCATATTCTTTGTGCCATTTGTTTATAAATTAACTATGGTTTCATTGTGTTGGAACTTCCTGATGGTATATTCTACACCTGCAAGAATTTCTTCTGACAAATCAGCAAAAATATTCACAGAACATGCTACAGATTGCTTTTAGTCATTTACCCAATGGTTCATATGGAATACCCAAGTATCTGCTGCTTCTTGATGATAACTAAAGTCAGTCATACTCGCTGGAGTGCATTTCTATATTTGTATACCAACTTGCTCAAATACCTTTTGTGTTGCATCTATCTTTTGTTTGAAAAATTTACAATATCATTTCTCACTTGCAATTTCAGGCTTTGTTGGATGTGTACACAATAAAGAGAGAAATTGGCACACTAGATGGAATTAAACTTGGTTTGGTTGGTGACCTTGCTAACGGGAGGACAGTTCGTTCTCTGGCTTACTTGATTGCTAAGTACCAGAACATTAAGATATACTTTGTATCTCCTGATGTTGTTAAAATGAAGGTATTAGTCTTTTTTTTTTAAAAATATCTTTGATTTTGTTTCATTTATCTTCTTTTTTATCCATACAGAATAAATGAAATTGTGCTTGTTTATATTCTGTCCGAAGGATGATATCAAGAACTACTTAAATTCCAAAGATGTTGAATGGGAAGAAAGTTCAGATTTGTTGGAGGTGGCATCCAAGTGTGATGTTATTTATCAAACACGTATTCAAAAAGAAAGATTTGGTGAGAGGATTGACCTTTATGAAGCTGCTCGTGGCAAGTACATCGTGGATAAAAAGGTCTTAGATGTGCTGCCAAAACATGCTGTCATCATGCATCCCCTTCCAAGGCTTGATGAGGTTCGAAATTGTCATTATCAATGGAATAATTTTAACAGTATCCATTATTTTCCTTCGTAGTAACCCATTTCCCCAGCGAGGTGTAGTTTGTTGTTCGCATGACCAGATGCACAATAGATGAACTAAATGGCGAAATGTATTTATGGGATGGCACAAGTTGCAATATAAAAAACATAATGCCACTCCACACATAAATGTACTGTTCATCAACCAAAAATGGAACAATCGAACGACACATGAAAAACAATTTGCCATCCACATGAATCTACTGTTTATCAATCTACAAAACTATTTCACATGTAAAACAATTTGCAACATAAAAATTAAAGCATTTGTCGTCGACCAATGCACATATACATGAATTTTGTATGCGATATTAGTATTGAAATAATGGTAATCATCCTGAAATTCTTGACAACAGACAGGAGCAGCCAGTTTTTGAGGAAAAAAAACAGACAGGAGCAGCCAGACCTGTCCGGCCGTAGCCAGATTAGGATTGTCCCTGCCAGAGGCCAGGGCCAGCCGCAGCTGGCTGGGTGTGGCCAGCCGCAGCTGCCTGGCATAGCTGGGTGTGGCCACGTCTGGCTGTGGGCGGAGGCACATCTGGTGGCCGGCTGGGTGTGGCTGGAACCACCCAGATTGCGGCCATGGCTGGTCAGATGGTGGCCAGGTGTAGCCAGGCGATGCTAGGAGGTGACTAGAGTTTTCTAGGGCTATTTACCTTCAAGGGGCGGCTGGTGCAGAGGTCAGAAACTCCATAGTCTCGTGCCAAAATAGAGAAAAACACGTTAGAAGCCAATGAAACCTGGGTGCTGACTGCTGAGGGAGATACATGCTTCCTATCCAGCACGGGAAGTGATGAGTTGTGAGGAGTTTTAGCAAGTTCTTGTTTTTAAGTTCTTTTTTCCAAAGTTGTTGGAGTTTTTTTTTGCCGAAAAGCTTAAATTGCGAGTTAATTTACAAAGCTTTTGTAGTTGTTCTAACTAGTTAGGTTGTCATCAGTAGATCGTGGAAAATAGGAGATTTGCACTGTAGATGACATTATTTGCAGAATGAAGTTTGAAATAGGAGATGATATAGGGGAGCTGCTGGGGATAGCCTTAAAATTGTAGTTTCCTGAACAAGATGCTAGACAGCAACTTTAAAAATAAATTCAGCATAGCATGTAACAGCACAATTACCACTACTACAAACTGGTCTTTAGTGGACATGTTGATGTAAGCGTTAAAATTTTCTGTTTTGATTAGGTTGTGTTACTCTACTAAACAAAATAGTTTGGTGTAAGTAGATATTAAGTACCAGTTTTTCATAAGTATGCATGTGTTGTTCCAACGTCAAAGCCTCCTGTAAACTTGGAAGCTGCTTAGCCACAAGATTGCCCCGCAGCTGGTTCCAACAGATGTCTGACTATGGATCTTTAGAATAGTCAATAGTTGGTATGAGTATCTAGAAGTTGGCTGGAAACCACATTGAGATTTGGAGAAGTTGATGGTTGGACCTTTTTCACTTTCTTAGCGCCATTATTGTGCAAATTTGTTTTTTCACAGAAGTGCAATACAAAATCATTTAACATCGGGAGAACTGCTTACATTTACCACAAAACTGATGAAATAACTATGGTAGTTACTGTTTGTTCAACGATCTTGGTTATAACTTGTTGGACATGAAGTTGATGTGCTCTTCTTTGCATTTTTTCTTTGATGTTTGTTGCTAAATTTGTCAGTGCAGTACAATGCAAACCAACAAATCTAAATGAGATCATTTTTTTCACAGATCACAGTAGAAGTTGATAGTGATCCAAGAGCTGCATATTTTAGGCAGGCTAAGAATGGCCTCTACATAAGGATGGCATTGCTCAAACTTCTGCTTGTTGGTCACTGACATTTCGGCTACTGCTTTAGCTTGTGCTGCGTCAAGGGATTAGAAGGTATTATTCTTAATATAATGGTCGAGGCTGTCTTACCCACGCAGGTCGAGTTTTTAGAAACATGTACTAATAATCAGCAGCTTGTGTCAAAATTCAATGTTCGCTGTTGCAGGTAATAAAAGTCTGCATCCATGCGAATGTGCAGCGATGTTTGGCAGAGTTTGGTGTTCTCATGTGCTGTGAGAACATGGAACATCATTCATTTTGCCTGCACAAAAATCATTTGCCCGATTCAGTTGTGATGATGCTCTAATACATTTTTAGCAAGCGTGAGCCGTACATATTTAGTATTGGCAGTAAAAAGCCCCTGCATGACTATTTAGTAGGATAATATCGCCGAGTAGGAGTGTTTGAATTAGGGCTGGAAAAAAAGCTCGAGCTCGACGAGCTGGCTCAAGCTCGTAGCAGCTCGGCTCGACGCTCATAACGAGCCTGAGCCGAGTCTATTTTTGTGGCTCGTGAAAAGAGCGAGCCAGCTCAAGATGGCTCGTGGCTCGACCCAACAACAATTTGTTAAATAAAATCATAGTTAGCATAGAATATTAGTATCGAGTTGATAATTAATTTATGTTATTTGAGATTACTATACAAAATTAATATATTATCTATATTATATTAGTGATATATCAATTTTACTAATTTAAATATCTTATTTAAAATATTTTTAAGATTTTATATTATAATTTAGAGAGCAGATCTATATTTATGGGTAGGCTCGTTGGCTCGACGAGCCGGCTCGCGAGCCAGGAGCTAGCCGAGCCGAGCCTCTCTTGCAAGCTCGCCAAATAGGCGAGCCGAGTCGAGCTCGGCTCGTTGCATGAACGAGCCGCAGCGAGCCGAGTTTAAATGCACTAAAACTAATAATTAGGGGGTGTTTCAATGCAGTAGAGCTAATAGTTAGTGGCTAAAATTAGTTGAAACATCCAAACACCCTAGCTAATAGTTCAACTATTAGCTATTTTTGGTAAATTAGTTAATAGTTAGGTAGTTATTTATTAGCTAGCTAATTCCACTAACAAATTTTAGCCAACTAACTATTAGTTGTAGTGCATTCAAACACTCCTTAGTTGGCTAACAAATTACTAATGTAATTAGCTAGCTAACAAATAGCTATCTAATTATTATCTAATTTGCTAAAAATAGCTAATAGTTTTGCTAAACTATTAGCTAGCTAGACCATTAGAATGTCTTCAGCTAATTGTAGTAGCTAACTATTAGCTCTAGTGCATTGAAATATGATTTACATCTGCTCAGTTTAGGCTACCTGCCTATTTGTGTATAACAATAGGGTATGTTTGAGACCATAGAAAATAATGCTAAGAAACCCCAGATACCACAAGATCTCGACGGTCGTAGAATAGTACATCTGATAATGATCGAAGACTGGTGGGTATCCATCACCTTATACCTTCAAGGTCACCATCACCCCTCTGACCAAAGCGAAGTCAAAAGGTTGAAACATAGAAGCCATGACTTCGCTGTGATCGACTGACAATTATACAAGAAGGGAATAACCCAACCCATGCTCAAATGCATCACAGAAGTCGAAGGCATAAAACTCCTCGAGGTCCACAGAGGAACATGCGGATCACACTCGGGACCTAGGGCTCTTGTCGCTAAGGCTATGCGACAAGGTTTCTACAGGTCCGCCATTGTGTGCGCAGCCAATAGAATGGTCCGCTCATGCGAGGCGTGCCAAAAATTCTCACCTCGAACGAGTACCCCTCACAATTTACAAAGCTCATCGCACACACCTGGCCACTACATCGTTGGGGCCTCGATATCGTCGGACTATTGCCCAGGGCAACCTCAAATTCGCTTTCGTCGTAGTCGAATACTTCACTAAGTGGATCGAAGCCAAGGCTGTGTCAACAACAACATCGAAGACAATGTATAAGTTTTTGTAAACATTGTCTGTCGCTCTGGAGTTCCGTCTGAGTTGACAGTAGACAACAACAAACAATTCGACAATCAAGACTTTAGGGAATTTTGCAACTTCATCGGCACGAAGGCAGTGTTCGCGTCTGTCTACCACCCACAATCCAACGGGGTAGTAGAACGTGACAACCGGAAAATTTTTAGTGTTATAAAGAATAGACTTCTGGATGACAAAAAGGGCAAGTGGGCTGAGCAACTACCCAAAGTCATCTGGGCACTCAACACAACAGAATCCCGGGCCATCGGATTCACCCCTTTCAGATTAATGTACGGATTTGAAGCCATGACTCCGCAAGAGCTTAAGTACGGATCACCACGAACAAACACCACGACTACACTAGATATCGACGAGTTAACAGCAAAGGACCTCGATGGGGATCGTGTCACCGCCCTTGAAGCATTAAACAGATATCAATCACAAACGAAGGCCTGGCGGGACAACACTGTTACTCCTAAAGAGTTCGATGAAGGGCACCTCGTCCTCATCAGAACCAACAAAACATAATCCTAAGGTAAACTCGAGCCTAAATGGGAGGGGCCTTTCATCGTCAAGAGGAAAACGTCTTCGAACACCTACAGACTCACAACACAATCCGAAGAAGACATCGAGCATTCGTGGAATGTAGACAACCTGAGAAAATTTTATGTGTAAGCCAACCAATTCCAAGGCTTTCGCGCCTTTGTAACAACTCCCCATGTACGACGGGCATTCTGACCCAAAACAGTTCCTCATGAGTTACGAAGCAACCATATCATCATATGGTGGCAACACCGTTGTCATGGCAAAGTCCTTCGTCATGTCAGTCAGAAGTGTGGCGCAAACATGGTATTCTTCTCTTCGGCCGGGAACAATCACGTCATGGCAGAAGCTGAAGGATATGCTAGTCACCAGCTTCTAGGGTTTCCAGACGAAGCCAGTGACTGCTCAAGCTTTATTCCAATGCACACAGGACCACAAGGAATACTTGCAGAGTATGTCTGAAGGTTTCTGCGTCTTAGAGCTTAGGCGCTGTCGGTACCCTAAAACTAGGGTACCCCTGCTACTATACAAAGACATAGAACCCGCGCGGCTATCCCTTAGTCGCGTAGCAGAAGTGCTGTGTGGGACCAAGCTGTGCCTTGCCCCAATCTCAGGCGGCTATTCTGGGTCCACAGCAGCGCCCGACCCCACCACTTGGGCGGGTCCGAGGCTGCCACGTGTCCAGAGAAGGTGACGTACTCCAAGGCATCAACAGTGGGTCTGGACCCCCACGGGAGAGCGCCGTACCCCTGGATGTACAGTCCGGCCCCCAAGGTTGGTCCCGGACCCCCGGATACACAGTCCGGACCTCCACGTGGGCAAGCTGGACCCCTGGAATGGAATCCGGACCCCTCCGTATGGGGTCCGGGTCGCCCACAGTGGGTCCCAAGGTCCTAGGACGGAACATACACGGGCCTTAAACAGGACCCAGGCAGGGGTCCGGTGTCGACACGTGTCTAGGCCCAGCCAGGTGTAGACCTGTCCGCATACGCTTCTGCTCCCCGAAGACTTGAATAACTGGTTAAGAATCCTAACTACTATTTGAATGAGTCACTGACATATGCAGAAAAGACCCTGAACTTTGATTTCTTCACGATCTGGAATCCACGACGGTGACCGGCGGGGAGCTGAGCTCTGGCGAGCCAATACCGGCCGGATTACGCTAAGACCGGTGCTTATCTTTGGTTTAAACCTAATTCCAGCCCTGAGGAGTGTTTTCCCTCATTCAATTTCATGAACGGCTACCCAATTGTCTCTGGCCACGGTGACAGCGCGGACAACCCAAAGAACAACGTGTTCCCGGTGATTCATGGTGGTCTAGTTCAATCAGAGGGGTCGAGGAGCTTGAGGAGAGCCTAAGGATGCTAGAACAAACGATGGAGAAGCTTGAACTGACCTGGAGTAGACTGGCCGCGGTGAGGGTGTCTGCGGTGGCGAAAACCGAATTGGGGAAGTTCAAAATTAGAGCTCACTGGCGATCGATTGAGGGCAATACTTGGTGGCTGGGTGCGTGATGATCCTATGGAGCTCACGGTGGCTTTAATTTATACTAGGCAAGAGCGGTGGCCGAGAATTTGAGTGATGACGCGCGGTAGTTGGAGAAGTGGGAGTTCACTGGCGCAAAGAATTCGTGGCATCAACCGTGGTAGCTCTCACCGGCGATGATCAGACAGTTATAGAGAGTCACGGTGACGCGACGGATGTTTCCAGATACGTGGCGCAAGACCGTGAGACAACGGTCACCGGTGATCTCATCAAAATCCACCGTGGCGAGCTCGGTGCGGTGGCCGGATTTGTTTACTGGCCGGAGTTATCTACGGCGAGGATCCTTACTCGATCCTAGGCGCTATCCACACGATCCAAGCACGAATCGCGCGTGGCTCGTCGGCGGCGAGAGCTGAGCTGTTGATCTGATCTTATTCAGATCACTGTACAATGGCATTGTTCTTCAGTCGACCCGACAGGGCGATTTGAAGCTAACTTTTCTCCCAATTTCACTTGGCAAGCTATTCAAGGCTCTGCAGCAAAGTTGTAGTCCAACATACCATCTTCATCTTTGTTATAGTATTCCAAGACAAATTCTTACTGGATCATGCTTAGAATTGAGCTCAAAATTTGCTTGAACCCACTGGCAGTCCAAATTCAGACTTCAACAGCCTGAAAGCCTAACTTTGGATGCATTTATCTCTAAATTTTTCATAACAACAATGTTTAACCCCTTAAGCAAAGTTGTTCACCTTTGATAGATCTACAAAATTGATGTGGTGACCTAGGGCAAAAACCTTATAATTTGGTAAATATAGAGCTCCAAAGTTGAGCTAATTACACTGATTTCAGACTTAGCCAATATGGTTCAAGTGTGGCTCTTTTGCAAATTAGTCCAAAACTCAAGGTTTAACTTGCAAACCTACTTATTTGTGAACCATATAACTTAAGACACTTTGTTATCATGGTTTTTGCACTTTAGTCCAAAAGTGCACTAATTTTGCACTTAGCCCCTAGGGTTTAGGTTTAGGGCTTTCTAGGGTTCCAATTAGGGTTTCTTGCACTCTCAGGGTTTGGATCTCACTTGAGTTCCTCCATGAAGACACTTTATGACTTTTTCAATTGGATTTTGAAGTTTTTACTTGTTTAAGCCTTGTTTGTTCTGTTACACCCAACCTAGGGTTAAGTTCCCCACTCTAGGGTTCTATTTGCAAAAGGTCATACCAATACAACTTGTTTGAATTTTTTGCCTAGTGAATGCATTCTAGGTGTTTCAAACATATGAAATACCAATGCTTATGATGTTATGCTCCAGTTTTAGTGACAGTAACACCAGAGGTGTTACATCCAGCAGCAGGCGACACAGCAGGACGACCTTGTCCAGCAGCAGGCGGTGCAGCAGGACGACAATGACGCTCAGCAGGATGCCTCAAGTTCGAGGAGCGTCTACCTGTGAGGTCCCGCGAGTCTCCCTCGGCGTCCCATACTTCGGGACAGGCGGCCGCTGATTCGGCCAAATGGGGAGAGGTATGTAACTTTATGTTCTTCATTCTAGTTCATATTATGTGTTCAAAATAATAATAGAAACTAATACTTTTTATTTATCACTTAGACATGTCTTGGACGATCGTGGATTATGCTGGAGGTCATCGTCGCAACCCCAATGGCATCCTCGGCCAGCTGTGCAGGGAACACTTCCCTGGACTGGTTGAGTACGCCAGAGTGATGGGCCCAGCCTACACCTTCGACCACTACGCCGTCGCCCCCGATGCTGTAGACCGGGACGACCGGGAATTCAATAACAAGGCAGAGCGGGTGAAGCAAGAGCTGTGGGTAAGTCTTAATGTAATGTAAAATATGTCACATTCGTTGCACATTCTTGAAATAATGTATTGATACATCGTTTTTGTATGCATGATTTCTTCAGATGCGAGGCTGGATACGAGGCTAGGGCGGATGTGGTGGCCACCACGAGTTGTAAGAAGCTCGTTGTGGACATGCACTATGAGGCCCAAATCCAGGGCATCATCACTTACCACGGCTCCGTCCTTGGGGAGAAGGTGACCAAGCAGCAAG
The DNA here is from genome assembly GCA_029449295.1 of Zea luxurians. NCBI lineage: Eukaryota > Viridiplantae > Streptophyta > Magnoliopsida > Poales > Poaceae > Zea > Zea luxurians. The sequence continues at coordinate 5,202,797 of JAOPSE010000046.1, forward strand.
CCCGAACCATGTCGTTGACCAGGGACCAGTACCTGCAGGTAAAGTCATGCAAGTTTGGTAGCAGTACTCCTTGCATGAATTTAATTTTATCTTCTGATATGCAGTGTTGTGTTTACTTTGTAGATGATTCCATATTGGTGTGCCACACATCCTCTATGCTGGGAGCAGATGGTGGATAGGTGGTGCTCGCCTGAGTGGGACGAGGCGCCCAACGCTAGCCGAGAACGACGTATGATGATGCAAGGTCCCTCCCACCACCAAGGCAACCGCAGCCTAGGCTAATATGCAAAAGCATGGGTATGCTGTCACACTCGGTTTTGTAAGGTAAACCGAATGCGAACCATGTACGTGCTAGGATCAGAACTCACGTACACAGCGATTACACAATTGGACACCATCACACAATGCTTGAATTAAATAGTGGAAAGGTACTTAGTTACATCAAGATGTCTGAGACATCCACAAAGTCTATTACATAAACATAGTGTTCAACATTAAATCAAAGCGTGGAGTATCGAAACGTAGAAGATAAGCCTACACAGGCAGCTAATTAGGGGTTTGCCACTAAAGTAAACTAGAACTTGTCGTATTCCTGGAACTCCTTGAAGTCATCCATGTTGCCAACTTAAACTCCTGAGCACTGAGAACAGTGGGGACAACCTGGGTGGGGTGGTTTGTAAAGCAAGGGTGAGTACACATCAACGTACTCAGCAAATGTCCCGTTTGGCTAAGGTGGACTAGCGGTATGTGGAGTTAAGGTTAAGCAGTTGCTTTTAGTTGGTCAAGTTTTATTATTATAAGTAGAGCCAAATTTTAGTAATAACCCAGTTATTACCCAGAGGCACTCCCTCCAAGAGGAAATACCAGAGATCAGGATTATAATCACCATTGTTAATCATCATCATAAAAGTAACTATTGTTCTTCTAATCAAAGAGGATCCCAAGGCTGCTCTTAACCGTGAGCACGACTGATATACCAGTTTCTAACACTCTGCAGAGGTTGTACACTTTACTCATAAGTCATGATCCCTTTCCATCCTGGGTTGTACAGACCCGATCTTCACAACCAAGGTGAATGGCCTGGGATACACTATGTAGCCTTTACAAAGATTCCTCTGGTGCATAGCTGCTCGTTAGGTTTTGCCAGTCGTACAAACGCAGTACACCTCCCCAATGTGGGTGACTAACAAAACCAAATCGAAAGAACCTCTGCACTCCAACCTTGGCAGAGCGAGCACTACGCCCCGTCCCCCATTGACGGCTCTCTGGCAAAGCCAACTACACCCCTAGGTTCATCTAATTAATCAGCTAAGGGTGTCCTATTTCACCCTCATGGTTGTACTGTTATCTCGGGTGGTCACTCCACGAATAGGTTCTTACGGAGAGGTACTCAGGAAAAAGGCCTGAGCCCCCTAAGGTATCACAAGATCATCCACATAATTAGGATAACAGTATCGTATCATAAATGTTCACATCATGTTCATTGATTAAGTTAAGGCAGTAGCAACATGCTAACCTTGATAACCCAAAAGGTAAACAAGGATAAGTGAATACAGACTAGTCAATCCTTATGTTTCATAAAGTAATGCGGGACAGTGAATCATAAAGTATGTAGGACATAATAGGTCAAAGGACACTTGCCTTCACCAGGTTGCTGCTCAGGGAGGTCTCCAACAACACACTTAGGAACCTCGGACTGCTCGTTGTCTAAATAAAGCGAGCATGCATTCAATACATTTGGAAAGTACAAATAAACAACACACCACACATGTAGAAACATTGGATCACATCTTAAAAGGACACAATACTACATAGAGGATACTGAATTCAAAGTATAACATAAACTATAACATACATTAACTTTATTTGAAAATAGGTTATTATTTTCCCTAAGTGTTACTCACAAGTACATAACGTAGTTTAATTTATTTTATTGTGACCTAAATTTAGACCACAGATGATTTCATGTAATACACATTATTAGCCTCACAAGATTAAGCAGGTTTAAATCTCTAGGATTCTCCTTTATTTATTTTATTAAGTAAATACAAATACATCTACCTTAGTTCATATTCAATCCTAAAAATTAGAGTGTGCAGACAGTAAGTGAAACCATTTTATTTAAACAGAGAATAATTCTATGAACCTTTTGCAATTTGAATCACTAAATTTGGAGTTGATATGCAAAAGTTATGAAATAAACAAGTTTGGGAATTCAAAATATGAAATTAGGGCTAATTCTGTGAATATTTAAAAATCCAGGGTTAAATCTGTAAGATTACAGGGGCCTGCGCGCGAAAACTAGGGACATCGGGTTGATTTCCAATAAACCGAGGGTCTCTTTAATAAAACAACCACGCGAAGGGGTATTGGGTGAATTTAACCGTTAGATCTAAAACCAACGACTGCGATTAGATCTGCGGTCGAGGGCGCGCGCGTGGGCAGACGAGCACTGACAAGCGGGCTAGGGGCGTTAGGGGCAGAGGGGGAGGGCGCACTGATCGAGCGGGCCCAGCGCCAGGGAACTTGGGCGCTCACAGGCGGGCCAGGGCGTCAGGGCACGCGTGTGCGAAGCGTTATCCGTGGTCCGAGCCGTTCGATCTGAATCAGATAGAGGGGATCAGACCAGGGGGAAACAGACGGCTGCGGGCGGCGAAGTGTTATCCGTGGTCCGAGCCGTTCGATCTGAATCGAATGGAGGGGATTAGACCAGGGGGAAACAGACGGCTGCGGGCGGCGCCGCTCCTCTCTACGGCGGTGAGGTCGCCAGAGTTGAGGCAGGCGCGAGCTAGGGTGGCTTCGGGGTCGCCGGAGTTGGGCAGAGGGGAAGAGGGCGCCACGGCGAACTCAATGGCGGGGAAGAGGCCATGAATTCATAGGCAGAGAGGGGAGAACGGCGGTGAGAAGGTCTCGGGCGGGCCGGAGAAACTCCAGTGAGCCATTCCAGCCACAAGGAGGGGACTTAAGGCGCGTAAGGCCTTGGCTAACTTCAGCAGAGGCAGGGGTGACACAGGGACTTACTCCGGTGAACTAGACCAGGTTAAATCGGCTGGCCACCGCGCGAGCACGGCAGACCGCCGCGGCCGAGCACCGGTGAAGGCGAAATTGGCCGAGCACAGGGCACAATAAGGGAAATTGGGCACCGAGATGGGTGTCTCACCTCGAGGCAGAGCTCGGGGAGGCTTGGAGTGGTCTCCGGTGAGCTAGGTGGCCGGGAACGCGGGCGCGGGTCTCCGGCGGCGCGGGCAGAGTGTGAGAGAGGGCGAAGCGGCGCGAAATGAGGTGAGGGGTGTGCGCGGGGCACTGACGGGAGCTGGGCACATGGGCGGGTGTCATGGCCGAGAAATCCGGCGACGTGTGCGAGTACGCACGCGCCGGTCCACGACGAGCGCGGAGGGGGCGGAACTGACAGGTAGGTTCCACGGCGCAGAGAGAGGCGAAAGGGGCGTGCGGGGCAACGACTCAGCGACTGGTGGACCGGGCCCGCGAGATAGAGAGAGAGGGAGCGCGGGGGAAAGAAAACTGGCGCCGACATGCTGGTCCCACTGGGCAGCGAGGGAGGGAGGGCGCGAGCGAGGGAGAAATGTCGCTGACACGCGAGGTCCGCCTCTCAGACGGCACGGGCGCACGGGCGCGCGGGCGCGCGGTCTGGCTGGGCCGACTGGGCTGGTTTGAGCTGCTTTCTCCTTTTATTTTTCTCTGAATTTTGTAATTCCTTTTCCATTTCTTTTTATATAGGGTTTTTCAAATCCAAATTCAAACTAGGTTTCAAATTCAAATAAATTCAAACTTGTGCAACACTTCAAAGAATATTTTTAACTCAGCATGATGCAACATGTCATGACTCATAAGGTTTTGACAAAAATAAATAATTAACCTCCACTAGTTTAGGCTATCTCTAATCAAAAAGGAAAAAGGGAGAATGAATCTAGAGATAGAGAAAACCTAGAGTGAGAAAAAGAAGAGTAACACATGATTTTGGGTGATAATTAGAAAGAAATTTTATACCCCCAAAATTAGGGTGTTACAGACCTATCCCCCTTAAAAGAATCTCCCCTCGAGATTCAGGGCTGGCTAGAAAAGAGCTCAGGGTACTTGGCTTTTAAATCATCTTCTCGTTCCTAGGTTGCTTCTTCTAAGTGATGACCCCATTTGACTTTGCACATCCTAATGGTACTTCTCCGGGTGACTCGCTATGCTGTCTCCAGAATTTGAGTTGGCTTCTCAATATAAGTTAGATCTTCTTGAACTTCAAGATCCTCTGCTGGCAACTGCTCTTCTGGCACTCTCAAGCATTTCTTTAACTATGACACATGGAACACATCGTGCACAGCGGACAGATTCTCCGGTAAGCTAAGTTAATAAGCCACTCCTCCATGTCTGGCTTGAATCTGATACGGGCCAATATAACGAGATGCTAGCTTGCCTTTGACTCCAAACCTTTTGGTTCCTCTGATGGGTGACACCTTCAAATAGACATAATTTCCCACTTCAAAACTGAATTCTCTTCTTCTGGTGTCAGCGTAGCTTCGTTGTCTGGACTGTGCTGCCTTCAAATTCTCTCGGACCATTCTGATGTTCTCTTCGGCTTCAAGCAGAATATCTTGTTCGAACACCTGTCTTTCACTAGGTTGGTCCCAATGCAGTGGAGTTCTGCAATTCCTTCCATAAAACGCTTCAAACGGTGACATCTTTAGGCTGGCTTGGTAGCTATTGTTGTAAGAGAATTCTGCATATGGTAATCTCTTGTCCCAACCTATCTTGTCTTGTAAGGCACAAGCCCTCAACATATCCTCCAAAATCTGATTAGTTCTCTCTGTTGGACCATCTGTCTGCGGGTGATAAGCTGGGCTGAACTTCAAATGCGTGCCCAAAGCTTCATGTAACTGCTGCCAAAAATGAGAGGTGGAACTGGGTGCCTCTATCTGATACTATCTTCTTCGGAATGCCATGCAAGCACACAATCCAAGCCATGTATATTTCGGCCAACACCGCACTGTTGTAGGTGGTCTTGACTAGTATGAAATGGGCCGCCTTTGTCAAACGGTCCACTACTACCCAGATAGAGTCATAACCAGTACGAGTGCGGGGCAAACTGACTATAAAGTCCATTCCGATCTCATCCCATTTCCACTGAGGAATCTGCAATGGTTGCAACAAACCTGCAGGTCTCTGATGTTCTGCTTTAATCCTCTGACAACTATCACATACAACCACATACTCTGCTATCTCCCTTTTCATATCATACCACCAAAATCCTTTCTTCAGGTCTTGGTACATCTTCTCACTACCAGGGTGTATAGAGTATGCTGTCTCAAGAGCTTCCTTGAGAATCAGTTCCCGGATTGGTTTGATATCGGGAACACACAGTCTGTCCTTGAACCATACCACTCCTTCTGCATCTTCACGGAAATCCTTGCCTTTTCCATCTATGATCAGCTGCCGGATCTCGTTGATCTTCTCATCATCCTTCTGACCTTTCCTGATGTCTTGCTTTAGAGTGGGTTCCAACTCAATTATCACCCCTTGGGTGTTGTTTAGAAATCCGAGACTTAATCTGTCAAACTCCTTTGCTAGCTCATATGGCATCGGGTGAGCAGCCAACATATTGACTTGACTCTTCCTGCTAAGAGCATTTGCAACTACATTTGCTTTGCCTGGGTGATAATGAATCTCCAGCTCATAATCTTTGATCAACTCTAGACATCTTCGCTGCCTCATGTTTAACTCTGACTGAGTGAATATATACTTGAGGCTCTTGTGGTCCGTGTAGATATCACACTTCTGCCCATACAGATAATGCCTCCAGGTCTTCAATGCATGAACCATGGCTGCTAACTCCAGATCATGAGTAGGATAGTTCTTCTTATGAATCTTCAACTCTCAGGACGAGTATGCCACTACTCTCCCTTCCTGTATCAACACACATCCTAGTTCAGTGTACGAAGCATCGCAATACACTAAGAATGGCTTGTGAACATCTGGCAGAATCAGTACTGGTGCCGTTGTCAACTACTCCTTCAATGTCTCAAAGGACTTCTGGCATGCTGGGGTCCACTTGAACTCAACCTTCTTTGCCAGCAAGGTTGTCATTGGTCTGACAATCTTGGAGAAACCTTCAATAAAACGCTGATAATAACCAGACATTCCGATGAAACTCTTGATTTCTCAGACATCTTTTGGTGCTTTCCAGTTCAAGATAGCTGTTACCTTCTTCGGATCTACAGCCAGTCCTTCTCGGTTTATAATGTGGCCCAAGAATAGGACTTCACTGATCCAGAACTCGCACTTGCTAAGCTTGGCATACAGCTGACAATCTCATAGCCTCTGAAGTACCTTCCTCAAATGCTCCTCATGCTCTTGCTCATTCTGGGAATATATAAGGATATCATCAATGAACACCACTACGAACTTGTCAAGATAGTCCATGAACACACTGTTCATTAAGTACATGAAGTAGGCTGGCGCATTCGTCAAACCGAATGACATGACCGTGAACTCATATAGTCCGTACTTGGTGGTGAACGCCGTCTTCGGTATATTTGAAGGTCGGATTCTGAGCTAATGGTAGCTTGACCTCAGATCTATCTTTGAGAACACAGTGGCTCCTCTCAACTGACCAAATAAATCTTCAATTCTGGGCAGGGGGTACTTGTTATTGATAGTAACTTCATTCAAGGATCTGTAGTCAATGCACATCCTCTTTGTTCCATCCTTCTCCACAAATAGCACTGGGGCTGCCCAAGGCGAGGTACTTAGTCTGATGTAGCATTTCTCTAACAACTCATCAATTTGCTTCTTGAGTTCCACCAACTCTGGTCCGGACACTCGATAGGCTCTCTTGTAAATAGGGGCGGTGCCTGGAATAAGCTCTATGGCGAATTCATCCTTCCTTTCAGGTGGCATACCTGATAACTTCTCGGGAAACACATCTGGGAAATCTGATACTACACTGATAGCCTTTGATGGTTTAATCTCCTCAATGCAGGCGGTGACTTGGTGACAACTCCCTTTTCTGGGTTCTGACAAGACCAACTCTACTAACACTTCTTCTCCTGATGGGGACACTAACTTCACTGTTCTCTTATCACAACTAAGACTGGTCTGATAATTGGTTAGCCAATTCATCCCTAGGATGACATCTATAGTTGTATCCTGGTTACCCATAACTATTAAATCAGCAGGGAACTCTATCCCCCTTATTTGAACCTTTGCACTAGGGCAAAATCTATCCGTTTGGGTTCTTCCGCCAATTGAACTAACCCTCATAGGTGGATACATGGGTGCTACTAGTATATTATGTGTTTCTACCCATGATGCAGTCACAAAAGAATGCATTGCTCCAGTATCAAATAAGACATTTGCAGAATAGTACTCGACTGAAAACATACCTAGTGCCACTCCTGGAGTCTCCTGGACTGTGTCGGCCTCCAAGTGGTTCACCTTTCCATACTGGGCACGAGGTTGCCCATGGTTGTTGCTTCCTTGCTGCATTGCATTCTGTCTGACTGGGGCATTGGGAGCTGGCTGCTACTGAGCTGCTTTCTTTGGACAATGATTTGCCCAATGGCCTTGTTCCCCACAATGGAAACATGCACGACCTCCTCCTTGCGCTGGCGTTGTTTGGTTGCTCTGGTTGGTTGCTGAGGCAGGAAGACGGGCTGCCTGGTTGCTCTGACGCTGGTATTGACTTCCTCCTCGCTGGTTATTCTGACGGTACTGCTGCTACTGCTGAGGAAACTGCCTCTAGTACTGTTGCTGCTAGTTCTGATGATGATGCTGGTGCTGGTGACCTTGCTTGAATCCCTGAGGTGGGTTGCCTGAGTAGCGAGGACGGCTGCTACTCCCAGCCTGAGGTCCACCAGTCTTGTGTTTCCTGTCCTCCATTTCCCGATGCTTCCTTTCTGTCATAATTCCTCTGTCAATCAAATGCTGGAAGGTGGGGAAAGTGTGGTTCATAAGCTGGTAGTGGAGGGGATCAACCAATCCTCTCAGAAAGCGGTACTGCCTCTTGGCATCCGTGTTAACATCTTCTGGGGCATAACGCGACAGCTGCAGAAACTTGTCCCTGTACTCACTAACGGACAAGGGACCTTACTTCAAAGCAAGAAACTCCTCCTTCCTCACTATCATTAGTCCCTCAAGCACATGGTAGCGACAGAAGTTGTCCCTAAATTCTTCCCAAGTGATGGCTTCAGGGTTGGCATGGGTGGCGAGGTAAGACTCCCACCAAGACTGTGCTGCTCCCCTCAGCTGTCGGGGACCGTACAACACCTTCTCACGATCGTTGCACTGGGCAGTGTGCAACTCACGCTCCACGATGCGCAGCCAATCTTCGGCGTCCATGGGATCAGCAGAATGGGCAAAGACAAGGGGATGGCCCCTCATGAATTATGCCCGCTTGTCTCTAGGCACTTGAGGCATCTGGACTTGCAATGGAGGCTAAGGCGGTGGTGGCTGCTGCTGCACCTGCTGCATGGCTGCTAAGGTCTGACCAATTGCCTAGACTGCTTGGGTCTGCATCAAGAACATTTGCTCAATGGTCATCGGTGGTGGCGGTGGCAAATGCTGCTGTGGGGCTGCCTCCTCTTGGGGTGCCTGCTGTTCTGGCTGAGCACGCCATGCACCTCTGCGTCTATTCTCAGACATCTGTAGAGATCACACACATATATCAAATCTGACTCTGTAGTCTTTTAGCATAAGAAAAGATGCATAGAAGATCTCCATAACACTGAACAAATAACTATCTTCACTGACAGCTTCTCAAATAAAGAGGAAAGGAGAAATAAAGGGATGACCCAACCAAATAACTGACTTTATTAATAACTACACCAAGTTGTAGGGAATACCCACGGCTTGATGACAATCATTACAAAGATCAAACTTCAGTACATGTTCATCATAACAAGCATCCAATAAAAGATAACCAAACTAACTCTGACTAAGACTCTGACTAAGACACTGAACTAAGCATTATTATAGACTTTGACTCTGTCGATCTAAGGATCCAAATCTATTCGGGTCCTACAGTCTGGGGTACCATAGTCGAAGCGACCACGGGGCGGTGAACGGTAAGGGTGCTGAATCCCGACAAGGGCGGGAGAACCACCATCTGTCGGGGACCATAATTAGGGGTACCCTCAAGACGCCTAATTCTCAGCTGGTAACCCCCATCAGCATAAAGCTGCAGAGGCCTGATGGGTTTGATTAAGTCAGGGATCAGTCCATACGAGTGACTCGATCACGCCACGCCCGAGCCTAGCCTCAGGCGAGGGCAGCCGACCCTAAGATGACTCCGTCTCGCCTGAGGCCTCCTCTTTCACGGCAGACGCATCACCGGCTCGCCCGAGGCCCCGCCTTCGATAAGAAGTAACCCTGACTAAATCACCGCGCCAACCGACCAAGTCACCGGGGCGTTTAACGCAAAAGGTAAGACCGACGGGCGACCAGACTTCGCCAGAGGTGCCATAGGAGGCTCTGCCCGACCCAGGGCTCGGACTCGGGCTTAGGCCCCGGAAGACGGCGAACTCCGCTCCGCCCGACCCAGGGCTCGGACTCGGGCTAAGGCCCCGGAAGACGGCGAACTCCGCTCCGCCCGACCCAGGGCTCGGACTCGGGCTAAGGCCCCGGAAGACGGCGAACTCCGCTCCGCCCGACCCAGGGCTCGGACTCGGGCTTAGGCCCCGGAAGACGGCGAACTCTGCTCCGCCCGACCCAGGGCTCGGACTCGGGCTAAGGCCCCGGAAGACGGCGAACTCCGCTCCGCCCGACCCAGGGCTCGGACTCGGGCTAAGGCCCCGGAAGACGACGAACTCCGCCTCGCCCGACCCAGGGCTCGGACTCCGCCTCGGCCTCTGCCGAACGACCTCCGCCTCGCCCGACCCAGGGGTTCGGGCTCGGCCTCTGTCATGCAGGACGAACTCGACCTCGACTTCGGAGGAGCCTCCACGACGCCCGACCTAGGACACAAGACCGCCACGTCAACAGGAAGCGTCATCATCACCCTGCCCTGAGCCGACTTGGGTCGCAGAGAACAAGACCGGCGTCCCATCTGGCCAGCTACGCCAGATAGGCCATGATGGCGCCCCGCTAGACCATGACGACGGCGGCTCCCAGCTCCCTTACGAAAGCAGGAGGACGTCAGCAAGGGCCCAGCTACTCCGACAGCTGTCCCTCCGTCCGGCTCCGTTACTCCTCCAACAGCCACGACGCCACACCAACAGGGTGCCAAGATCTCTCCGGCTGCCACCTTGGCATGTACTTAGGGCGCTAGCTCTCCCTCGCTAGACACGTAGCACCTTGCTACACCCCCATTTTGTACACCTGGATCCTCTCCTTACGACTATAAAAGGAAGGACCAGGGCCTTCTTAGAGAAGGTTGGCCTCGCGGGGACGAAGGGCAGGGGCAGGCGCTCTCTCGGGGCCGCTCGCTCCCCTCACCTCGCGCGGACGCTTGTAACCCCCTACTGCAAGCGCACCCGACCTGGGCGCGGGACGAACACGAAGGCCGCGGGAATTCTCCGACTCCCTCACGACTCGGCTCCGGCCGCCTCGCTCTCTCTCTCTCTCTCTCTCTCTCTCCCCCCTTCGCGCTCGCCCACGCGCTCGACCCATCTGGGCTGGGGCACGCGGCACACTCACTCGTCGGCTCGGGGACCCCCCGGTCTCGGAACGCCGACAGTTGGCGCGCCAGGTAGGGGCCTGCTGCGTGTTGACGAGTAGATTCCCGTCAAGCTCCAGATGGGCAGTCTCCAACGACCTCTTCAACCCGGGACGGTGCTCCGTTTCAGGAGTCTTGAGTTCATGTCTTTCGACGGCAGCTACGACATAATACTCCTTCCACCGCCGCGCGACAGCGACAATGGTGGCGGACAGCCCGCCCGCCGGCGGCGGAATCGACGACGCCTTTCCCGCGTGGGGGAAGGACAACTTTCGAGCTCGCCCCATCCTCTCCCTCGCCATCGGAGGAGGAGGAGGCGGGGCAACCAGGGCCGAGCGGGAGGCCGCGCTCCGACGGCTGTCGAGCAAATCGACATCCCCGGCGCCCCAACGGAGGACACGCCAAGCGTCGCCCTCGCGTTCGAGGCAAAGGCGAGCAGCATCCCCCCGCAACACGTCAACCCCGAGCAGGTGGACGACGCCAGCACGCTCACGGAGGGCCTGCAGGACGTCGCCCTCGTACCCAAGACGACGGCGCGATCAGCCCCCGACATGACTTCGTCGCTCCTCGTCGACAAAAAGGTACCAACTGCTCCCCATCTTTCGTCATTTCGACTCGACCTCAGCCCGCCTGGCGACCTCGCTTTGGCGGGCGCTCACGTTGAGGCGAGTGCAACCTCTCTGGGGTTTCGTGTGCGGTCGCCTTGGGACCGATTGACGGGTGTCTCGACCTACGGACCCTCTGGGTCCGAGGAAGATGACGACCCCAGCATCTGCTGGGATTTCTCCGGATCTGGCAACCCCAGTGCCATGCGGGACTTCATGACCGCATGTGACTACTGCCTCTCCGACTGTTCCGACGGCAGCCGCAGCCTTGACGACAAGGACTGCGGCCCGAGCCGCGAATGTTTCCACATCGAGCTAGGGGATCCCTCCGGAGGCGGCTGTCTCGGCATGCCGGAGGATGGTGATCCCCCTAGGCCAGCGCCTCGCGCCGACATCCCGCGGGAGCTAGCTGTGGTCCCCGTTCCGGCGGGGGGTCACGACCCACAGCTCGAGCAAGTCCGCGGGGCGCAGGCCGGGCTCGATGAGGGAGCGGGAGCGCTCGAGGCAATCCGCCAGAACATCGGGCAGGTATGGGCGAGCCAGCCCCCGGCCGGAGGAATACGTCACCCGCCCCAAGGTCTCCAGCACCGAATCGCCAACGATGCCAGGGACAGACCGCCACCCGCATCCGGCGGAACCGGTCAGGACCTGGCCGCCGCAGCGATGCTCCTCCGCGCGATGCCGGAGTCATCAACCACCGAGGGTCGGCGAATCCAGGGAGAACTCAAGCATCTCCTGGAAGGCGCTGCGGCCCGGCGGGCCGAAAGCTCTGCCTCCCGAAGGCAGGGGTACCCCTCGGAACCTCGTGCCGCGACTTCCCGACTCACGCGGGAAGCCTCGGTCTACACCGGGCGCACGCGCAACACCGCGCCTGCGGCCCCGGGCCGCCTCGGCGACGAGCACCCTCATCGCGATCGTCGGGCACGCCTCGACGAAAGGGTGCGCCAAGGCTATCCCCCCAGGCGTGGGGGACGCTACGACAGCGGGGAGGATCGGAGTCCCTCGCCCGAACCACCCGGTCCGCAGGTCTTTAGCCGAGCCATTCGGCGGGCGCCGTTTCCGACCCGATTCCGACCCCCGACTACTATCACAAAGTACTCGGGGGAAACGAGACCGGAATTGTGGCTTGCGGACTACCGCCTGGCCTGTCAACTGGGTGGGACGGACGATGACAACCTCATCATCCGAAACCTCCCCCTGTTCCTCTCCGACACTGCTCGTGCCTGGTTGGAGCACCTGCCTCCGGGGCAGATTTCCAACTGGGAGGATCTGGTCCAAGCTTTCGCCGGCAACTTCCAGGGCACGTACGTGCGCCCCGGGAATTCCTGGGACCTCCGAAGCTGTCGGCAACTGCCGGGAGAGTCTCTCCGGGACTACATCCGGCGGTTCTCGAAGCAGCGCACCGAGCTGCCCAACGTCACCGACTCTGATGTCATCGGCGCGTTCCTCGCCGGCACCACCTGCCGTGACCTGGTGAGTAAGTTGGGTCGCAAGACCCCCACCAGGGCGAGCGAGCTGATGGACATCGCCACCAAGTTCGCCTCCAGCCAGGAGGCGGTCGAGGCCATCTTCCGAAAGGACAAGCAGCCCCAGGGCCGCCCGTCGGAAGATGCTCCCGAGGCGTCTACTCCGCGCGGCGTCAAGAAGAAAGGCAGGAGGAAGTCGCAAGCGAAACGCGACGTTCCCGATGCAGACCTTGTCGCCGCCGCCGAGCACAAGAACCCTCGGAAGCCCCCCGGAGGTGCTAACCTCTTCGACAAGGCACTCAAGGAGACGTGCCCCTACCATCAGGGGCCCGTCAAGCACACCCTCGAGGAGTGCGTCATGCTTCGGCGCCACTTCCACCGGGCCGGGCCACCCGCAGAGGGTGACAAGGCCCGCGACGACGACAAAAGGGAGGATCGCCAAGCAGGAGAGTTCCCAGAGGTCCGCGACTGCTTCATGATCTACGGAGGGCATGCGGCGAATGCCTCGGCTCGGCATCGTAAGCAAGAGCGTCGGGAGGTCTGCTCGGTGAAGGTGGCGGCGCCAGTCTACCTAGACTGGTCCGACAAGCCCATCACCTTCGACCGGGACGACCACCCCGACCACGTGCCGAGCCCGGGGAAGTACCCGCTCGTCGTCGACCCCGTCATCGGCGACGTCAGGCTCACCAAGGTCTTGATGGATGGGGGCAGCTGCTTCAACATCATCTACGCCGAGACCCTCATGCTCCTGCGCGTCGACCTATCATCCGTCCGAGCAGGCGCTGCGCCCTTCCACGGGATCATTCCCGGGAAGCGCGTCCAGCCCCTCGGACAGCTCGACCTTCCTGTCTGCTTCGGAACACCATCCAACTTCCGAAGGGAGACTTTGACGTTCGAGGTGGTCGGGTTCCGAGGAACCTACCACGCAGTGTTGGGAAGGCCATGCTACGCGAAGTTCATGGCCATCCCCAACTACACCTACCTGAAGCTCAAGATGCCGGGCCCCAACGGGGTCATCACCGTCGGCCCCACGTACAAACACGCATTCGAATGCGATGTGGAGTGCGTGGAGTACGCCGAGGCCCTCGCCGAGTCCGAGGCCCTCATTGCCGACCTGGAAAGCCTCTCCCGAGAGGTGCCGGACGTGAAGCGACATGCCGGCAACTTCGAGCCAGCGGAGACGGTTAAGGCCGTCCCACTCGACCCCAGTGGCGACACCTCCAAGCAGATCCGGATCGGTTCCGGGCTCGACCCCAAATAGGAAGCAGTGCTCGTCGACTTTCTTCGCGCGAACGCCGACGTCTTTGCGTGGAGTCCCTCGGACATGCCCGACATACCGAGGGATGTCGCCGAGCACTCGCTGGATATTCGGGCCGGGGCCCGACCGGTCAGACAGCCTCTGCGCCGATTCGACGAGGAAAGGCGCAGGGTGATAGGCGAGGAGATCCACAAGCTGATGGCAGCAGGGTTCATTAAAGAGGTATTCCATCCCGAATGGCTTGCCAACCCTGTACTTGTGAAGAAGAAAGGGGGAAAATGGCGGATGTGTGTAGACTACACTGGTCTCAACAAAGCATGTCCGAAAGTCCCCTACCCTCTACCTCGCATCGATCAAATTGTGGACTCCACTGCAGGGTGCGAAACCCTGTCTTTCCTCGATGCCTACTCAGGGTATCATCAAATCAAGATGAAAGAGTCCGACCAGCTCGCGACTTCTTTCATCACGCCCTTCGGCATGTACTGTTATGTCACAATGCCGTTCGGTTTGAGGAACGCGGGTGCAACGTACCAGCGGTGCATGAACCATGTGTTCGGCGAACACATCGGTCGCACGGTCGAGGCCTACGTCGATGACATCGTAGTCAAGACGAGGAAAGCCTCCGACCTTCTCTCCGACCTCGAACTGACATTCCGGTGTCTCAAGGCGAAGGGCGTCAAGCTCAATCCCGAGAAGTGCGTCTTCGGGGTGCCCCGGGGCATGCTTTTGGGATTCATCGTCTCCGAGCGGGGCATCGAAGCCAACCCGGAGAAGATCGCGGCCATCACAAACATGGGGCCCATCAAGGACTTAAAAGGCGTACAGAGGGTCATGGGATGCCTCGCGGCCTTGAGCCGTTTCATCTCGCGCCTCGGCAAAAGAGGCCTGCCCCTGTACCGTCTCTTAAGGAAGGCCGAGTGCTTCACTTGGACTCCCGAGGCCGAGGAAGCCCTCGGGAACCTGAAGGCGCTCCTCACCCAGGCGCCCATCTTGGTACCCCCAGCTGATGGAGAAGCCCTCCTGGTCTACGTCGCCGCAACCACTTAGGTGGTCAGCGCCGCGATCGTGGTCGAAAGGCAGGAAGAGGGGCACGCTTTGCCCATTCAGAGGCCAGTTTACTTCGTCAGCGAAGTGCTGTCCGAGACTAAGATCCGCTACCCACAAGTCCAGAAGCTGCTATATGCAGTGATCCTGACGAGGCGAAAGCTGCGACATTACTTCGAGTCCCATCCGGTGACTGTGGTGTCATCCTTCCTCCTGGGGGAGATCATCCAGTGCCGAGAAGCCTCGGGGCGGATCGCGAAGTGGGCGGTGGAAATCATGGGCGAGGCAATCTCGTTCGCCCCTCGGAAGGCCATCAAGTCCCAGGTACTGGCGGATTTCGTAGCCGAATGGGTCGATACCCAGTTGCCAACGGCTCCGATCCAACCAGAGCTCTGGACCATGTTTTTCGACGGGTCGCTGATGAAGACGGGAGCTGGCGCGGGCCTGCTCTTCGTCTCGCCCCTCGGGAAACACCTGCGCTACGTGCTCCGCCTCCATTTCCCGGCGTCCAACAATGTGGCTGAGTACGAGGCTCTGATCAACGGATTGCGAATCGCCATCGAGTTAGGGGTCCGACGCCTCGACGCACGCGGCGACTCGCAGCTCGTCATCGACCAAGTCATGAAGAACTCCCTCTGCCGCGACCCGAAGATGGAGGCCTACTGTGAGGAGGTTCGACGCCTGGAAGACAAGTTCTACGGGCTCGAGCTTAACCACATCGCCCGGCGCTACAACGAGACTACGGACGAGCTGGCGAAGATAGCCTCGGGGCGAACGACGGTTCCCCCGGACGTCTTCTCCCGGGATCTGCACCAACCCTCCGTCAAGATAGGCGACGCGCCCGAGCCCGAGGCACCCTCGGCCTCGTCCGAGGTGACCTCGGCCCAGCCCGAGCCATCCTCGGCTCAACCCGAGGAACCCTCGGAGCCCGAGGGCGAAGCACTGCGCATCGAGGAGGAGCAGAACGGGGTCGTGCCAGATCAAGATTGGCAAACCCCGTACCTGCAATATCTCCACCAAGGAGAACTGCCCCTCGGCCGAGCCGAGGCTCGGCGGGTAGCGCGACGCGCCAAATCGTTCGTCTTGCTGGGCGATGAGAAGGAGCTCTACCACCATAGCCCCTCGGGCATCCTCCAGCGATGTATCTCCATCGCCGAAGGTCAGGAACTCCTGCGGGAAATACACTCGGGGGCTTGCGGTCATCATGCAGCACCTCGAACCCTCGTCGGGAACGCTTTCCGCCAAGGCTTCTACTGGCCAACGGCGGTGGCTGACGCCACTAGAATTGTCCGCGCCTGCGAAGGGTGCCAATTCTATGCGAAGCAGACCCACCTGCCCACTCAGGCTCTGCAGACGATACCCATCACCTGGCCCTTCGCTGTGTGGGGTCTGGACCTCGTCGGCCCTCTGCAGAAGGCGCCCGGGGGCTACACGCACCTGCTGGTCGCCGTCGACAAATTCTCCAAGTGGATCGAGGTCCGACCCCTGAACAGCATCAGGTCCGAGCAGGCGGTGGCGTTCTTCACCAACATCATCCATCGCTTCGGGTTCCCGAACTCCATCATCACCGACAATGGCACCCAGTTCACCGGCAAAAAATTCTTGGATTTTTGCGAGGATCACAACATCCGGGTGGACTGGGCCGCCGTAGCTCATCCCATGTCGAATGGGCAAGTGGAGCGCGCCAACGGCATGATCCTACAAGGGCTCAAGCCTCGAATTTACAATGATCTCAACAAGTTCGGCAAGCGATGGATGAAGGAACTCCCCTCGGTGGTCTGGAGCCTGAGGACGACGCCAAGCCGAGCCACGGGTTTCACGCCGTTCTTCCTGGTCTACGGGGCCGAGGCCGTCTTGCCCACGGACCTGGAATACGGCTCCCCGAGGACGAGGGCCTACAACGGAGAAAGCAACCAAGCTAGTCGAGAAGACTCGCTGGACCAGCTGGACGAGGCTCGGGACAGGGCCTTACTACACTCGGCGCGGTATCAGCAGTCCCTGCGACGCTACCACGCCCGAGGGGTCCGACCCCGAGATCTCCAGGTGGGCGATCTGGTGCTTCGGCTGCGGCAGGACGCCCGAGGGAGGCACAAGCTCACGCCCCCCTGGGAGGGGCCGTTCATCATCGCCAAAGTCCTGAAGCCCGGAACATACAAGCTGGCCAACAGTCAGGGCGAGGTCTACGGCAACGCTTGGAACATCCAACAGCTACGTCGCTTCTACCCTTAAGATGTTTCCAAGTTATTCATATACCTCGCACCCACGCAAAGTTTAGTCAACAAGGAAGGGTCGGCCTCGCCTCGGCAAAGCCCGACCCTCCCTCGGGGGCTAAAAGGGGGGAAACCCCCTCTGCGTCAAAATTTTTCCTCGAAAAGAAAATCTCTTTTACCAGAACATCTTTCGTGCTTTTTGACTACTTCGAAAAGTGGGTCCTGGAAACGACGGGGTACACGTAAGCAGTCAAGGCTGACCGAGCCGAGGGACTCCTACGCCTCCGGGATACGGATACCTCACTCATCACCTTCTGCGATAAGTAACTCGCGCTCGGATAAGGTGAATCCGCGGATCGAACGAGTCTTTACGTACGGAAGCTCTTCTGTCGAAGCGATTCTTCGAGCCTTCTCGACCGAGTCGGTGACAGGGCCTCATGGACGGGTAAAAGTACGCGTAAGCGGCGAGGCCGACCGAGCCGAGGGACTCCCACGCCTCCGGGATACGGATACCTCACTCATCACCTTCCGCGAGAAGCAACTCTTGCTCGCACTAACATCCCTGCTACCGACAAAAAGTCCAGATACTCGAAACAAGAGGAAAAGAGACGCAGCTTTATAACGCAGCAAGGGTGTGTGTTCTGGCCTCGACGGCCGCACAAGGCCCACGCTACAAGACGATTTGACCCTGCAGGCTCGGATCTTGACGCTGGAAGAGGGCGATGACACCCTCGGCATCGACAGCACCTTCGGCAAGGCCCGACCTAGCCTCGGACGGCGACGCGGTCCGAGGGCCTCCGCTCCGAAGGACGACGTCATCACCACGCTCGAGCAATCTCTGCCAGGGACTTCTCCGAGAACCCGGCCCGAGCGGACGGCTCGGCCGGCCACCTCCGGGGCCTCGGCCAACCGCCTTCCGAGGGCGCCAGCTCGGTCCGAAGCCTCGGCTGATCAGCTCCGACGTCGATCCTGCCAACGGACAACCCGGCTAGGCTCCGGCCAACCAGGTTTCATTTTCGAGCCGACTCCGCCTCTGCTCGTGCTGATATCGCTACCCCTGGCCTCGGCTCGTCGAAGAGCGGCCGAGGGGTTTCTTTAACTTAGCTAGAGGAGCCTCGGACAACAGGGCCGACCGAGCCGAGGGACTCCTACGCCTCCGGGATACGGATACCTCACTCGTCACCTTGACACGGGGCGGCTCATGCTTGGTGAAGCGGTTCAGACAAACAACAGGCGAGTCTTAGTGCTCAGAAATGAGGAAAAAAACACGGCTCCGCGCCGTAATTACATACATGTTCAGGCCCCGAAAGCCGAAATGAACAAAAAACACCGGCATTCGAAGTGCCGTTACAAACGGAACTCCGGTTCCGTCTCCATGGGCGCGAACAACCCCACTCGATAGGGGTGGGCCTGCGGAGCAACAGAAGACCGACGAACGGCTAGTCGTCGCCCGCCCCAGCAGCGGCGACGATGAAGACGTCTGTCCTGGGGGGCCCAACAGCAGCAGTGATGGCCTCAGGGCGGATGCTGCTGCTGGGAGGCCCCCGCCCTTGCCCAAACTCGAGAGGCAAGGACGGGCAGAAGGCCGTAGAGTCGGAGGTCGGTCCGTGGCCAACCTCGGCTGTCGCGCCGGCGGAAGAACCTCTTCCAGCTGCCGTGGCGGGAGGCGACACCGGGGGCGGCTCCGAGATTGCTCGGCTCAGAGAGCCGGGCACGCTGCAGCTGTTGGCGCCACGGACGACTCCCGCCCTTCCCCCCGATCACTGAGGGAAGGAGCGGGTCACCACCCGCGCAGGGGCCAACCCCGACCCGGCACACGCCCCTCCTCAGCCCTGGTGATGAAAATCCTTGAGGCTGAGGAAGGGGCGGATGCCGCAGCCCGGCTCGCTTTCCCCCACCATCAAGCCGGAGGTCACCACCCTGGGTGACCGCCGGTGGAGGGGTGCAGCCGGGCTGCATGATGAAAATCCTTGAAGCCGAACGATGGCTGAAAGGTACCAACTCCCACGGAGTTGCGTTCCTCCAACGATGGAGCGAAAGGACGGCGGTTCCCCCCATCCGGGGGCTCGGAAGATGGAGAGACACAATGCATAGGGGAGGAAGAAGACATGGTCACCTTACGAAGGGGGTCGCCCTCCTTTTAAAGACAACTCCCCCTGCTTGCACCCTCAACCGTCACGGGCTGAGTCTTCTCCAACACGCCTCCAAAGTCCTCCCCTGCGGCGCGGGGGCTGGGGCCCGCCTGTCATGCAGACCGGCTCTAAGCAGAAGAAGCCGAACCGTCGCGCACGACGCACGCAACCACCCAGCGGTTACAAGTAATCCTCCACTTTTGCCCAGACCAGCGGGCGAAAGGGGCAGGCGGCCATGCAGGCGGCATGCAACCGCGCCAAGTGGACGCGCCTCTCCGACTCCTGACAGGCCAGCGCGACGGCTCAAGCCCACGCGTCGTGCAACTGGCGCGCCGGGTGCTGCATGCGAGCCACTGTGCCACTCGCTCCACCACCGCACCTCCTCGATTGCGGAACCGATACCGCGATTCGAGGCGACCCAGCCCGCGACCCAGCAGCGCCAGCCTGGCGCAGCGGTCAAACGCGGTCAAAAATGGGCCGGCAGTAATGACGGTGGCAGGCGCGCGAGAGCAGCGGTCACGCCATCTGCCAAGCTCATGTCCCATCCGGAGGCAGCAAGAGAACCCCCTCTCACGGCGTGAAGACGACGCGCCCGTGACCCGTACCTCGAACGGCTTGCGCACGCGCAACGGCAACCTCGCCAACTACTCACCCCGGCGCATTAACTCCGCGGCTCGACGGACAGCGCTACGGGCGGGAGCGGCTGGCGACGTTTCGCCTTCGCCAACACAACCACGCCGAAAAGGGTACGCCACGACGTTCAATTTCGAATCCTTTTTCCCTTTTCCTTCTTTCTCTATCTCTTGCAACAGGGACCGGGAAAGGGGATACCCCCAAAGGGATCCTTCCCCGTGAAGGAACTAGGCTCCGAGCCTCCCTACTGATCAGGGGTTCGAAGGCTGGCCCCCCGAGGGGTTCAACAGCCGCCTCAGATCGCGTGGGCCCGACACCCACTACTGGTCAGGGGTTCGAAGGTCGGCCTCCCGAAAGGTTCCACGACCGCCTCAGGCTACTAGGGCTCCGCGCCCATTACTGATCAGGGGTTCGAAGGCTGGCCTGTCGAAGGGTTCACAGTCGCCTCAGACGCCGAGCGAGGGATGACCAGGGGTACGTTCGATACATAACCAAGGCTCGGGCTGCGCTCCCGAGGTACCCTAGGACATTTCCGAGACCAGCGGGAACGACTCTGTAACGGAATCCCA
The DNA here is from genome assembly GCA_029449295.1 of Zea luxurians. NCBI lineage: Eukaryota > Viridiplantae > Streptophyta > Magnoliopsida > Poales > Poaceae > Zea > Zea luxurians. The sequence continues at coordinate 5,223,374 of JAOPSE010000046.1, forward strand.
TCGGAGGGAGGCAACGAGCCCTCGGACCCCGTCGCTAGGGGACCGGGTCCGGCAGATCACCCGCAGGTACTTTTGGGCGTGCCTCCGGGCCCCTAGCCGACCCCCAACGAACGGGGCACGGGCGTCCACTCGGATTACCCGATTGCAGCTCACCGGAGACACCATGTTCGGTGCCCATCGAGGGTAACATGGCGCACTCCCCCCCTCCTCCTTGCGGAAAGGCGACGTAGGGGCGTATATAAAAAAGCCGAGTCTGTCCCTGATCGTCCTCTCGCTCCGTGCGGAGGCTCGGGGGCTGCTCTCGCAAACCCGGCTCCGGCCAAACCGTTGACAGCGTCAACATACCAGCCCGAGAACTTGGGCCCCGACAGTGCACCTGGGCTACGCCCAGCTCGCATGAGGGAACCGCCAGACCAGCCGAGGCATTACGCAAGGCATTAAGACCTCGAAGGAGTGAAACCACTCCTCCGAGGCCTCGGGGGCTACACCCGGCGGGTGCGCTCGCGCGCACCCACCGGAACAAAGTACCACCGAGAAAGGCTGGTCCCCTTGCAAAAAAGTGCGACGCAAGCCTCCAAGCGAGTGTTAACACTCTCTTCGAGGCTCGGGGGCTACTGTCGGGGACCATAATTAGGGGTACCCTCAAGACGCCTAATTCTCAGCTGGTAACCCCCATCAGCATAAAGCTGCAGAGGCCTGATGGGTTTGATTAAGTCAGGGATCAGTCCATACGAGTGACTCGATCACGCCACGCCCGAGCCTAGCCTCGGGCGAGGGCAGCCGACCCTAAGATGACTCCGTCTCGCCTGAGGCCTCCTCTTTCACGGCAGACGCATCACCGGCTCGCCCGAGGCCCCGCCTTCGATAAGAAGTAACCCTGACTAAATCACCGCGCCAACCGACCAAGTCACCGGGGCGTTTAACGCAAAAGGTAAGACCGACGGGCGACCAGACTTCGCCAGAGGTGTCATAGGAGGCTCTGCCCGACCCAGGGCTCGGACTCGGGCTTAGGCCCCGGAAGACGGCGAACTCCGCTCCGCCCGACCCAGGGCTCGGACTCGGGCTAAGGCCCCGGAAGACGGCGAACTCCGCTCCGCCCGACCCAGGGCTCGGACTCGGGCTAAGGCCCCGGAAGACGGCGAACTCCGCTCCGCCCGACCCAGGGCTCGGACTCGGGCTTAGGCCCCGGAAGACGGCGAACTCCGCTCCGCCCGACCCAGGGCTCGGACTCGGGCTAAGGCCCCGGAAGACGGCGAACTCCGCTCCGCCCGACCCAGGGCTCGGACTCGGGCTAAGGCCCCGGAAGACGACGAACTCCGCCTCGCCCGACCCAGGGCTCGGACTCCGCCTTGGCCTCTGCCGAACGACCTCCGCCTCGCCCGACCCAGGGGTTCGGGCTCGGCCTCTGTCATGCAGGACGAACTCGACCTCGACTTCGGAGGAGCCTCCACGACGCCCGACCTAGGACACAAGACCGCCACGTCAACAGGAAGCGTCATCATCACCCTGCCCTGAGCCGACTTGGGTCGCAGAGAACAAGACCGGCGTCCCATCTGGCCAGCTACGCCAGATAGGCCATGATGGCGCCCCGCTAGACCATGACGACGGCGGCTCCCAGCTCCCTTACGAAAGCAGGAGGACGTCAGCAAGGGCCCAGCTACTCCGACAGCTGTCCCTCCGTCCGGCTCCGTTACTCCTCCAACAGCCACGACGCCACACCAACAGGGTGCCAAGATCTCTCCGGCTGCCACCTTGGCATGTACTTAGGGCGCTAGCTCTCCCTCGCTAGACACGTAGCACCTTGCTACACCCCCATTTTGTACACCTGGATCCTCTCCTTACGACTATAAAAGGAAGGACCAGGGCCTTCTTAGAGAAGGTTGGCCTCGCGGGGACGAAGGGCAGGGGCAGGCGCTCTCTCGGGGCCGCTCGCTCCCCTCACCTCGCGCGGACGCTTGTAACCCCCTACTGCAAGCGCACCCGACCTGGGCGCGGGACGAACACGAAGGCCGCGGGAATTCTCCGACTCCCTCACGACCCGGCTCCGGCCGCCTCGCTCTCTCTCTCTCTCTCTCCCCCCTTCGCGCTCGCCCACGCGCTCGACCCATCTGGGCTGGGGCACGCGGCACACTCACTCGTCGGCTCGGGGACCCCCCGGTCTCGGAACGCCGACACCATCCAAATAGTGGCGTGCTGCGCACTTAACACACAATTCCGCAACCTCCGCCCGAACCTTGTCCAACTCTGTGTTGAGCACGGCGACCAGATTGACCATGCTGTTCAGCCTAGGATTGCCCTCACCCACTAGCGAGACAATCACACCTCCAGCACTACGGTCGAACGACGAGGATAGTACTTTAGGTCAAGGCCATCAGCTACCCCGCTGAACAACGAGCAATACTGAGAAAGTGCTCGTCGTGCTGCATCTTGCATGGCTGCCTCGACAGTATCCCTCTCAGTAATAGAATAATGCTCTGAGAAGGCCTCTGCACCCTAGAGATCATCGTCCGGACGGCGCACCAAGCAGGTAGCCTCCCACTGGTCCGGGTATAGCCCGCGATGATGTTGGTGGACTACACAACGGTACTTGATGGACCATGTGTGTCGGTTAAAGGCCCGACACAATAGGGTATCGAGAGCGTTATGGAAGTGACACCCGCGAGCAGCGTCACGAGTGATGGGTCTAGCGATCCATCCCTCCGGCTCTGGCTCCTCCGAGAGCTCCGTGCCGTGGCTCGAACTGCCACCGGCGTCGTCGTCATCTCTGTCTTCGTCAGGATCTCCTCCAGCAGCCAGGATGCCCTGTGGTGGTGCAGGGGGGCATCTCTGGCTGAGGTGCAGGGGAAGGCGACCTCTCAGACTCCACCTCCTACTGAGGCGAGGGGGAAGAGTCCTGCTGCTCCTAGTCCTGCTCCTGCTCCTGGCGTCGGTGCTCCTTCTCCTCGTGCAGGCGACGATGCAGTCTCTCCAGGTGACTGGACTGACCTGGCACCGTGCGACGTAGTGGACGCTCTGCCAGGTGAGAAGGCAAAAGGGGATCACAGACTTATGGGCAGTGCACTTAAGACGAGCCATCTACAAAAGACATCGTAAGCACAAGAGTAAGAGTAGAACTATGAGACCAGGAAGTAAACAGATAGAAAAGTGAGACAAAACTTTTTGAGATGAGTAAATAACATAGAGTTGGTCAAGATGATCAACTTTTGAAAGAACTCTAAGGTCAAGGTAAGAGTAGGGGTCTATAGTCCTTAGATCGACCATTCTAGTCTAGGTTAGCGGTCCTACAGTCAGCAAGGCTTTGATACCACTTATGTCACACCCGGTTTTGGAAGGTAAACTGAATGCGAACCATGTACGTACCAGGATCAGAACTCATGTACACAGCGATTACATAATTGGACATCATCACACAATGCTTGAATTAAATAGGAGAAAGGTACTTAGTTACATCAACTTCACCTCCTAAGTACATAGTTACATAAACATAGTGTTCAACATTAAATCAAAGCGTGGAGTATCGAAACGTAGAAGATAATCCTACACAGGTAGCTAACTGGGGGTTTGTCACTAAAGTAAACTAGAACTCGTCGTATTCCTAGAACTCCTCGAAGTCATCCATGTTGCCAACTTCACCTCCTAAGCACTGAGAACAGTGGGGACAACCTGGGTGGGGTGGTTTGTAAAGCAAGACTGAGTACACATCAACGTACTCAGTAAATGTCCCGTTTGGCTAAGGTGGACTAGCGGTATGTGGAGTTAAGGTTAAGTAGTTGCTTTTAGTTGGTCAAGTTTTATTATTACAAGTAGAGCCAAATTTTAGTAATAACCTAATTATTACCCAGAGGCACTCCCTCCAAGAGGAAATACCAGAGATCAGGATTATAATCACCATTGTTAATCATCATCATAAAAGTAACCATTGTTCTTCTAATCAAAGAGGATCCCAAGGCTGCTCTTAACCGTGAGCACGGCTGATATACCAGTTTCTAACACTCTGCATAGGTTGTACACTTTACTCACAAGTCATGATCCCTTTCCAGCCTGGGTTGTACAGACCCGATCTTTACTACCAAGGTGAATGTCCAGGGATACACTACGTAGCCTTTATAAAGGTTCCCCTAGTGCATAGCTGCTCATTAGGTTTCGCCATTCGTACAAACGCAGTACACCACCCCAAGGTGGGTGACTAACAAAACCAAATCGAAAGAACCTCTGCACCCCAACCTTGTTGGAGCAAGCACTACGCCCCGGCCCCATTGACGGCCTCCGGCAAAGCCAACTACACCCCCAGGTTCATCTAATTAATCAGCAAAGGGCGTCCCATTCCACCCTCATGGTTGTACTGTTATCCCGGGTGGTCACTCCACGAATAGGTCCTTACAGAGAGGTACTCAGGAAAAAGGCCTGAGCCCCCTAAGGTATCACAAGATCATCCACATAATCAGGATAACAGTATCATATCTTAAATGTTCACATCATGTTCATTGATTAAGTTAAGGTAGTAGCAACATGCTAACCATGATAACTCAAAAAGGTAAACAAGGATAAGTGAATACAGACTAGTCAATCCTTAGGTTTCATAAAGTAATGCGGGTTAGTGAATCATAAAGTATGTAGGACATAATAGGTCAAAGGACACTTGCCTTCACTAGGTTGCTGCTCAGGGCGGTCTCCAACAACACACTCAGGAACCTCGGACTACTCGTTGTCTAAATAAAGCGAGCATGCATTCAATATATTTGGAAAGTACAAATGAACAACACACCACACATGTACAAACATTGGATCACATCTTAAAAGGACACAATACTACATAGGGGATACTGAATTCAAAGTATAACATAAACTATAACATACATTAACTTTATTTGAAAATAGGTTATTATTTCCCCTAAGTGTTACTCACAAGTACATAACGTAGTTTAATTTATTTTATTTGACCTAAATTTAGACCAGAGATGATTTCATGTAATACACATTATTAGTCTCACAAGATTAAGCAGGTTTAAATCTCTAGGGTTCTCCTTTATTTATTTTATTAAGTAAATAAAAATACATCTACCTTAGTTCATATTCAATCCTAAAAATTAGAGTGTGCAGACAGTAAGTGAAGCCATTTTATTTAAACAGAGAATAATTCCATGAACCTTTTGCAATTTGAATCACTAAATTTAGAGTTCATATGCAAAAGTTATGAAATAAACAAGTTTGGGAATTCAAAATATGAAATTAGGGAATTCTGTGAATATTTAAAAATCCAGGGCTAAATCTGTAAGATTACAGGGGCCTGCGCGCGAAAACCAGGGACGACAGGTTCATTTCTAATAAACCGAGGGTCTCTTTAATAAAACAGCCACGCGAAGGGGTGTTAGGTGAATCTAACCGTCAGATCTAAAACCAACGGCTGCGATTAGATCTGCGGCCGAGGGCGCGCGCGGGCAGGCGAGCACTGACAAGCGGGCCAAGGCGTCAGCGGCAGAGGGGGAGGGCGCACTGACCGAGTGGGCCCAGCGCCAGGGAACTTGGGCGCTGATAGGCGGGCCAGGGCGTCAGGGCACGCGTGCGCGAAGCGTTATCCGTGGTCCGAGTCGTTCGATCTGAATCGAACGGAGGGGATCAGACCAGGGGGAAACAGATGGCTACGAGCGGCGAAGCGTTATCCGTGGTCCGAGCCGTTCGATCTAAATCAGACGGAGGGGATCAGACCAGGAGGAAACAGATGGCTGCGGGCGGCGCCGCTCCTCTCCGCGGTGGTGAGGTCGCCGGAGTTGAGGCAGGCGCGAGCTAGGGTGGCTCCAGGGTCGATGGAGTTGGGCAGAGGGGAAGAGGGCGCCACGGCGAACTCAATGGCGGGGGAAGAGGCCATGAATCCACGGGCAGAGACGGGAGAACGACGGTGAGAAGGTCTCGGGCGGGCCGGAGAAACTCCGGTGAGCCATTCCAGCCACGGGGAGGGGACTAAAGGCGCGCTAAGGCCTTGGCTAACTTCAGCAGAGGCAGGGGTGACACGGGGACCTACTCCGGTGAACTAGACCGGACTAAATCGGCCAGCCACCACGCGAGCACGGCGGACCACCGCGGCCGAGCACCGGCGAAGGCGAAATTGGCCGAGCACAGGGCGCAATATGGGAAATTGGGCATGGGGACAGGTGTCTCACCTCGGGACGGAACTCGGGGAGGCTTGGAGCGGTCTCCGGCGAGCTGGATGGCCAGGAACACGGGCGCGGGTCTCCGGCGGCGGCTGGAGGCGTGGGCAAAGCGTGAGAGAGGGCAAAGCGGCGCGAAATGAGGTGAGGGGTGTGCGCGGGGCACTGGCGGGGCTCTATGAAGGGAGATGGGCGCGTGGGCGGGCGTCGTGGCCGAGAAATCCGGCGACGTGCGCGAGTGCGCACGCGCCGGTCCACGGCGAGCGCGGAGGGGGCGGAACTGACAGGTAGGGTCCACGGTGTAGAGAGAGGAGAAAGGGGCGTGCAGGGCAACGACTCGGCGACTGGCGGACCGAGCCCACGAGACAGAGAGAGAGAGGGAGCGCGGGAAAGAAAACTGGCGCCGACAGGCTAGACCCACTGGGCAGCGAGCGAGGGAGGGAGGGCGCGCGAGAGGTAGAACTGCCGCTGATAGGCGGGGTCCGCCTGTCAGACGGCGCGGGCGCGTGGGCGCGCGGTCTGGCAGGGCCGACTGGGCTAGTTTGGGCTGCTTTCTCCTTTTCTTTTTCTCTAAATTTTCTAATTTCTTTTCCATTTCTTTTTCTATAGGGTTTTTCAAATCCAAATTCAAACTAGGTTTCAAATTCAAATAAATTCAAACTTGTGCAACACTTTAAAAAATATTTTAAACTCAGCATGATGCAACATGTCATGACTCATAAGGTTTTGGCAAAAATAAATAATTAACCTCCACTAGTTTAGGCTATCTCTAATCAAAAATGAAAAAGGGAGAATGAATCTAGAGAGAGAAAACCTAGAGTGAGAAAAAGAAGAGTAACACATGATTTTGGGTGATAATTAGAAAGGAATTTTTACCCCAAAATCAGGGTGTTACATATGCCCTCTTTTTTATTTAGGTATATAGCACTGGATTAGATATTATTTCTAACTATCTCTTTGGTTTTCTTGCAGTCGGCGTCACATGGTGGCCAATCTTGCTCTATCTTCTCGGCCTATGCTATGGCCTATAAGGGCAAGGCGACGTCCGACGTCGCCTACAACCCGGATGATGGGCCCGAGGCCTACAGCAACCTCGCTGTCTACAGCCGCCTTCATGACTACACCGCCATGGCGTAGGAGGTCCATGGCCCAGAATATGATCCGAAGATCGAGTAGATCGACCCCGATGTGCTCATGAGGGTCGGAGGAGGCAAGAGACATGGGCTGTACAGGATTGCTGACGGGGCAATCGACTCGTCCTCCACTCCCACTCTATCTCAGGTGTGAGCAAGGAGCACGGGCTCGAGTCCAGCCATACGACCTCGGCACGACAGCTCACAACATCGCATACAGCAACTCAAGGTTAGTGCTTCTGTAACTCGTCATTCCTTGAGTTATATACCTTCTCTTTGAGTTACTATAACATTGGCTTGTAATATTACAGACCTAGCTAGAAGAAGAGAGGAGGGAACGTCAAGAGATGGAGGCGAGGATGATGTGTAACACCATGAATTTGGGGGTATAATTTTTTTTCTAATATCCACCAAATTCAGGTGTTACCCTCTTCTTTACCTGCTTTTCTTCTCTTTTTCTAAATAAGGCAGTGTTATTATATATATGAGTCTTTGGCATAGTAAAATAAAATCATGTAGAAGCTTTGATTGTTGCATTCAAGTCATTGCATAGTGTTTATGAGTGTAAAGGTTTTTCAAACTATATCGAATTGTCTTGATCTTGTTTATGGAGGCTTTCGGGAACCTTCGAAATGTTTCTCCGAGTATTAAAATATGAAATTTTAGTCTTTCTAATATTAATTAAATACCAAAAATGTAGTAGTTGTGAAAACTATAAGTTTTTTGGAAACTCGATAATATATATATATATATATATATATATTTCTCTTCCTCTCGTCGATCTATTCCTGACTCGTGCTCTTTTTCATGAGATCATCGAACTGCTTCTTCTCGCGAATGGTATGCTGTCGCGTCGTCGACATAATTCTTGTCTATCCCCGTATACCCCTTCGCCTTCCACCCCGTCATCTTGGGTCCGCGAGCCAGCTCTAACCATTTTCATTTAATTTTATCTAACTCTTTCTACCATCCATCTGACTCAGCCTCCATCGTACACTGTATCGCGCAACTTGTCGCGTGACCGTCTTTTTTCTCTCGGCCATGACGCCGCATGCAACAAATTTTACAACCGTCTTCCGCATCCTCTCTCTTCTATAAATACATCCCTAGCCGTCGCAAAGCTCCTCGTCTCGCCCTGGATCCAGATCACAGGCGTGAAGGGCAGCGGTTACCAGGTACGCAGGACCCCTCTCCTCCCTCTCTTCCTCGCGCGACTAGCCGGCGCAGGGTCGCGGCAGCTTAGCGCGCACGCCCTAGCCTTGTCCCCGGTAGCCCCGCGCAGCGCCCGTGCGCGACCCTATAGCCTCGCGCGCGGCGCGCTCAGCCCTGGCCCGCTCAGCCCTGGCCTTGTCCCCGACACGGCGTCGCAGCCAGCCTGACGGCGCTCTCGCCCTTGCAAGCTGCAGCCCCCGTCCCTGCACTCCTCCCTGGACCCGCGACCCCTGCAGCAGGTGCCCATGGGCAGCGTGTGGCTAACGGCCTCGGCGACGTCCCCTGCGGCGCGCGGCCTGGCGCGGCTCGCTGCCAGCATGGCCAGCGGCTCGCGGCTCGTGGCTTGCGGTGCGTGGCTGGCAGAGCTCGCCTCTGTGGCCAGCGCGGGCCATGGCCCATGGCCCCGGCGAGATTTCCTGCTGGCCGGCTTCCTGTCCTTGCGTTCTCTGTTTCATCCGTGGAAGAAGAAAAGGCAGTTGTTCGTACTTCATTCGTGCAAGCGCAACCAGAGAAAAGGAAACTACCCTTGGAGCCCACCCTGGATGCGATTTCCACCTTGCCATGCGTTTGGAAAAAAAAGACCCACTACCGCATGCTCAAAGCTGTTGCATGCGGCACGATTTTACCATCCCATGATCTCTATGACCCTCCATGTGGCAACCTATCGACCGATCAAACCACGCCACGTTATTTTTAATCCACGACTTATTAAATATGCGTTATCTTTTTACGTCTAATTTATTCCATTCCAGTCGTGTTAGTTTCCTAATAAAGTCGTGTACACGTTAAAAATATAATTTTGTCGTAGCGCATGTTTCAGTTAATTAATTAATTAATGGTTTGTCCGATGGTTATTAAAATATTAATTTAATTTATAGTTTTAAGTGCACTTTTGAAAAATATACGTTAACGTCATTAATACCAACGCAAATATTTTGATTCAATACTTGCTTAGTATAATCGGGACATATGTTTATTAGTTCTCATATGTCACATCGTTTATAATCCGTGAATTGTTATTTATTCTATTATGCGTCGTAAACCCGTTACATCTCGTTTTAGTCGTGTCAACTTCGTAGTAACATCGATTTTGTATTACTAATGCTATCTAGTCATGTCACAAGTTTAATCGATTAATTAATTAATTATCCTTTCAGTATTCTATAGTAGTTATTAAAAAACGACATTCTAATTAAAACTAGTTATAGTTTTTAACTCACGCTTCTTTAAATATAAATGTTAACTAGATTAATACCAACTTAAATACTTTTTATTTAATACTGGTTGATTATAAACACGTTATTTGTTAGCGATTATCACGCGTCGTCGCACTATCTGTACGCTATTCGCGCGTGATGTTCTTGTGGCGCACGTGCTGTTCCTGCAAGTCATTGCGCGTCGTTGTCGTTCCTTTCCGCGTTCGTGTCGCATGTATCTCGCACGTCGATCACGTGTGTCGCACGGCGTCTGCGCGTGATAATAAATTGCTTTCGCTTATAGACACTCATGCTAATACGTTAATTCGTCAGGCCGCATATTTTAGATAGTTAACTTAAGGTTTGCTCGACTAATAAATATTAGATTAATATTTTAATTAGAGTAAATGTGTAGTGTTCAACTTGCCCTTTTATAATAAATATTAACATGACTAATATTAACTTAACTACTTATTTAATAATTGTATAGAATAAACGCGTCACCTATTTAGTCTTTCTCGCCTGTCGCGCGAGTTGTTCCACACGTGGTGTCGTGCTGGTTCGCGTGTCATTCACGCTATTCGCGCGCGCTGTTTTGTACAATGTCGCGTGGTATAAATTGTTTTCACTTATGAGTTGATAACGTTAATTTGTCGGGTCACATATTTTAAATAATTTATTTAATGCTTGCTCGACTAATGTTGATTAGATTAATATTCCGAATAGATTATGATTAGTTTCTAACTTGCACCTTGATAATAAACTAACATGGTTAATGTTAACTTAACCACTTTTTAGTTATTTAATATTTGCTTAGTAAGAATATGTCACCTATTTAGTTTTTCTTACCTATCGTGCGTGCTTCTCCGCACGTGATGACGTGCTTGTTCGCGCTCGTCGCCGCGCTGTTTTGGTGTGTCGTCAGCGTGCTATGTCGCACGTGTCCGCGCGTCGTTTGCACACTGTCATGCTGTTTCGCGCGTCGTAAATTTGCCTCACTTAGAATCTCTCACTTTAATTAAATTATTTGTTTAACTGATAGCTGCTAGTGTAACAGGTTAAGCAAAACTAAATATTAGATATAATTTGTATTTAATAATGTCGAATTAAAGGTTATAGTTATATTTGTTTAACGTAAACGCAATAACTTCTCAACCGTAGATTCGACCGTCGCATTTCTTATCTTCGCGTAACCGTATAAGCGCTCTCTATTTTTATATTGCGTGTTTTGATAATATTTTATCTTGTATGGTGTAATGTTTTTATGCAAATATATGTTTGTTTGCTTGTGCCTGTTCGTCTTCGCTTCGCGTTGCGATTAGATCGCGGTTTTCGTTTCTGAGCTTCGGGGAATCGACAGTCAAGCGTTGGCGACCAAGTGATCTGGTTCTTCGAGTCCTGCAAGTTGAAGACCCTAAGCATTTGTTTGGTGAAGGCAAGTGTCCTCTGACCCATTCTGTCCTATTTACTTTATAAAATACTATCCCGCGTTACTCAATTTAAACCTAAGGATTGACTAGTTTTGTATTTACCTTGTCCTTGATCACCTTTTGGGTTACTATGGTTAGCTTCATGCTATTGCTTTACTTTAATCAATAAACATGATGTGAATATTTACGATACGATGATGTTATCTTGACTATGATGATGATCTTGTGATACTTTACGGGGCTCAGGCCATTTTCCTGAGTACCTCTCCGTAAGGACCTGTTTGGGGAGTGACAACCCGGTAAAACAGTGCAACCATGAGGGTGATATGGGACGCCCTTGGCCAAGTAATTAGGGAAGTCTTATGTTGGGTGCTGGTTTTTGGTCATTGGGAAACGGAGGCATCTGTTATGGCTCTTATATTCTTGCTCAGGGATCTGGGTACGGGCATCGTCCCATGGCTTTTTCCTGAGGGCAGAGGTATAGGTTTTGGGACGTCAGATGGACTTTATGCAATGGTCATTTCCAACATTCGTATAGTGAGGACCCTAGGGAATAACCACATAGTGAGACCCTGCTAGTTCACCTTGGAAGTGATCAATGGGGAGTCGCGATCCTCAGGCAGAAAGGGAATCACGGCTCATGGGTAAAGTGTGCAACCTCTGCAGAGTGTTATGAAACTGATATATCAGCCATGCTCACTGTTACGAGCGGCCTTGGGATCCTCTTTGATTAGAGATACAGATGACCTGAGATTCAATGGTTCTATTTATGGTTTTGGTTCGATGATGATAATGATGTTCCTCGATGAGGAAATGATTCACGAGTTGGTTATTGCTAAAACTTGGCTCCCACAAATAATAAATACTTGACCAACTAAAAGCAACTGCTTCAACCTTAACTCCACATAAAGCTAGTCCACCTCAGCCAAACGGGACATTTGCTGAGTACGTTGATGTGTACTCACCCTTTCTTTCACAAAACACCAGGTTGCCTTTGGTGCAATCTATGCTCAGGTAAAGAAGAAGGTGTCGAGGCGGATCACCAGGAGTTCCAGGACTTCAACGAGTTCGAGGATTAGGCTAGCGACCTCCCCCAGTCAGCTGCCTGTGGTGGGTTGGCTACGTTTCTATTATGTGCACTTTGATTTATATTATGTAAATGACTCTAGTCTTTAATATTATTACTTACTCTTTATTGTTATTCGAAGCATTGTGCTATGATGAGTCATTTATGTAATCGCTATGTACGTGAGTTCTGATCCTAGCACGTACATGGTTCGCATTTGGTTTACCTCCAAAACCGGGTGTGACATGATGGCGGAGCGAGAGGCGGAGCGGGTGGCTCGCCTGGTAGATTAGCAGAGGATGACGGAGATGTTCCAGTACATGCAGAGCCTTGGCGCCGCATAGGGTTTCGCTCCGCCACCTCCATTGTTCCCTGTAGTTGACCCTGCTCTGTTCAATACTCCTGTGAGTATCAAAATTATAGTTAGATGTTGGTAATGCATTTGGTATAACACATGCAATATCTTCTCTATGCAGGGACAATCTGGGGCGGCATCCAAGAACCCTCATGGATTGCCCAGTGAAAGGGAATTAGGCTTTCACCTATTTCCTAAACCAATTTTGGTGGTTGAATTGACCAACACAAATATTTGGACTAACTAGTTTGCCCAAGTTTATAAGTTCTACAGGTACCAAAGGTCCACAATAAGCCAATAAAAAGACCAAGAAAAGGGTTCAACAAAGGAGCAAAGGACAACCGAAGGCACCCTGGTCTGGCGCACCGGACTGTCCGGTGCACCACCGGACAGTGTCCGGTGCACCAGGGGAGATCGTCTTCAAACTCTTCACCTTCGGGAATTCTCAGGGCCGGCGCGCTATAATTCACCGGACTGTCCGGTGTACACCGGACAGTGTCTGATGCTCCAAGGAGGCGCGACTCCGAACTCGCCAGCCTCGGGAATTCGCATCGGCTGCTCCGCTATAATTCACCGGACATGTCCAGTGTACACCGGACTGTCCGGTGTAACTGCGGGGCAACGACTACTTCGGCGCCAACGGCTACCTGCAGGCGCATTGAATGCGTGCCAGAGCGCGCAGAGGTCAGGCACGCCCATGCTGGCACACCGGACACCCTACAGTTCATGTCCGGTGCACCACCGGTCATCCAGGCGGGCCCCGTGTTAGAGCTCCAACGGTCGGATCCCTAACGGCCGGGTGACGTGGCTGTCGCACCGGACATGTCCGGTGTGCACCGGACTGTCCGGTGCACCATTCGACAGACAGCCTCCACCCAAACGGCTAGTTTGGTGGTTGGGGCTATAAATTCCCCCAACCACCCCACATTCAAGTCATCCAAGTTTTCCACTTCTCAACCACTTACAAGAGCTAGGCATTCAATTCTAGACACACTCAAGTGATCAAATCCTCTCCAATTCCACACAAGGCTTTAGTGATTAGCGAGAGAGATTTGCCGTGTTCTTTTGAGCTCTTGCGCTTGGATTGCTTCTTTCTTTCTCACTTGTTCTTGTGATCAAAACTCATTTGTAACCGAGGCAAGAGACACCAATTGTGTGGTGGTCCTTGCGGGGAAGTTTTGTTCCCGGTTTTGATTTGAGAAGAGAAGCTCACTCGGTCCGAGGGACCGTTTGAGAGAGGGTAAGGGTTGAAAGAGACCCGGCCTTTGTGGCCTCCTCAACGGGGAGTAGGTTTGCAAGAACCGAACCTCGATAAAACAAATCCGCGTGTCACTCTTCATTCACTTGCGATTTGTTTTGCGCCCTCTCTCTCGGACTCATTATTATTTCTAACGCTAACCCGGCTTGTAGTTGTGATTAATTTTATAAATTTCAGTTTCGCCCTATTCACCCCCCTCTAGGCGACTTTCAATTGGTATCGGAGCCCGGTGCTTCATTAGAGCCTAACCGCTTGAAGTGATGTCGGGAGATCACACCAAGAGGGAGATGGAGACCGGCGACAAGCCCACTACGAGCCACGGGAGCACTTCATCGGAAGAGTCCCGTACCAAGAGGAAGGAGAAGAAGAAGAGCTCCTCCAACAAAGGGAAGGGGAAGGAGAAGAAATCCTCTTCCCACAAGTCGCATCGGAGAGGAGACAAGCACAAGAGGATGAGGAAAGTGATCTACTACGAGACCGACACTTCATCAACGTCGACCTCCGACTCCGACGCACCGTCCGTAACTTCTAAGCGCCAAGAGCGCAAGAAGTATAGTAAGATCCCCCTACGCTACCCCCACATTTCAAAGCGTACTCCTTTACTCTCCGTTCCATTAGGCAAACCACCGGTTTTTGACGGTGAAGATTATAATATGTGGAGTGACAAAATGAGGCACCATCTAACCTCACTCCACACAAGCATATGGAATGTTGTTGAGTTTGGTGTACAGGTACCATCCGTAGGGGATGAAGACTACGACTCGGACGAGGTGGCCCAAATCCACCACTTTAACTCCCAAGCAACCACTATACTCCTCGCCTCTCTAAGTCGAGAGGAGTATAACTGAGAGCACCTAGAGGGGGGGGGGTGAATAGGTGATCCTGTGAAAACTTAAACTTATAGCCACAAAAACTTGTTAAGTGTTAGCGCAGACAATGCCAAGTGGCTAGATAGGAGTTTCCACAAAACACAATAACCACAGAAGATCAATCACAGAGATGGCACAGTGGTTTATCCCGTGGTTCGGCCAAGACCAACGCTTGCCTACTCCACGTTGTGGCGTCCCAATGGACGAGGGTTGCAATCAACCCCTCTCAAGCGGTCCAAAGACCAACTTGAATACCACGGTGTTTGCTTTGCCTTTCAATATCCCGTTTGCAAGGAATCTCCACAAATTGGAGTCTCTTGCCCTTACAAGTATATGATCACAAAGAAGCACAGAGTAAGGGAGGGAAGCAACACACACAAATCCACAGCAAAGTGCGCACACACACAGCCAAGAATCGAGCTCGAATGACTATCTCAAAGTTCTCACTAGAACGGAGCTCGAATCACTTAGAATCACAAACGAATGCGCAAAGAATGAGTGTGGATGATCAAGAATGCTCTAAGGTTGCTTGGATGTCTCCTCCATGCACCTAGGGGCCCCTTTTATAGCCCCAAGGCAGCTAGGAGCCGTTGAGAGCAAATCTGGAAGGCTATCCTTGCCTTCTGTCGTCGGGTGCACCGGACAGTCCGGTGTACACCGGACACTGTCCGGTGCCCGATTTCTTTCCAAAAATAGCGCTGCCGACCGTTGTAGACCGTTGCAGATCTGAGAGCCATTGGCGCACCGGACATGTCCGGTGCACACCGGACAGTCCGGTGCCGTCTTCTAGCCGTTGGCTCGGCCACGTGTCCCGCGCAGATTGCGCGGCCGACCGTTGGCCTGGCCGACCGTTGGCTCACCGGACAGTCCGGTGCACACCGGACAGTCCGGTGAATTTTAGCCGTACGCCGTCGGCGAATTCCCGAGAGCAGCCAGTTCGCGCCGAGTCAGTCTGGCGCACCGGACACTGTCCGGTGCACACCGGACAGTCCGGTGTGCCAGACCGAGCTGAGTCTTGGCTGTACACAGCCAAGTCTTTTTCTCCTCTTTTCTTTTCTTCTTCTTTCTGTTTCTAACACTTAGACAAGTATATTAGTACACAAAACCAATGTACTAAGGCTTAGAAACATACCTTTACTTCATGATTTGCACTTTGTTCATCCATGGACATAAATTCACATTTAAGCACTTGTGTTGGCACTCAATCACCAAAATACTTAGAAATGGCCCAAGGGCACATTTCCCTTTCAATCTCCCCCTTTTTGGTGATTTATGCCAACACAACATAAAGCAACTAGAACAAGTGCAAACTTACTTCAAATAAATTTGATTCAATTTTGGCATATATGGATCATCCTTTGCCACCACTTGGTTTGTTTTTGCAAATCAAACTCGAATCTCTATCTCTAAGTCAAACACACATGTTGAAGCATAAAGAGAGTCATTCCAAAGGAGATTGATCAAAGATTTCAAAAACTCCCCCTTTTTCCCATAATCACTACTTCTCCCCGCAAGAAGCCAACTTTTGATAAGAGAGACAACAAAAGAGTTTTGTCAAACCAAAAGCTCTATTCTACTATTTTCAAAATCTCTCAAGTGGTAGCTGATCCATTTATCACTTTGGCCTTTATTTTCTCCCCCTTTGGCATCAAGCACCAAAACGGGATCAATCTTGGCCCTATAACCCCATTGCCTCACCAAAATCTTCAATTAAGAGCAAATGGCAATAAGAGTTCATTAGATGAACTTGGAATAGGTTACCCTCTCATCGGAGTGCAGTGGAAGTCTTTCATGGTCCATGTCCACCTTTCCCTTTCAATTCTCCTTTGAGACTAAAACAAGCAAACTCAAGCATATGGTTAGTCTCAAAGGGTCAAGTTGTAACACACCTCCCCCTAAAACTGTGCATCACTTTGCAACAGACTTGTGAGGTCCAGGGAGTGTTTGTACAACTTGAGCACCACAATAAGCAACAAGATGCAGAATGAACATGATCAAGGGCATAAACACATGTATGCTACATTTCAATCCAAGTTCCGCGAATCTAAAATATTGAGCTCACTACGCAACCTGCAAAAGGTCTTCTCATCTAAAGGCTTGGTAAAGATATCGGCTAGCTGGTTCTCGGTGCTAACATGAAACACTTCGATATCTCCCTTTTGCTGGTGGTCTCTCAAAAAGTGATGCCGGATGTCAATGTGCTTTGTGCGGCTGTGCTCAACAGGATTTTCCGTTATTCGGATAGCACTCTCATTGTCACATAGGAGTGGGACTTTGCTCAGATTGTAGCCAAAGTCCCTGAGGGTTTGCCTCATCCAAAGTAGTTGCGCACAACACTGTCCTGCGGCAACGTACTCGGCCTCAGCGGTGGATAGGGCAACGGAGGTTTGTTTCTTAGAGTTCCATGACACCAGGGACCTTCCTAAGAATTGGCACGTCCCCGATGTACTCTTCCTATCGACCTTACATCCAGCATAGTCGGAATCTGAGTACCCAATCAAGTCAAAGTTAGACCCCTTTGGATACCAGAGTCCGAGGCAAGGCGTAGCAATCAAATATCTAAGAATTCGCTTCACTGCCACTAAGTGACACTCCTTAGGATCGGGTTGAAATCTAGCACACATGCATACACTAAGCATAATATCCGGTCTACTAGCACATAAATAAAGTAAAGACCCTATCATTGACCGGTATGCTTTTTGATCAACGGACTTACCTTCTTTGTTGAGGTCGGTGTGTCCGTCGGTTCCCATCGGCGTCTTTGCGGGCTTTGCGTCCTTCATCCCAAACCTCTTTAGCAAATCTTGCGTGTACTTCGTTTGGGAGATGAAGGTGCCGTCCTTGAGTTGCTTCACTTGAAATCCAAGGAAGTAGGTCAACTCGCCCATCATCGACATCTCGAATTTCTGCGTCATCACCCTGCTAAACTCTTCACAAGACTTTTGGTTAGTAGAACCAAATATTATGTCGTTGACATAAATTTGGCACACAAAAAGATCACCATCGCAAGTCTTAGTAAAAAGAGTTGGATCGGCTTTCCCAACCTTGAATGCATTAGCAATTAAAAAATTTCTAAGGCATTCATACCATGCTCTTGGGGCTTGCTTAAGTCCATAGAGCGCCTTAGAGAGCTTACACACATGGTCGGGGTACCGTTCATCCTTGAAGCCTGGGGGTTGCTCCACGTACACCTCCTCCTTGATTGGCCCATTGAGGAAAGCGCTCTTCACATCCATTTGGTACAACCTGAAGGAATGGTGAGCGGCATATGCTAGCAAGATACGAATTGATTCTAGCCTAGCCACAGGAGCAAATGTCTCCTCAAAGTCCAAACCTGTGACTTGGGCATAACCTTTTGCCACAAGTCGAGCCTTGTTCCTCGTCACCACCCCGTGCTCGTCCTGTTTGTTGCGGAACACCCACTTGGTTCCCACAACATTTTGCTTGGGACGAGGCACCAGTGTCCAAACTTCATTGCGCTTGAAGTTGTTGAGTTCCTCCTGCATGGCCAAAACCCAATCCGGATCTAGCAAGGCCTCCTCTACCCTGAAAGGCTCAATAGAAGAGACAAAGGAGTAATGTTCACAAAAATTAACTAGTCGAGACCGAGTAGTTACTCCCTTGCTAATGTCACCCAGAATTTGGTCGACGGGATGATCCCTTTGAATCATTGCTCGAACTTGGGTTGGAGGTGCCGGTTGCGCTTCTTCCTCCATCACGTGATCATCTTGTGCTCCCCCTTGATCACACGCCTCCTTTTGATGAACCTGTTCATCGTCTTGAGTGGGGGGTTGCACCGTTGTTGAGGAAGAAGGTTGATCTCGTTCATCTTGTTCCTGTGGCCGAATGTCTCCAATCGCCATGGTTCGTATCGCGGCCGTTGGAACATCTTCTTCATCTACATCATCACAATCAACAACTTGCTCTCTTGGAGAGCCATTAGTCTCATCAAATACAACGTCACTAGAGACTTCAACCAAACCCGATGATTTGTTGAAGACCCTATACGCCTTTGTATTTGAATCATAACCTAATAAAAACCCTTCTACAGCTTTGGGAGCAAACTTAGAATTTCTACCCTTCTTCACTAGAATGTAGCATTTGCTCCCAAATACACGAAAGTAAGATACATTGGGTTTGTTACCGGTTAGAAGCTCGTACGAAGTCTTCTTGAGGAGGCGATGAAGGTAGACCCTGTTGATGGCGTGGCAAGCCGTGTTCACAGCTTCCGACCAAAAGCACTCGGGGGTCTTGAACTCTCCAAGCATCGTCCTTGCCATATCGATCAGCGTCCTGTTCTTCCTCTCTACCACACCATTTTGCTGTGGTGTGTAGGGAGCGGAGAACTCGTGCTTGATCCCTTCCTCCTCAAGGAACTCCTCCACTTGAAGGTTCTTGAACTCGGACCCGTTGTCACTCCTTATCTTCTTCACCTTGAGCTCAAACTCATTTTGAGCTCTCCTGAGGAAGCGCTTGAGGGTCCCTTGGGTTTCAGACTTATCCTGCAAAAAGAACACCCAAGTGAAGCGGGAAAAGTCATCAACAATAACTAGACCATACTTACTTCCTCCTATGCTCAGATAGGCGACGGGTCCAAAGAGGTCCATATGCAGCAGCTCCAGAGGTCTTGACGTGGTCATCACATTCTTGCTGTGATGTGCTCCTCCCACTTGTTTACCTGCTTGACAAGCTGCACAAGGTCTATCTTTTTCGAAATAAACATTTGTTAGACCTATCACGTGTTCTCCCTTTAGAAGCTTGTGGAGGTTCTTCATCCCCACATGTGCTAAGCGGCGATGCCACAGCCAGCCCATGCAAGTCTTAGCCATTAAGCATGCATCTAGACCGGCCTCTTCTTTTGCAAAATCAACTAAGTAAAGCTTGCCGTCTAGTACACCCTTAAAAGCTAGTGAACCATCACATCTTCTAAAGACAGACACATCTACATTAGTAAAAAGACAATTATATCCCATATTGCATAGTTGACTAACAGATAGCAAATTGTAACCAAGAGACTCAACTAAAAATACATTTGATATTGAGTGCTCATTAGAAATTGCAATTTTACCTAACCCTTTTACCTTGCCTTGATTCCCATCACCGAATATAATTGAATCTTGGGAATCCTTATTTTTGACGTAGGAGGTGAACATCTTCTTCTCCCCCGTCATATGGTTTGTGCATCCGCTGTCGATAATCCAGCTTGAACCCCCGGATGCATAAACCTGCAAGGCAAATTTAGGCTTGGGTCTTAGGTACCCAACTCATGTTGGGTCCTACAAGGTTAGCACATATATCCTTAGGGACCCAAATGCAAGTTTTATCTCCCTTGCATCTTGCCCCTAACTTCCTAGCAATTACCTTCTTACCCTTTCTACAAATAGCAAAGGGAGCATTGCAAGCATAATAAATGGTAGAAGGTTTGTTCATAACTTTTCTAGAAACATGAGCAAAATTTCTCCTAGGCATATGCACAACATTTCTCCTACACATATCTCTATCATGCTTATAGGAGGAACTAGAAGCAAACATGGCATGAGAATCATAAACATGTGAATCAAAATCATTATAAGCTTTTCTAGCATGTCTCCTATCATGGTATAGGAAAGCATGGTTCTTTTTAGCACTACTAGCCATAGGGGCCTTCCCTTTCTCCTTGACGAAGATGGGAGTCTTATGGCTTGTTAAGTTCTTGGCCTCTCTCTTGAAGCCAAGACCATCCTTAATTGAGGGGTGTCTACCAACCGTGTAGGCATCCCTTGCAAATTTTATTTTATCAACTTCACTCTTGCTAGTCTTAAGTTGAGCATTAAGACTAGCCAATTCATCATTAAGTTTTGAAATTGAAACTAGGTGTTCACTACAAGCATTAACATCAAAATCCTTACACCTAGTGCAAATTGTAACATTTTCAACACAAGAGTTACTTGCTACTTCTAGTTTAGCGGTTAAAACATTAATTTCACCTTTTAAAGAAGAAATGGTTTCATTACAAGTAGAAAGTTCACAAGAAAGAATTCCATTTCTTTTAACTTCTAGAGCAAGTGAATTTTGTGCACTAACAAATTTATCATGCTCTTCATATAAAAGATCTTCTTGTTTTTCTAAGATTCTATCCTTTTCATTCAAGGCATCAATCAATTCATTAATCTTAGCTATCTTAGTTCTATCCAATCCCTTGAATAAACTAGAATAATCTATTTCATCCTCACTAGACTCATCATCACTAGAAGAATCATAAGTATTAGCATTACTAGTGATTACCTTCTTCTCCCTTGCCATGAGGCAAGTGTGATGCTCGTGGGGGAAGAGAGCCGATTTGTTGAAGGCAGTGGCGGCGAGTCCTTCGTCGTCGGAGTCGGACGAAGAGCAATCCGAGTCCCACTCCTTTCCAAGGTGTGCTTCACCTTTGGCCTTCTTGTAAACTTTCTTGTTCTCTCTCTTCCCGTTTTTCCCTTGCTCCTGGTCACTATCATTTTCGGGACAGTTAGCAATAAAATGACCAACCTTACCACATTTGAAGCATGAGCACTTCCCCTTTGTCTTGGTCTTGCTTGTCTGCCCCTTGCAACCATTTAGCGCCGTCTTGAATCTCTTGATGATGAGAGCCATCTCTTCATCATTTAGCCCGGCCGTCTCAACTTGCGCTACCTTGCTAGGTAGTGACTCCTTGCTCCTTGTTGCCTTGAGAGCAATGGGTTGAGGCTCGTGGATTGGACCGTTCAATGCTTCGTCGACGTATCTTGCCTCCTTGATCATCATCCGCCCGCTTACGAATTTTCCAAGTACTTCCTCGGGCGTCATCATCGTGTACCTGGGATTCTCACGAATATTGTTCACGAGATGAGGATCAAGAACGGTAAAGGACCTTAGCATTAGGCGGACGACGTCGTGGTCCGTCCATCGTGTGCTTCCGTAGCTCCTTATTTTGTTGATAAGGGTCTTGAGCCGGTTGTACGTTTGAGTTGGCTCCTCTCCCCTTATCATGGCGAATCGTCCAAGCTCGCCCTCCACCAACTCCATCTTGGTGAGCATGGTGATGTCGTTCCCCTCGTGAGAGATCTTGAGGGTGTCCCATATTTGCTTGGCATTGTCCAAGCCGCTCACCTTGTTGTACTCTTCCCTGCACAAGGATGCTAAGAGAACAGTAGTAGCTTGTGCATTTCTATGGATCTGTTCATTTATAAGCAAAGGGCTATCCGAGCTATCAAATTTCATTCCATTCTCTACAATCTCCCATATGCTTGGATGGAGAGAGAATAAGTGACTACGCATATTGTGACTCCAAAATCCGTAGTCCTCCCCATCAAAGTGTGGAGGTTTGCCAAGAGGAATGGAAAGCAAATGCGAATTCAAACTATGTTGAATACGAGAATAATCAAATGAAAAGTTCGAATTGACCGTCTTTTTGTAGTCGTTGTCGTCGTCCTTTTGGGAAGAAGTAGATTCATCACTATCGTCGTAGTAGATGATCTCCTTGATGCGCCTCGTCTTCTTCTTCTTCCCTTCCTTCCGTCTATGGCCCGAGCCGGAGTCGGTAGGCTTGTCGTCCTTCGGCTCGTTGACGAAGGATTCCTTCTCTTTGTCGTTGATCACAATTCCCTTCCCCTTAGGATCCATCTCTTCGGGCGATTAGTCCCTTTTGTGAAGAGAACGGCTCTGATACCAATTGAGAGCACCTAGAGGGGGGGTGAATAGGTGATCCTGTGAAAACTTAAACTTATAGCCACAAAAACTTGTTAAGTGTTAGCGCAGACAATGCCAAGTGGCTAGATAGGAGTTTCCACAAAACACAATAACCACAGAAGATCAATCACAGAGATGGCACAGTGGTTTATCCCGTGGTTCGGCCAAGACCAACGCTTGCCTACTCCATGTTGTGGCGTCCCAACGGACGAGGGTTGCAATCAACCCCTCTCAAGTGGTCCAAAGACCAACTTGAATACCACGGTGTTTGCTTTGCCTTTCAATATCCCGTTTGCAAGGAATCTCCACAAATTGGAGTCTCTTGCCCTTACAAGTATATGATCACAAAGAAGCACAGAGTAAGGGAGGGAAGCAACACACACAAATCCACAGCAAAGTGCGCACACACAGAGCCAAGAATCGAGCTCGAATGACTATCTCAAAGTTCTCACTAGAACGGAGCTCGAATCACTTAGAATCACAAACGAATGCGCAAAGAATGAGTGTGGATGATCAAGAATGCTCTAAGGTTGCTTGGATGTCTCCTCCATGCGCCTAGGGGCCCCTTTTATAGCCCCAAGGCAGCTAGGAGCCGTTGAGAGCAAATCTGGAAGGCTATCCTTGCCTTCTGTCGTCGGGTGCACCGGACAGTCCGGTGTACACCGGACACTGTCCGGTGTACACCGGACACTGTCCGGTGCCCGATTTCTTTCCAAAAATAGCGCTGCCGACCGTTGCAGACCGTTGCAGATCTGAGAGCCGTTGGCGCACCGGACATGTCCGGTGCACACCGGACAGTCCGGTGCCGTCTTCTAGCCGTTGGCTCGGCCACGTGTCCCGCGCAGATTGCGCGGCCGACCGTTGGCTCACCGGACAGTCCGGTGCACACCGGACAGTCCGGTGAATTTTAGCCGTACGCCGTCGGCGAATTCCCGAGAGCAGCCAGTTCGCGCCGAGTCAGTCTGGCGCACCGGACACTGTCCGGTGCACACCGGACAGT
Source organism: Zea luxurians (assembly GCA_029449295.1). NCBI lineage: Eukaryota > Viridiplantae > Streptophyta > Magnoliopsida > Poales > Poaceae > Zea > Zea luxurians. Next base: position 5,246,725 of record JAOPSE010000046.1, read on the forward strand.
CCGGTGTGCCAGACCGAGCTGAGTCTTGGCTGTACACAGCCAAGTCTTTTTCTCCTCTTTTCTTTTCTTCTTCTTTCTGTTTCTAACACTTAGACAAGTATATTAGTACACAAAACCAATGTACTAAGGCTTAGAAACATACCTTTACTTCATGATTTGCACTTTGTTCATCCATGGACATAAATTCACATTTAAGCACTTGTGTTGGCACTCAATCACCAAAATACTTAGAAATGGCCCAAGGGCACATTTCCCTTTCAATAACAAGGTGCAAGGGTTAAAAAGTGCGAAGGAAATTTGGGACGTACTCAAGACAGCGCACGAAGGAGACGAGGTGACAAAGATCACCAAGCGGGAAACGATCGAGGGGGAGCTCGGTCGCTTCATGCTTCACCAAGGGGAGGATCCACAAGCTATGTACAACCGCTTGAAGACCTTGGTGAACCAAGTGCGCAACCTCGGGAGCAAAAAATGGGATGATCATGAGATGGTCAAGGTTATTCTTAGATCCCTCGTATTTCTTAACCCTACACAAGTTCAATTAATTCGAGGTGATCCTAGATATAAGCTAATGTCTCCCGAGGAAGTTATAGGAAAATTTGTGAGCTTTGAGCTAATGATTAAAGGCTCAAAGAAAATCATCGAGCAAGGCACCTCCTCCACGCCCGAGGCACAACCCGTCGCATTCAAGGCGACGAAAGAAAAGAAGGAGGACGCTACTCCAAGTCGAACACCCATCGACGCCTCCAAGCTCGACAACGAGGAGATGGCGCTCATCATCAAGAGCTTCCGCCAAATCCTCAAGCAAAGGAGGGGGAAAGACTACAAACCCCGCTCCAAGAAAGTATGCTACAAATGTGGTAAGCCCGGTCATTTTATTGCTAAATGTCCATTATCATGTGATAGTGACAGGGGCGACGACAAGAAGGGGAAGAAGAGACACTACAAGAAGAAGGGCGGCGATGCCCACGTATGCCGCGAGTGGGACTCCGATGAGAGCTCCACCGACTCCTCCTCCGACGAGGACGCCGCCAACATTGCCGTCACCAAGGGTCTTCTCTTCCCCAACGTCGGCCACAAATGCCTCATGGCAAAGGACGGCAAAAGGAAGAAGGTTAAATCCAAATCCTCCACTAAATATGAGTCCTCTAGTGATGATAATGCTAGTGATGAGGAAGATAATTTGCGTACTCTTTTTGCCGACCTCAACATACAACAAAAGGAAAAATTAAATGAATTGATTAGTGCTATTCATGAGAAGGATGATCTCTTGGACTCTCAAGAGGACTTCCTTATTAAGGAAAACAAAAAGCATGTTAAGGTTAAAAATGCTTATGCTCTACAAGTTGAAAAATGTGAAAAATTGTCTAGTGAGCTAAGCACTTGCCATGAGACCATTGACAACCTTAGAAATGAGAATGCTAAATTATTAGCTAAGGTTGATTCACATGTTTGTACTATTTCAACTTCCAATCCTAGAGATGATAATGTTGATTTACTTGCTAGGATTGATGAGTTGAATGTTTCTATTGCTAGCCTTAGAAATGAGAATGAGAAATTGATTGCTAAGGCTAAAGAATTAGATGTTTGCAATGTTACAATTTTCGATCTTAGAGATAACAATGATATTTTGCGTGCTAAGATTGTTGAACTTAATTCTTGCAAACCCTCTACATCTACTATTGAGCATGTGTCTATTTGTACTAGATGTAGAGATATTGATATTGATGCTATTCATGATCACATGGCTTTAATTAAACAACAAAATGATCATATAGCATTATTAGATGCTAAAATTGCCGAGCATAACTTAGAAAATGAAAAATTTAAATTTGCTAAAAGTATGCTCTATAATGGGAGACGCCCTGGCATCAAGGATGGCATTGGCTTCCAAAGGGGAGACAATGTCAAACTTAGTGCCCCTCCTAAAAATTTGTCTAACTTTGTTAAGGGCAAGGCTCTCATGCCTCAGGATAACGAGGGTTACATTTTGTACCCTGCCGGTTATCCCGAGAGCAAAATTAGGAGAATTCATTCTAGGAAGTCTCACTCTGGCCATAACCATGCTTTTATGTATAAGGGTGAGACATCTAGCTCTAGGCAACCAACCCATGCTAAGTTGCCTAGAAAGAAAACTCCTAGTGCATCAAATGATCATGGCATTTCATTTAAAACTTTTGATGCATCTTATGTTTTGACTAACAAATCCGGCAAGGTAGTTGCCAAGTTTGTTGGGGGCAAACACAAGGGCTCCAAAGCTTGTGTTTGGGTACCCAAAGTTCTTGTTTCTAATGCCAAAGGACCCAAAACCGTTTGGGTACCTAAAGTCAAGAACTAAACTTGTTTTGTAGGTTTATGCATCCGGGGGCACAAGTTGGATCATCGATAGCGGGTGCACAAACCACATGACAGGGAAGAAGAAGATGTTCTCCTCCTACGAGAAAAACCAAGATCCCCAACGAGCTATCACATTCGGGGATGGAAACCAAGGTTTGGTCAAAGGTTTGGGTAAAATTGCTATATCTCATGACCATTCCATTTCAAATGTTTTTCTTGTAGATTCCTTAGATTACAATTTGCTTTCCGTTTTGCAATTATGTCAAATGGGCTACAACTGTCTATTTACTGATGTAGGTGTCACTGTCTTTAGAAGAAGTGATGATTCAATAGCATTTAAGGGAGTGTTAGAGGGTCAGCTATACTTGGTAGATTTTGATAGAGCTGAACTCGACACTTGCTTAATTGCTAAGACTAACATGGGTTGGCTCTGGCACCGCCGACTAGCCCACGTTGGAATGAAGAATCTTCATAAGCTTCTAAAGGGAGAGCACATTTTAGGACTAACAAATGTTCATTTTGAGAAAGACAGGATTTGTAGCGCATGCCAAGCCGGGAAGCAAGTTGGCACTCATCATCCACACAAGAATATCATGACAAGTGACAGGCCACTGGAGCTCCTACACATGGATTTATTCGGCCCGATCGCTTACATAAGCATCGGCGGGAGTAAGTACTGTCTAGTTATTGTGGATGATTATTCTCGCTTCACTTGGGTGTTCTTTTTGCAGGAAAAATCCCATACCCAAGAGACCTTAAAGGGATTCTTGAGACGGGCTCAAAATGAGTTCGGCTTAAGGATCAAGAAAATTAGAAGCGACAACGGGACGGAGTTCAAGAACTCACAAATTGAAGGCTTCCTTGAGGAGGAGGGCATCAAGCATGAGTTCTCTTCTCCCTACACCCCACAACAAAATGGTGTAGTGGAGAGGAAGAATCGAAATCTTTTGGACATGGCAAGAACCATGCTTGATGAGTATAAGACACCGGATCGGTTTTGGGCCGAGGCGGTCAACACCGCTTGCTATGCCATCAACCGGTTATATCTACACTGAATCCTCAAGAAGACATCCTATGAACTCCTAACCGGTAAAAAACCCAATATTTCATATTTTAGAGTTTTTGGTAGCAAATGCTTTATTCTTGTTAAGAGAGGTAGAAAATCTAAATTTGCTCCTAAAACTGTAGAAGGCTTTTTACTAGGATATGACTCAAACACAAGGGCATATAGAGTCTTTAACAAGTCCTCAGGACTTGTTGAAGTTTCTTGTGATGTTGTGTTTGATGAAACTAACGGCTCTCAAGTAGAGCAAGTTGATCTTGATGAGATAGGTGAAGAACAGGCTCCGTGCATCGCGCTAAGGAACATGTCCATTGGGGATGTGTGTCCTAAGGAATCCGAAGAGCCTCCAAATGCACAAGATCAACCATCCTCCTCCACGCAAGCATCTCCACCAACTCAAAATGAGGACGAGGCTCAAGTTGATGAAGAAGAAGATCAAAGAGATGAGTCACCTCAAGATGACGGCAATGATCAAGGGGGAGATACAAATGATCAAGACAAGGAGGATGAAGAACCAAGGCTGCCACACCCAAGAGTCCACCAAGCAATCCAACGAGATCACCCCGTCGACACCATCCTCGGCGACATTCATAAGGGGGTAACCACTCGATCTCGTGTTGCACATTTTTGTGAGCATTACTCTTTTGTTTCCTCTATTGAGCCACACAGGGTAGAGGAAGCACTTCAAGATTCGGATTGGGTGATGGCGATGCAAGAGGAGCTCAACAATTTCACTAGGAATGAGGTATGACATTTAGTTCCACGTCCTAACCAAAATGTTGTAGGAACCAAATGGGTCTTCCGCAACAAGCAAGACGAGCATGGTGTGGTGACAAGGAACAAAGCTCGACTTGTGGCCAAGGGATACTCCCAAGTCGAAGGTTTGGATTTCGGTGAAACCTATGCACCCGTAGCTAGGCTTGAGTCAATTCGCATATTATTAGCCTATGCTACTTACCATGGCTTCAAGCTTTATCAAATGGACGTGAAGAGTGCCTTCCTCAATGGACCAATCAAGGAAGAGGTCTATGTTGAGCAACCTCCCAGCTTTGAAGACAGTGAGTACCCTAACCATGTCTATAGACTCTCTAAGGCGCTTTATGGGCTCAAGCAAGCCCCAAGAGCATGGTATAAATGCCTAAGAGATTTCCTTATAACTAATGGCTTCAAAGTCGGCAAGGCCGATCCTACTTTATTCACTAAAACTCTTGACAATGATTTGTTTGTATGCCAAATTTATGTTGATGATATTATATTTGGGTCTACTAACGAATCTACATGTGAAGAATTTAGTAGGATCATGACACAAAAATTCGAGATGTCTATGATGGGGGAGTTAAAGTATTTTCTAGGATTCCAAGTCAAGCAACTCCAAGAGGGCACCTTCATTAGCCAAACGAAGTACACTCAAGACATTCTAACCAAGTTCGGAATGAAGGATGCCAAGCCCATCAAGACTCCCATGGGAACAAATGAGCATCTCGACCTCGACACGGGAGGTAAGTCCGTGGATCAAAAGGTATACCGGTCGATGATTGGTTCATTACTCTATTTATGTGCATCTCGACTGGACATTATGCTTTCCGTATGCATGTGTGCAAGATTCCAAGCCGACCCTAAGGAATCACACCTTACGGCCGTAAAACGAATCTTGAGATATTTGGCTTATACTCCTAAGTTTGGGCTTTGGTACCCTCGGGGATCCACATTTGATTTGATTGGTTATTCGGATGCCGATTGGGCGGGGTGTAAGATTAATAGAAAGAGCACATCGGGGACTTGCCAGTTCTTGGGAAGGTCCTTGGTGTCTTGGGCTTCAAAGAAGCAAAATTCGGTTGCTCTTTCTACCGCCGAAGCCGAGTACATTGCCGCAGGGCATTGTTGCGCGCAATTGCTTTGGATGAGGCAAACCCTGCGGGACTATGGTTACAAATTAACCAAAGTTCCTCTTCTATGTGATAATGAGAGTGCAATCCGCATGGCGGATAATCCCGTTGAGCATAGCCGCACTAAACACATAGCCATTCAGTATCATTTTCTTAGGGATCACCAACAAAAGGGGGATATCGAGATTGCTTACATTAATACTAAAGATCAATTAGCTGATATCTTTACCAAGCCACTAGATGAACAAACTTTTACCAAACTTAGGCATGAGCTCAATATTCTTGATTCTAGGAATTTCTTTTGCTAACCTTGCACACATAGCTCATAAGTATACCTTTGATCATATCTCTTTTATATATGTTATGACTAATGTGTTTTCAAGTGTATTTCAAACCAAGTCATAGGTATATTGAAAGGGAATTGGAGTCTTCGGCAAAGACAAAGGCTTCCACTCCACTCTATCACTCATCCTTCGCCGACGCTCCAAGCATCTCTTCGTCTTTGGTATAATCTTCACTCATATGTTTTATTTGCCAAAGGTAAGAAAATAGTTAGGGAAGGGCTTGTATCTCACTCAAAGTATCCGTTTTTGGCGATTCATACCAAAGGGGGAGAAAGTATGAGCCCAAAGCAAAAGGACCGCACCACCACCCTAATTTTAAAATTAATGATTTTCAATTTGTAAGTTTCAAATTGGTATCTCTTTGTGTTCTAAAGGTGGAGAAAGTAGTATTTTCAAAATTGATATCTTCAAACCCTCTTGAACACTAAGAGGAGAATTTATTTGAGGGGGAGTTTTGTTTTAGTCAAGGAAAAGCATTTTAAGACAAAGGGAGAAAATTTCAAATCTTGAAAATGCTTCTCAAAATCTTATTCATTTACCTTTGACTATCTTGCAAAAGGACATTGAAAAGAATTTACAAAAGAATTTGCAAAAACAAAACATGTGGTGCAAGCGTGGTCCAAAATGTTAAAAATAAAGAAACAATCCATGCATATCTAGTAAGTAATATTTATTGGCTCAATTCTAAGTAACCTTTGTACTTGCTTATGCAAACTAGTTCAAATTCTGCACTTCTATACTTGCTTTGGTTTGTGTTGGCATCAATCACCAAAAAGGGGGAGATTGACTAAACCAATTTTGGTGGTTGAATTGACCAACACAAATATTTGGACTAACTAGTTTGCCCAAGTTTATAAGTTCTACAGGTACCAAAGGTCCACAATAAGCCAATAAAAAGACCAAGAAAAGGGTTCAACAAAGGAGCAAAGGGACAACCGAAGGCACCCTGGTCTGGCACACCGGACTGTCCGGTGCACCAGGGGAGACCGTCTTCAAACTCTTCACCTTCGGGAATTCTCAGGGCCGGCGCGCTATAATTCACCGGACTGTCCGGTGCTCCAAGGAGGCGCGGCTCCGAACTCGCCAGCCTCGGGAATTCGCATCGGCTGCTCCGCTATAATTCACCGGACATGTCCAGTGTACACCGGACTGTCCGGTGTAACTGTGGGGCAACGGCTACTTCGGCGCCAACGGCTACCTGCAGGCGCATTGAATGCGCGCCAGAGCGCGCAGAGGTCAGGCACGCCCATGCTGGCACACCGGACACCCTACAGTTCATGTCCGGTGCGCCACCGGTCATCCAGGCGGGCCCCGTGTCAGAGCTCCAACGGTCGGATCCCAAACGGCCGGGTGACGTGGCTGTCGCACCGGACATGTCCGGTGCACCATTCGACAGACAGCCTCCACCCAAACGGCTAGTTTGGTGGTTGGGGCTATAAATACCCCCAACCACCCCACATTCAAGTCATCCAAGTTTTCCACTTCTCAACCACTTACAAGAGCTAGGCATTCAATTCTAGACACACTCAAGTGATCAAATCCTCTCCAATTCCACACAAGGCTTTAGTGATTAGCGAGAGAGATTTGCCGTGTTCTTTTGAGCTCTTGCGCTTGGATTGCTTCTTTCTTTCTCACTTGTTCTTGTGATCAAAACTCATTTGTAACCGAGGCAAGAGACACCAATTGTGTGGTGGTCCTTGCGGGGAAGTTTTGTTCCCGGTTTTGATTTGAGAAGAGAAGCTCACTCGGTCCGAGGGACCGTTTGAGAGAGGGTAAGGGTTGAAAGAGACCCAGCCTTTGTGGCCTCCTCAACGGGGAGTAGGTTTGCAAGAACCGAACCTCGGTAAAACAAATCCGCGTGTCACTCTTCATTCACTTGCGATTTGTTTTGCGCCCTCTCTCTCGGACTCATTATTATTTCTAACGCTAACCCGGCTTGTAGTTGTGATTAATTTTATAAATTTCAGTTTCGCCCTATTCACCCCCCCTCTAGGCGACTTTCACCCAGTCCATCGCCGCACCAGTCCAGGCCCCCACCTCGATGAGACTTATGTTCTTAGTGTTCTGACTTATGAGATACTTGTGACTTCAAAACTTCTTGTTAATGTTGTGTTTGATAGTTATGTTTGTGTTGGATACTTATGTGATAACTTGATGCTTATGAGACTTATGTTCTTGAGTGTCTTATATTTGATTTATGGTCTTTCTGTGATACATGATGTATATGTGATATCTGTGATGATATTTGTGATGTATATGTGTTATCTGTGATGTATATGTGATATCTTTTGTTTGTTTGGATGGAATATAAAAAACAAATAAAAAAGATGTATACTGGTCACTTTGCTGAGTGTTACACTCGGTAAAGAGGGTCTTTGCCGAGTGTCAGAGTCATAGCACTCGGCAAAGTACCAGTACCTAGGCACCGGTATAGCTTCGTTGCCGAGTGTGGTGGCCCTAGAACTCGGCAAAGAGACATGCTTTACCGAGTGCCACAAAGAGCACTTGGCAAAGAAGCTGACAGAGGGACCCACTGACGGATCCTTTGCCGAGTGCTGACCGGTAGACACTCGACAAAGTTAACTTCTTTGCCGAGTGTCACCTAAGACACTCGGCAAAGGAGCCGTCTCTGTCACCCCTGCACCATGACGGCGGCTTTTCTTTGCCGAGTACTGTCTGGCACTCGGCGAAGTCTGTGCTGAGTGCCCGAGAAAAAAGTACTCGGCAAAGAAGGCTTTGCCGATGTACTGTTCGCCGAGCCCTCTTTGTCGAGTGCGACACTCGGCAAAGCCTGTGTCGAGTGTTTTTCAGGCTTTGCCGAGTGCTTCAGGCACTCGGCAAAGCGATCGATTCCGGTAGTGGATAATCCTGCCCATCCCTTGACCCTGAACCAAACAACCTCATTTGAGGGATTGTCCCATCCCGTCTCGTCCTGTCATTACAACCAAACGCACCCTAAAAGAGCAAGTAGCCTTTACTCCGTGATCTTTCGTTTCACAACATTGTTTAGCACTCTTCATTGTTTTGTGTGGCTCGCGCGGGACGAACACTATTAATATCGAATAATAACAGATACTGCAGCTAAAAACCTGATATTATTACCAGTTGAACCAACTAGCTATTAGCAGGGACGGGCATTATGTGTCACCGCAAAAAATATTGTATTATTTAATCTATTTTTTCCCTATTGGGGGTGTGACGAATTAATGGAACATTGTTGTGAACTGTCATTGCAGGAGCTGGTCCAGTAAGGCAACAACTAATATACAATTAGACCTTATAACCTTTTGGTCTTTTAGATCATGATCAAACCGTAGACATAGTCATGGTTTGTTAGGGGGTTTTCTATTGTTGGAACTTACTAGCACGTGGTCGAGTGGGTCCAAGCAATAGGAAAACGGGAATACTTAGATGCTTAACAACATGATGGATTAGAGCAACACTGTTTTTCAACCTGTTCCATTAGGGTATAGTGCGGGGGTATTTATAGGTAACCATGTGCAGTCTCAACCTCGTAAATACAATTATTGTCACACCCAGATTTAGGGGCCAAACCCGGGCGTGACTCACATGTATGCTAGGATCAAGTTTCACACATATGATGACTCATGGTATAGAAGCGAATGTCACATCTTTAATATATAATAGAGTTCTATACAAAATAGATAAATAATTACATCATACGAAGACAACGATCCAGCAACCAAAGTTGACTAGGAGACGATAACCTAGATCACTCACGAACTCATCACAGCATCCTTCATAAACCCTCATCCTGCGATACCTGTTCTTGACCTAGGGGGATGTGAGTGCAGCAAGGGTGAGCTCACATACATTCATTGTTCAACAAGTTATGGGGAATAATGTGCATGAACTCATCAAAAGTGGGAGCTCATGTGAAGTGTAAGGCTTACCAAAGGAGATGGTTAAAATTGAGCATTGCTTTTAGAGTTGGTCAAAATTTTATTAGCAGTTACTAAGTATAAGTAGATACCAACCCAATTAAATAAGAGATCACAATTGATAATAACAACCACAATGCAATGCTTATGACAAATTAAGTTTAATTACATAAATTAATCATGCGAGAGTCCCGAGTCGCTCTTGTCCGTGAGCATGGCTGATATACCAATTTTACACTACAGAGGTTGCGGATCTTTACCCAGAAGTCGTGTTACCAATTTGCCACGAGGTTGTACGGACCCCATACACCTCTACCGAGGAAGCGAGGCAGGGTAGCACTACGAGGCCTTTTCAAAGTTCCACTAGTTCGACAATACCCACTATGGTTTTAGGAAGAAGGAAGTATAGGAATCCCTCGTCCGAGCTGCCATCGCAGCAGTTCGACCCAAGAACCTCCCTATACTCTGCAGCGATGCCTCCCCACTTGCCCCTTTCGAGTAAGGTAATCTCTCCCTAGCTTTCCTAATTACTTGGCTAAGGGCATCCCATTCCACCCTTGTGGTAGTACTGTTATCTGAAGTTAAACTCCATGTTCCAATTAACACAATGATCTTGTCATGAACAATAATTAAACAATAGAATAATTGGAACATGGTCATAATTCAAATGTAACATTAATCCCAAAACCAGGTAGAGCAATAGCAATCCTACCTAATAGTTCATTTGTTTGCAAGGTGTGGGATAAACAGTACTAGGGAAACCTATTATGTCCCATCAGATTAACCTGAGCATGTCATAGTGATTAAGAGGAACATTATTAGGTAGAGAAAAAGTGATCAAGGGCACAACTTGCTTAGACTTGAGATCCCAGGTACCAAGTTGGTCTTAAGATTCTCGTGACCTCACCACTATTCGTAGCAATACATACAAATAGACAAGGATCACATAAAAATAACAGTACACTAAACATGAGAACAAACAACGTAAAAATATTCTACGCGATGCTACGAGGGCGTAAGTTCGAGAACTACTAAAATCGGAGTTACGGTTAAAAAGATATGGTTTATGGAAGATCTATGTGATTTAAATATTAAAACTATATTATAAATTGGTTAATATACATCATATGAGAGAATACACTATAAATAATTAACTCAGCTTTAATCTAGATTATAACCTGATTAGAGATTACATTATAATTATAGATAGATTAACTTAGATTGGTAAAGTCTATAGATTGAACACTATCTAATTATAAATATATGTGCTATGGTAAAAATGGTGTTGTTAATATGTAGGGAATATTTATGAAGTTAACGCAACTTGAACAGATTAAATCAGAGCTAAGACGGGAAAGTTATGGGTTAAATAAGTTTTAGGTTATTTTGATATCTATTTTGCATTTACAATAGACTTCAGGGACTTTATTTGCAAAAACTAGGGCCTTCGTGTAATTAGTTTGCACTACATGTGGACGGCGAGTTATTTATGAATAAGGACAGGGGCTCTTTAGAAAAGTCACACGGCGAAGGGTATTGGTGAATTCTGATCATGTGATCTGAGATGGAGAGCTCAGATTACATCTGACTTTTAATGAACCAGCACCATGTATGGGCCACTGGATCGGGATCTAATGGCCAGGATTCTATTACGCGCTGACAAATCTTCATGGTCCAACGCCAGATTGACGGCGTAGATTTACTTGACCGAAACAACCTGCTCGATTAAATCTGAACCGTGGACTCCGGATCCGACGACGCCCCACCCATCTACTCCGTCCGGTTAGGCAGAATGGCGATGCCACCCAACGCTCCCGGCGAAGGCACGCTGGAGCGACCCTAGCTTACTACCAGCTAATATATTTTGGTACCCGCTTGGTGCTACGTGTAGAGACGACAAAGGCAGTCAGGGGAAGGGAGTTTCATACTGGGATCGGGCAAAGATTGGGGCGAGACTCGAAGCGTTGCGGGCACACGGCGGCGAATGGCTCCGGTGCGGAATTCCCGGGACCCAAGGCTTCAAACCCGCCCGACACTAGTACGAGCACACATGCTGAAGCCTTGCGAAGCCCCGTAAAACCACCCTAAGGCTGGGACAGTGACGAGACCCCGGGTCGCCGGCGGCGGCTCGGACTTCTCTGCGCGCACGGTGCACCCGATGGTGGGGAAAGTGGATCTCAGCTTGATTTTATAGCCTTGGATGAGGACACGTTTGGTCGGCCCGACACCGATATTAGCGTGGATTGGGGGGAGAAAGTCTGTTGCGGCCAGCCGGACACCGGGTTTGTTACCGGAGAAACAGGGGGAGGGAGATGGAGCTGACACGAGGGACCCACAATCAGTGCCGGCGTGAGCGCGAGTGAGGCTGGGCCACGGGCCCGCCTGTAAGTGGGACGAGGCACGTGTGTGACTCAAGAGGCCGACAAGTGGGGCCCACCAAGCGGCGAGTGCAGGCGCGGCAGCGGAGGAGTAGCTGGGCCACGCAGGAGAGCTGGGCTGAGCATGCGCGTGTGAGGTAGTGGGCCGAGGGGAGGAAAAACCGGCCCAAGTCGATGCTGCCCATTTTTTTTTCTCTTTTTCTGATTTCTATTTTTCCCTATTCCAATTTCAAATCAAACACAAGTTTAAACTTCAAAACTTTACTTTTCGATGCACAAATAAAACTTTAGTATGATGTGCACTAATTTATTTATTTATTATTGTTGTTTTATCTAGGTAATGAAATATACACACACCACATTTATGTCCATAGAATATTATTTTTGGGTGTGTAATCAATTTAAAGGTATATCCCAAAGTTCATATTCCTTTGTTTTGATAGAAAACATTTTCCAATGTCTAATCTTTATTAGGATATGATTTAGCTAATATTGTTCTATTATGATCATTTACTTTAGAAAGGGTGAGTTCTAAAGTTCAATTATTTATCGAGGGTACTTATTTTGGTGATTATTATTTTTTTCTCTAAAGGATTTCCTTAAATCACAAGTTAAGACTTTGGGTGTTACAGTTATGCCCCTAGTTAACTACGTTATCTCCAGAATATCCCCCTATTACAGGTCATTACATTGTATTTAAATACAACCTAGATTGACACACCATCAATTCTATCTAGACTGAGGCTTACATGTGGGGTCAGGCGATCCAGGATGCCAACTGCACAGGCCCGCTTTAATAACGTGCGCGGGTAATGACTGCAGCTTTTGTCTTAAGGCGTCGGGCCTTCGGGAGCCGGCAAGGCCTTCGCCTGTCTTGGTTGATCCCTCCGTCCCAAGGTCTTCGCTTGGTTGAAGTAGACTCGCTCTCTCTCCGTTGTAACTTGTCATGTTCCCATTACAAATGAGCCGAGCGAGTGAGGTGGGCGGCCTTCACTCCAACATCTATAAATCTAGACGAGACAGTGGTGGAAGTGTTTAAGTGTTAAATATGATATATAGTTGGATCATGATCTAACGGAACAGGATATTTGCTTGCATGCTTGTACATAAGGTCTGATTGTATATCAGTTGTTGTCGGTTCAGTAAACTTTGCTAACTGTTGTCGAGTGCTCTAATAAAGCGACCTAAACTATATGATATGGATAAATATGAGGTGACTAAAACTAAGATTCAGGCCAGTCAACTTTCAGTTTTTTAAAAAAACTAGCCGAGGGAGGAAAAGACCTTCTCCCAGTATCATATTAAGAAAAGGTCGAAACATGATCCCGCCCAAAAAACCGTGAAGCCTACTATCACTAACGGGTTGATCAACTGCCCACTCTGCAACGGCCCAACTGGAGGGTAGCGTGCAGGATATTGATCCCGAAAGCGGGTAGACATAACAAGGGAAGTTTTTTAATCAAGCCTGAAATTGCTCCCGAGGAAGATCGAACCCGGACATGGAGGTGATACTCGAAAGTCTTAACCTTTACTCTAGATACTCTTTCGCACATTCAGTTTTCACACTTCCCTTAATCTCCGGTTCACTTTCAGTTACACTTTAGCATTATTTCGGGTCACACAGCCCACAATCTTCAGTTCGCTTGCACACGGTTAGCTTATCTTTCAGTTCACTTTCAGAGTTCAGTTCACATTTAGATTTCAGTTCACTTGCAGTTGCAGTCATCCTGATTTCACACCGCCCATAATTCAGGCTGGTTTCAAACAGAATAATCATCTGTACTTAATATTTGGACACACTGTTAAACATAAAAAAAACAGAACATGCACACACATTAGACAAAACAACAGTCAGCAGTTGGTTGACAACTGGACACAAACAGTCAATCCACAAATCTTGCTGACTTGAGAAGCTCTCTGTTCTTATTTTCAATCACACACGTAATTAAGAAACTGAATTTCACGTACCAGTCTCTTGGGTCGGATGAGGGAAAACGCAGATATGGAGAAGTGGTCGGTGAGGACAACGCGGTGGTCACGGCAACGCCGGATGGAGCCGTCGTAGCCGCCAGTGGCCTTCGCTTCAATCCGAGCGCCGTGTCCGCACGCTTGCTGCCGGCGTCACTGCCATTTTCCGAGAAGGGAAAATCTTTGCATCAAGATAATCATAAGTCACAACTTTTTTTAGACAATAAAAAACCCGACTTCTACATCGCGCTAGATGCACACAGCCTAAAGAAGACTAACAATCCAATCATTCTAGTAATAATCAATCCTAAGATTAGATCGCCACCCACGAGCCTAGATAAAAAACTCCTTGACCACTTGCTCCAAACGTTGGCAGGTAGCTAAAGCCAACTCCTCAAAGATAGACTTTTGTAGCACAACCCAGGAACGGAGCCAGTAGATAGCCAAATAAAGAACCTGCAAAGAGTTTGTCACAAATTTTCATACTATACCACCATAATCGTTTCTTTAGGTCTTGGTACATCTTCTCGCTACCAGGGTGTATAAAATATGTTGTTTCATGAGCTTCCTTGAGAATCAGTTCCCGAATCGATTTGATGTCGGGAACATACAGTCTATCCTCGAACCATACCACTCCTTCTGCGTCTTCATGGAAATCTGGACATTTCCCTTCCATGATCAGCTACCGGATCTCGTTGATCTTCTCATCATCTTTCTGGCCCTTCCTGATATCTTGCTCTAGGGTGGGTTCTAGCTCGACTATCACTCCTTGAGTGTTGTTCAGAAATCCGAGACTCACCCTGTCAAATTCCTTTGTTAGCTCATACGACATCGGGTGAGCGGCCAACATATTGACTTGACTCTTTCTGCTCAGAGCATCTGCAACCACATTTGCTTTGCCTGGGTGATAATGTATCTCCAGCTCATAGTCTTTTATTAGCTCTAGCCATCTTCGCTGCCTCATGTTCAATTCTGACTGAGTGAATATGTACTTGAGACTCTTGTGATCCATGTAGAAATCATATTTCTGCCCATACAAATAGTGCCTCCAGGTCTTCAGTGCATGAACCACTGCTGCTAACTCCAGATCATGAGTAGGGTAATTCTTCTCATGAATCTTCAGCTGGCGGGACGAGTATGCCACTACTTCCCCTTCTTGCATTAACACACATCCCAGTCCGGTGTACGAAGCATCACAATATACTGAGAATGACTTGTGAACATCTGGCAGAATCAATATTGTTGTTGTTGTCAACTTCTTCAATGTCTCAAAGGACTCTTGGCACGCTGGGGTCCACTTGAACTCAACCTTCTTTTCCAACAAGGTTGTCATTGGCCTGGAAATCTTGGAGAAACCTTCAATGAAACGCTGATAGTAACCAGCCATTCCTATGAAACTCTTGATTCCCCAGACATCTTTCGATGCTTTCCAGTCCAGAATAGCTGCTACCTTCTTCGGATCCAAAGCCAATCCCTATCGGTTTATAATGTGACCCAAGAATAGGACTTCACTAATCCAGAACTCGCACTTGCTAAGCTTGGCGTACAACTGACAATCTCGTAGCCTCTGTAATACTTTCCTCAAGTGCTCTTCATGTTTCTTGCTCATTCTAGGAATATACAAGGATATCATCAATGAACACCACTACGAACTTGTTGAGGTAGTCCATGAACACATTGTTCATCAAGTACATGAAGTAAGCTGGCGCATTCGTCAGACCAAATGACATGACAATGAACTCATATAGTCCATACTTAGTGATAAATGATGTCTTCGGTATATCCGAAGGTCGGATTCTGAGTTGATGGTAACCTAACCTCAGATCTATCTTTAAGAACACACCGGCTCCTCTCAACTGATCGAATAGGTCTTCAATTCTGGGCAGGGGGTAATGTTCTTGATAGTGACTTCATTCAAGGATCTGTAATCAATGCACATCCTTTTTGTACCATCCTTCTTTTCCACAAATAACACTGGGGCTGCCCAAGGTGAGGTACTTGGTCTAATGTAGCCTTTGTCTAACAATTCATCAATCTGCTTCTTGAGTTCCACCAACTCTGGTCCGAACACTCGATAGGCTCTCTTGGAAATAGGGGCGGTGCCAGGTATAAGCTCTATGGCAAATTCAACTTTCCTTTTAGGGGACATGCCTGGTAACTCCTTAGGAAACACATCTAGGAATTCTGATACTACGTTGATAACTTCTGACGGTTCGATTTCCTTAATATGGGCGATGGCTTGGTGACAGCTTCCTTTCCTTGGTCCAGACAAGACCAACTCCACTAACACTTCCTCTCCTGATAAGGACACTAACTTCACCGTTCTTTTGTCATAGCTAAGACTGGCTTGATATTTGGTTAGCCAATTCATTCCTAGGATGACATCTATAGTCGCATCCTAGTTACTCATAACTATTAGATCAGCGGGGAACTCTATCCCCCCTATTTGAACTCTTGCTCTAGGGCAAAATCTACCCGTTTGGGTTCTCCCACCAATTGAACTAACCCTCATAGGTGGATACATGGGTGTTACTGGTATATTGTACGATTCTACCCATGATGCAGTCACAAAAGAATGTGTTGCTCCAGTATCAAATAACACATTTGCAGAATGGTACTCGACTGGGAACGTACCTAGTGCCACTCCTGGGGTCTCATGCACTGTGTCGGCCTCTAGGTGGTTCACCTTTCTGTACTAGGCACGAGGCTACCCACGGTTATTGCCTCCTTGTTGTAGTGCATTCTGCCTGGCAGGGGCATTGGGAGCTGGCTGCTGCTGAGCTGCTTTCTTTGGGCAATGATTCACCCAATGGCCTTGTTCCCCATAGTGGAAACACGCACGGCCTCCTCCTTGCGCTAGAGCTCCTTGGTTGATCTGGTTGGTTGCTGGGGCAGGAAGGCGAGGTGCCTGGTTGCTCTGACGCTGATACTAATTTCCTCCCTGCTGGTTGTTCTGACGGTACTGCTGCTACTGAGGAAACTGCCTCTGGTACTGCTGCTGGTGCTGGTGACCTTGCTTAAATTGCTGAGGTGGGTTGCCTGAGTAGCGGGGACGTCTGCTACTCCCGGCCTGAGATCCACCAATCTTGTGTTTCCTGTCTTCCATTTCCTGACGCTTCCTTTCAGTCATAATGGCTATGTCGATCAAATGCTAGAAGGTAGGGAAGGTGTGGTTCATTAGCTGGTAGTGAAGGGGGTCAACCAAACCTCTCAGGAAACGGTACTGCCTCTTAGCATCCGTATTGACATCTTTTAGCGCATAACATGACAGCTGCAGAAACTTGTCCCTGTACTCACTGACAGACAGGGGACCTTGCTTCAAAGCTAGAAATTCCTCCTTCCTTACTATCATCAGTCCCTCGGGCACATGGTAACGACGGAAGTTGTCCCTGAACTCCTCCCAGGTGATGGCTTTAGGGTTGGCATGGGTGGCAAGGTAAGACTCCCACCAAGACTGTGTTGCTCTCCTTAGCTGATGGGGTCCATACAACACCTTCTCACTATCGTTGCACTGAGTAGTGTGCAACTCGCGTTCCACAGTACGCAGCCAATCTTCGGCGTCCATGGGATCAGTAGAATGGGCAAAGATAGGGGGATGGCCCCTCATGAACTTTGCCCGCTTGTCTCTAGGCACATGTGGCATCTAGACTTGCACCTGAAGTTGAGGTGGGGGGTGCCTACTGTTGCATTGCTGCTAAGGTCTGACCAATTGCTTGGACAGCTTGAGTCTGCATCAGGAACACCTGCTTAATAGTCATCGGGGGTGGCGGTGGCAACTGCGGCTGAGCAGCCTCCTCCTAGGGTGCCTGCTGCTCCTGCTGAGCACGCCTTCCACCTTTGCACCTGTTCTCAGACATCTGTAGAAAGCACACACATATCAGATCTGACTCTGCAGTATTTCATCATAAGAAAAGATATATAGAAACCTTCAAAGCACTGAACAATTGATCATCTTCACTGACTCCCAACATAGCTTCTTAGATAAAGAGGAAAGTGAAAATAAATGGGTTGCCCAACTAAATAACTGACTTTAGTAATAACTACACCAAGTTGCAGGGGATGCCCACACCTTGATGATAATCATTACAAAGATCCGACTTCATTACAGGTTCATCACGACAAGCATCAAGACATATGACAAGCAA
This sequence comes from Zea luxurians, assembly GCA_029449295.1. Taxonomy (NCBI): domain Eukaryota; kingdom Viridiplantae; phylum Streptophyta; class Magnoliopsida; order Poales; family Poaceae; genus Zea; species Zea luxurians. The sequence goes on from JAOPSE010000046.1 coordinate 5,264,748, forward strand.
ACTAACTCTAACTAAGACTAATTGAGACTAAGACATTGAATTAAGCATTATTACAGACTCCGACTCTGTCGATGTATGGATCCAAATCTATCTGGGTCCTACAGTCAGGGGTACCATAATCAAAGTGACCACGGGGCGACAAACGGTAAGGGTGCTGAATCCCTACAAGGGCGGGAGAACCACCATCCAGATAGTGGCACGCTACGCGCTCAGCACGCAATTCTGCAACCTCCGCCCGAACCTTGCCCAACTCATCAAGGACGTGGTCCAGCTCGGTGTTGAGCATGGTGACCAGGTTGACCATGTTGTTCAGCCTAGGATTGCCCTCACCAATGGGCGAGACAATCACACCTCCAGCACTACCGGTCGAACGATGAGGGTAGTACTTCAGGTCGAGGCCGTCAGCTACCCCGCTAAACAACGAGCAATACTGCGAAAGTGCACGTCGTGCTGCATCTTGCATGGCTGCCTCGGCAGTGTCCCTCTCAGTGATAGAATAATGCTCTAAGAAGGCCTCTGCACCCCGGAGATTATCGTTCGGACGGCGCACCAAGCAAGTAGCCTCCCACTGGTCTGGGTATAACCCGCGACGATGCTGGTAGACTACACTATGGTACTCGATGGACCAAGTGTGTCGGTCGAAGGCCGACACAGCAAGGTGTCGAGAACGTCATGGAAGTGACACCCATGAGCGGCGTCGTGAGTGATGGGTCTAGCAATCCATCCCTCCGGCTCTTGCTCCTCCGAGAGCTTCGTGTGGTGGCTCGAACTGCCACCAGTGTCATCATCGTCGTCTCCGTCAGGGTCTCCTCCAGCAGCCGGGATGCCCTGTGGTGGTGCAAGGGGCATCTCTAGCTGAGGTGCAGGGGAAGGCTGCCTCCCAGACTCCACCTCCTGCTGAGGCGAGGGGAAGAGTCCTGCTGCTCCTGCTCCTTCTCCTAGCATCGACACTCCTGCTCCTCGTGCAGGCGACGATGCAGTCTCTCTAGGTGGCTAGACTAACATGTCATCGTGCGACGCTGTGGGTGCTCTGCCAGGCGAGAGGGCAAAAAGGGGATCACTGATTTACGTGTAGTGCATCTAATATGAGCCATCTACAAAAGACATCGTAAGCACAAGAGTGAGAGTAGAACTATATGACCAGCAAGTAAACAGAAAGAAAAGTGAGACAATTTTGTAGGATGAGTAATAACATAGATTTGGTCAAATGACCAACTTTTGAAATGACACTAAAGGTCAAGGTAAGAGTAGAGGTCTATAGTCCTTAGGGCGACCATTCTAGTCTAGGTTAGCGATCCTACAGTCAGCAAGGCTTTGATACCACTTATGTCACACATGGTTTTAGAAGGCAAACCGAATGCGAACCATGTACGTGCCAAGATCAGAAACTCACGTACATAATGATTACATAATTGGACATCATCACACATTGCTCAAAGTAAATAGCGGAAAGGTACTTCATTACATCAAGATGTCCAAGAAATCCATAGAGTCTAATACATAGTCATTAGCATTAATATCATTAAAGTGTGAAAATACGTAATGTAGTAGATAAGGCCTACACATGCAGCTGACTAGGGGGTTGCCACTAAGAAAACTAGAACTCGTCGTAGTCCTAGAACTCCTCAAAATCCTCCATGTTACCAGCATCTCCTCCTAAGCACTGAATACAGTGGGGACAACCTGGGCTGGGGGTGCTTTGTAAAGCAAGGGTGAGTACACATCAATATACTCCACAAATGTCCCGTTTGGCTAAAGTCGACTAGCTGTATGTGGAGTTAAGGTTAAGCAGTTGCTTTTAGTTGGTCAAGTATTTATTACTATTAGTAAAGCCAAGTTTTAGTAATAAACCCAGTTATTACCCAAATGTACTCCCTCCAAGAGGAAATACCAGAGATCATAATTATACCACCATTATTAACCATCATCATAAAAGTAACCAAATTTCTTCTAATCAAAGAGGATCCCAAGGCCGCTCTTAACCATGAGCTCGACTGATATACCAGTTTCTAACACTCTGCAGAGGTTGCAAACTTTACCCACGAGTCGTGATCCCTTTCCAGCCTGGGTTGTACAGACCCGATCTTCACTACCGAGGTGAATGGCTAGGGATACACTATGTAGCCTTTACAAAGACTCCCCTAGTGCATAGCTGCTCGTTAGGTTTCGCCAGTCGTACAAACGCAGTACACCTCCCCAATGTGGGTGACTAACAAAACCAAATCGAATGAACCTCTGCACCCCCTTGGTAGAGCAAGCACTACACCCCGGCCCCCATTGACGGCCCTCAGGCAAAGCCAACTACACCCCCATGTTCATCTAATTAATCAGCTAAGGGCATCCTATTCCACCCTCATGGTTGCACTGTTATCCCGGGTGGTCACTCAACAAACAGGTCCTTACGGAGAGGTACTCAGGAAAATGGCCTGAGACCCCTAAAATATCATAAGATCATCATCGGGATAACATCATTGTATCATTAATGTTCACATCATGTTCATTGATTAAGTTAAAGCAATAGCATAAGCTAACCATGATTAATCCAAAAAGGTAAACAAGGATAAGTAAATATAGACTAGTCAATCCTTAGGTTTCAATAATGTAATGCAGGATAGTGAATTATAGAGTAACTAGGACATAATAGGTCAGAGGACACTTGCCTTCACCAGGTTGTTGCTAAGGAAGATCTTCGGCAACACACTCAGGAATCACAGTCTGCTTGTTGTCTAAATAAAGCGATCATACATTCAATACATTTTGTAAATGACAAATGAACAGCACATCAATCATGCACAAACAATGGAACACATCTCAAAAGGAAAAGTATAAATCCAAAAGGGAATTTAATTTATAGGGTGAACTAATTCCATCTAGTAGTTGATTATTCTTTAAGTGTTGTCTATCTCCATGATTACATAATCTAATTCCACTTATTATAATGAGACATCAATCTTAAACCAGGCATAAGTTCATACATCACATATTATTAATCTCACAAGATTAGATATTCATTTACCACTAGGGTTTTCCTTTTTATTTATTTTATTAAACAAATAAATTAACACATAAACTAACATATAGCTTAGACATAAAATTAGGGTGCACAGACTGTGGATGAACATAATTTATCTGAATAGAGAATATTCCTATTAACATTTAGCAATTTGAATCACTCAATTTGGAGTTCATATGAAAAAGATATGAAATAAACAAGTTTTGAAGTTTGAAAAATAAAACTAGGTCCAATTCTGTTATTATTTAAAAGTCTAGGAGTCTGTTTATAAGATTCTAGGGGCCTGCGCGCAAAATCAAGGGATGGTGGGTTGATTCTCGGAAACCCGAGGGGTTCTTTAGCAAAACTGCCGCGTGAAGGAGTATGGGGTCTCCTCAGCCATCAGATCTATGATCAACGGTCGAGGTTCTATCCATGGGCGAGCGTGCGAACGCGGGCGTGGGCGCGCACTAACCAGCGGGCCAGGCGGTCAGCGACTGGGGGTGGGGAAGTGGATTGACCAGTCGGGCCCAGTGCCAGACGCACAAGCGCCTGACAGGTGGGTCCAGGCGCAGGGTGCCAGTGCGCGAAGCGGTATCCGGTGAGCCGGACCGCGCGATAGAGATCGGACGGCCAAAATCAAGCACCGGAGGGGTTAACGGCTTTGGGCGGCGCCGCTCTTGCTCACGGCGGTGAGGTTGCCGGAGCTGGGGCAGGTGTGGGCTACAACGGTTCCGAGGTCGCCGAGGTTGGTCAGAATTGTCGAGGAGGGTTCGACGAACACAGTACGGGGGTTCTGGCCACAAGATCGGGGCCAGAGATGGGAGAACGGCGGAGGGAGAGCTCCAAGCGGGTCGGGGTAACTCCGGCGAGGAATCTCGGCCGGAGAGAGGCGATCCGGGATGCGCTAAGGCCTAGACTAGCTACGGCAGGGTGAGGGGAACATCATGGACAATGCAGGGGCATAGGGCCGGGCTAATTCGGCCAGTCACTGTGCGGGCACGGCGAACCGCCGCGGCTGAACACCGGCGAAGCCGAATTGGCCAAGATAAGGCAGAATCGGGAGAAATGGAGCATTGGAACGGATGTGTTACCTCGGGAAGGAGCTCGGGGCAGCTTGGCGCGGCTTCTAGCGGGTTAGATGGTTGGCACGACAGGCAAGGAACTCCGGCAAAGCCGAGTGACGAGAGCAGAGCACGAGAGAGGGTGAGCTTGCGTGAAATGGGGCAGGGGAGCTAGGGTGTGTGGGTAGGCGACGTGGTCGAGGATCTCGGCGTGCGTGCATGCTGGTCCATGGCGGTTCGCGGGGAAGGCGGAGCTGACAGGGCGGGCCCACGGCGTAGAGAGAGAGCGGGCACGCGGCGAAACGATTCATCGTGCCGACAAGATGGGCCCGTGAGGCAGAGAAGGAAAAGGGCACGCGAGCGAGGGCGATTGGTGTCGACAGAACAACCCCACTAGGTAGAGGGAGAGGGGAAGGGAGCGTGCGCCGAGAGAAAACTGCCGCTAACAGGTGGAACCCACCTATCAGGTGGCGCGGGCGCGCGACCTGGCTAGGTCGAGCTAGGCCGGCTGGGCTGAATTGGTTTTCTCTTTTTCTAGGGAATTTCTAATTGTTTTTATTTTTATTTTCTCTAGGGATGTAAATTCAAATTCAAACCAAGTTTCAAATGAAACCAAAACAAACATGTGCATCAATTTAAAGAGTATTTTGGGCTCAACATGATGCAACAATTCATGACTCACATAAGTTTGACAAAATAAATAATTAACTACTCTCCTAATTAACCTAATTCTAGCCAAAAGAAAGAGAGAGAGTCTAGAGAGAGACAAGAGTAACACCTGAATTTAGTAGATATTTAGAAAGAAATTTTATATCCCTAAATTCAGGGTGTTACATTCCATATTTGATCAGAGTTTCTACCTGTGACGAGTTTTTTCCAAATGTCCTCCACTCGAGCGTTAAAATCCTCCCGAGTGAACTAGCTTAATTCTAATTTGAATTGTTTGTTGTTTCCCGAGAAAGATGTAATACCCGAGTCTAGCAGTAGATGAGTGTGATCTGATACTCCTCTATCTAGAGCATGAACTGATACTAATGGATATTTAAATTCCCATTCAGTAGTCATCAATACTCTATCCAGTTTTCCAAAAGTAGGGGTAGCCAAGGAATTTACCCAAGTAAATTGATGTCTAGATAACACAATCTCTCGAAGATCAAAGTTATCAATAACAGCATTTAACACTATTATAGAGAGAAGAAAACTAGACTTGCAAAAAAAGAGCCTTAGTCGACTCTCGGGGGAGCAGAGTTTTTTTGGCACTGTCTTCCTCCTAGAGGCAGACCAGGAGGGATTCTGTTAGGAGTTAATCCACAAGTATTTTAGATATCGATGATTGTAGAAGGAGATTTTTTATAAAATTTCATCTTTTCAACAAAGCCGATAACTTTAAATGGATTCTCATGGCAGTATATGGTACGGCTCGGGACAACTTCAAAATAGCTTTTTTAGCTGAATTGGTCTGTACTTGTCAACAAAATTCACTAACAACTCTTATAGGATGGGATTTCAATATTATGAGAAATAGTAAAGAGAAAATAATGAAAGATTTAATTATTTTCAGCCAGAAGGGCCGCCTTCGCTGCATCATTGATGTAAGTGGCGTCCATCGAAATCGCTCTCTTGGGGGGCCATCACGGGAATGGTTTTTTGTTGCACGAACGGTGGGCGCCAAATGTTGGAACTCGCTAACTTGGGGTTGGTTAAGCTCAAACAATGGGAGAACAAGAAAAGGCTTGATGCCGAGTAACCCAGAGTATTAGGGCAACAATGTTTTTTCTGTCCCCCGCAATGGTGTTGTACGGGGGTATTTATAGGTAACCGAGTGTAACACCCCTGGTGTTACTATTACAAAAACTTGAGCATAACATCATGAGCATTGGCATTTGCATATGTTTGACACACCTAGAGTGCATTTACTAGGTAAAGATTTCAATCAAGTTGTATTGTTATAGCATTTTGCAAATAAGACCCTAGTATAGGATACTTAACCCTAAAGGGGGATCCTGAAGGGTAAAACAAGAGCCAACTAGAGAAAACCCCAAAGATTAAGTAAAATAGTCATAAAATATTACTAAGATGGGTTTAAGTTGCATTTACACCCCTGAGATACCAAAAACCCTAATTGAAACCCTAGGGGCCTATGTGCAAAATTAGTCCACTTTTGGACTAAAGTGCAAAAACCATGATAAATGAGTATCCTAAGTCATTTGGTTCACAAATATGTTGTATTTGAAATTTAAACCCTAAGTTTTGGGCTTATATGCAAAAAGCCACACTTTTTCTCAAATGACTAAGTCTGAAATCAGAGATTTGGCTCAACTTTGGAGCTTTATAACTTTCAAATTAGTGAGGATTGGCATTAGGTCACCACATAAATATTATAGACCTATCCATGGAGACCAACTTTGCTTAAGAGTATAAGCATAGTTGTTGAGAAGAAATTGGAGATAATTAAGTCTGAAGTTTGGCTGTCAGGCTGATTGAGCTCTGAACTTCAGACTTGCAGTGTAACAAAGCCATCTTTGGCCTAGGATTCAACCATGATTTAGTGCTTAATTGAGTTCAACCCCTATAGTCGAAATGCAGCTGGTTTGTAGCTCTACAACTTTGTTGCAGAACTTGGTATGAGTTTGCCATAGAAATTTGGGAGAAAATCAAGCTCAAAGATTGACTATCAGGTCAACTGAATGGCATTCGCGATGGTACAGTAGCCTGATTGGGTTCAGTAAACCTCACGGCCAACGACCGATGCCTCCGCCGCGATTTGTGTCACCAGCGTCTGGATTCGTGCTCGTGGCAGAAGGTTAACATCGCGGGGTAAGAAAAATCCTCGCCGCCGGTGAGCTGGACGCCACTCCGGCTAGCCGCGGTACCTCTCCCCTTACTCACCACCCTCGGATAAGGTTCTCACCGCCGTTAAGCCCTCACCGTCGTCCGCCGCGTGTCTCTACCTGTCTACCGCATCACCGTGACTCACTCTAGCTCCTATTGATCGCCGGAGTGACTGCCACGGCGTAAGACACCAAGCCACTGCGCCAGTGCTCTTCCTTTCCTCCGACCGCCACGCGTCCCCACTAAAATTCCTGGCCACCGCTGTCGATCCCTATAAATTGAAGCCACTGCCAGCTCCGTAGGATAGTTAAGCATCCAGCCACAAGAATCACCAGCAATCGTTCACTGGAGAGTACCAATTCCGGATTTCCCCCAATTTAGTTTTCCGCCACCGTGAAAACGACCTCACCGCGGCCAGCTCAGCTCAGGTCAGTTCAAGTCTCTCCGTGGCTTGTTCTAGCATCCCTAGGTCCTCCTTAGCTCTTCGACCCTTCAATTGAATTGGACCATCACCTATCGCTGGGAACACGTTCCTTTGTCCGCATGGTCTTCGGTCGCCGTGGCCAGGGCAAATTAGGTTACCAATCTTCAAATTAAGTTTGGGGAAACACTCGGGGAAGGTTCAATTCAGTGATAGCTGCTCGGGAGCACCGGTCATTGCGTGAATCCACCGGCATAACCACACTGGAGTTCATCCCCCGCGCTGCCCGTCGTCGTGGACCTCGGGCGGTAAAGGAATAGAACCTCAAGGGCTTTTCTGCAAACTGTCAGCGACTTTGGAAAATAGTGAAAGAACCTGCTTCGAGTTAACCAGAACGCCGAGGGCCTTTTTGCAAGGCTGCCAGCACGGGCGCGGGCGCAGCGCACGTTTCTGTGTGGCCTTGGGCCGTCTGGGCTAGAATCAGCCCAGTACTGTTGAAGCTTTTCCTTTTTTCTTTTTCAGTAGAACTTTGAAAAGCCGTAGAAAATTATGGAAAAATCGTAAAAATGTCAACTAATTTTCCTAGATTCCTTATTTTCCATAGTATTTAATAAAAATAGTTGACTAATTTTTAGGACAAATAGGGAATTTTGAAGTATTTAAAATAGCTTAAAACATTGCTTCTGGATTTTTAGGAAATATATAATAAGTCCAAAAATGCCCAAACTTTTTATATGAACATAAAACATTATTTAGAAGCTTTGGGTAGAATTTGGTTTGATTTGGACCATGTTTGATAATTAGAACCCAAAACCCCCACCCCTGCTCTTTGAACTTCACTGTTGACTCCGGAAACCCTAGGTTCTCGGAGTTCCGTGAAGGAAAATTATATTTAAGAACTTTAGATAATAAATTCTTATTATCTTTGCACTCTCATGAGCATTATATGACATTCATTCTTATACATGTATATATATGGCTATATCTAGAAACGAAGAAGAGGTTGAGGTAGAAGAGGAGAAGACCTCACCACCACCACCTTCGGAACACCAGGCAGGAAATTGTTTCTACTTTGACATCTGCGGATCCGAGCCTGACTCACCTATAAACCAAGGCAAGCCCCGGTGCATTTGCCACCTCCTCGTGTTTTAAAAACCTTTTTCACTTGCTTAATGCATTAGGTGGTAGGAGTTGATTGATTAAACAATTCCTGCATTACCTTCCTTGAATTTGATTACCTTCCTTGATCACCTGTTTTACAAAAGATTTTTGATGCTTAGCATTGCTTTAGAAAAACAAAATGTTTTGTTTTTACAAAAGATGATATGGCCAAGGTGGGTGGGATGTTTTGAAAAACAAAACTTGATGGTGGATCCATCATGGCCGTGATGGGTTCAACATCGGAAAAGATGTACCTCTGCCAGGTACCAAGCTTTGGGTTTTGAAATGATTAAGCTGAGACCGGGCGGGTGACTTGCACGAGAAGAGTCTCGGTGTAGTGTCTCCGTCTGAGTCGATTAAGGACTGTCGATGTAGGCTTGCTGACCGAGGACCCTTTAACTGGTCACATGCCTCGTCATGGGTAAGCCTTACCTCGGGCAGACTAAGGCCAGAATAAGATAACACGCAATGGGCGTGGAGCGATGGCGAGAGTAGCATGTACCCTCCGTGGCAAGAGGCTAGACGGTGGTGTATCTGTACTCTCGGTTGACGTGAACCTGATCTTGTCTTAAGAACCCTAATGGCGGGTTGACATATGCAAGGGTTAAGTGCTACATATGTCGTGTGATCGGAGATCCTCAGCTGAGTATAATCGATTCGGATCGCCGTACCTTCGCAGTTATGAAGACTTGGTCACTACCCTATACGTAGAATTCCAGTAAAGATGAAAGGCTTGTTAAGAAATTGGTTAGTGCAGGTCAAGTGACTAAACTAGGGTAGAAAGAACTCTAGAGACAGGTAATCTTACCTAACCTGACAAGTAAAATTTGGTCTTTTAAGGATCCACTTTAGTAAGCATTTTTGCAAACATAGTCTTGATTATTGAGAAACCTTACCTTGACTCCCGTATAACCAGCATACCCTTGAGAGTCTTTTCTTTAGTTGGGTAAGACTTGCTGAGTAATTCCATACTCAGGGTTTTATTCCCCGTTGTTTTTAGGTGAGGAAGCCACAAACTTTTGTTGTTTCTGTTCCAAGGTGGTTCCAAAAGAAGAAAAGCAAGAATGAAGCTCGGGAGGAAGAGTTCCTCCATAAGAACTTTTGTTTAAAGAACTTATCGGGAGGGGTTTTTGCCTCCCTTGGTGTGTAATAATACTACCCTGCACTCGTTTAATTATCCTGGTCTGTAATATATAACCTTGTCTTACTTTTTAAATAAAGGTAAGTTTAAGTAATCGCTTCCACATTTTCTTATCTCCGATGATCTGTAATGTCTGCATGAGAAACGCTCTTGGTAAAGGTAAGAAAAGTAGATACCGAACTTGTTAAGTGATTCAGGGGCATCTGCAGGGTTGTGATGATCTGTTGGACAAGGACAACTGTAGGTGGACCTAATGACTTGGGAGGTTCCGTCACAGCTGGTATCGGAGCGAAGCCCTTCTCTGTAGATATTATGAGGCATCTTCAGAAGAATTTCTAAAATACCTGTCTAGAAAATTTCTTCCCTTCTTACCTATTATTTCTAAAGAATCTATACGAAAGACCAGGTAGGAGGAGTGCAACATATAGAAGGGGTGAATCAACTAAGGTTGATTCTGTAATTACACATGCATCATGCTAAGAACTATGTTAATAAAATTTTCCCCCTTAGAAAAATGCCACCGCGCACAAGCGCGCCAATTGGCCCAATTGGTGTGTCACGTCATCAACTTGCCCCAAGACACGAGGATAGCAGTAGTGGGAGTAATGATCCGATCGGGGATCTTGAAGCGCAAGTGAATCAGCTTCAAACAGAACTCCGACGCAGGACTGACATTTGGGTTGCAGATGGCGACAGAATCAATGAATTAAGAAGCAACATCCCGCCTGCAGGATCAGCTCGCAGATCGAGATTTAGCACTCGACTGGGCGGTTCAGTCTCGTTCGATTGCCTGGGCTAAGGAGGCAAAAGCTCGTGCCAGAGTAGAAGAGCTTAGCTCAGCCATCGATAACCTGCAGGCTTATTGCAATACTCTACATGAAGAAGTTCATGTACTGTATTCACAGTTGCACCCCAATGTGCCTGCGGATTCTGTCGGGACAGAAGCCGGACCTTCTCATGTAGCGGGAGAAGCTTTTGGTGGCGAATTGGACCTTTTCAGGCCCCCTCCCTCTATGAAGTTGGTCGATGAGTGGTCTCCTACGCCCGATAGTGAGGCTACTAAGAGTGATAGAAAGTAGGAATAGTATAGTTGTAGAAATAGTAGTGTTATTGTATAATGGGTACTGTACTCCTCCTATTGTAAAAATTCGAGTCTGTAACATTACTCTTTAGTAATGTAAAATGGATGGTTTTCTTTGGCATATCATATTGTTTTCAAATGTTTGTTGCCACAGATGCCTTCCCGGACTCGTGTTTAGGATGGGGCTAGTACCTCTCGTGGGAGGGAGGCAACACCAAACCCACCTCCAGTCCCTCCCACACTTGCCGAGGCTATCGCCGACTTCGTAAACGCTACGACGGATAATACCCGTTTCTTATGGGAGATGGTGGTCAACAACTTCAACAACAATGCGGGCGGGGCTATCCGCAAGGGCCCCGTGAGACATCTTATTTGGACTTCTCCGAAACGCGTCCACCGTTGTTCTTCAAGGCAGAAGACCCTTTAGGTGCAGATGAATGGATCCGTGTCATCGAGCAGAAGTTTGGACTTCTTCGGTGTTCTAAAACCCAGAAGCCCCTGTTTGCAGCCCAGCAATTGCGTGGCCCTGCCAGCACCTGGTGGGGAAACTTTGTGGCCGTTCAGCCGGTCAATCATCAGATTACGTGGGATGAATTTAAGCTAGCCTTCAGAGAGCATTACATACCAGAAGGAGTACTCCACATGAAACAGGAAGAATTCATGAAATTAAAGCAAGGCGGAGATACTGTCACCCAGTATCTCAATAAATTTAATCACTTATTGCAGTATGCGATTGATCAAGTCAACACCGACACAAAGAAGAAGAACTGTTTCATGAGGGGTTTAAATGATTGGATGCAAAGGAAAATGGCTACTTGCATCGACCTCACATACGGAAGGGCTGTCAGCACAGCGCTGGCAGTTGAATCTAAATATACAAGTTCTGGAAAGTCCAACGGGAGTGGAGGTAATAGGCCTACTGAGGGCCCGAGAAAAGGCAACGGTTAGTTATCCGGCCTTTTAATCAGGGTCATTCTTCAGCACGTCCACCCTCCTTCCCATTCAAACAACCAGTGTTCATTCGTCCCAATGCTGCCCCCACTGCAACAAGTCAGCCGGGTGCCCCTGGCACTCGTTTCCCAGCCCTTCCCAGTTCATCAACAGGATGTTTCAATTGCGGAAAATCTGGGCATTTTATTAAGGATTGCCCTTATCCGAAGCAGAATCGTACAAACAATCAACAAGGTACTGGGAGTTCTTCTCAAACTAAGGGAAATGCGGGCAAGAATACAAAGAAGACGGGACGAATTTATTACACTCAAGTGGCCACCACACCGGACAGTGAACCAGTAATGATGGGTACGTTTCTTGTGGCCAATCATCCTGCAATTATTCTCTTTGATTCTGGTGCTTCACATACATTCATCAGCAAGAAATTTGTGGAGCAACATTGCATTTCATACCATGAATCAAAAGAAGGATTTAAAATTCATTCACCTGGGGGACAAATCTTTACTAGAGAAGTAGCTTTCCAAGTGCCCGTAACTTTGGCCTGACGGGACTTTTCTACTAATATGATTGTTCTGAAAGGCCAAGACATAGATGTCATTTTGGGCATGAATTGGTTGGCCCGACACAAAGCAACCCTCAACACTGATCAGAGAACCATCAGGTTGAGTCATAATCAAGAAGAAATTCTTTTATCTATCCCCATTCCAACCAAAACTACTGGCAGAGTTTATGAAGCCATTGTACCGGAGATCAAGGATATTCCGGTAGTATGTGAGTTCCCAGATGTCTTTCCAGAGGATTTGCCTGGATTGCCACCCGAAAGAGATGTAGTTTTGTAATTGAGTTAAAGCCCAGTACGACTCCCATTTCTAGAAGATCGTACCGAATGCCTCCAAATGAGCTGGCAGAACTGAAGATTCGATTACAAGATCTACTAGAGAAAGGATTCATCCGGCCAAGCTCGTCACCATGGGGTTGTCCAGCCATATTCGTCAAGAAGAAGGATCAAACTTTACGGATGTGTGTGGATTATCGACCCCTAAATGAGGTCACTATCAAGAACAAGTACCCTCTTCCACGAATTGACATTTTATTTGATCAACTGACGGGGCGAGGGTATTCTCTAAGATTGATCTTAGGTCGGGCTACCATCAGATCTGTATTCGGCCCGAGGATATACCAAAGACCGCATTCACTACGCGGTACAGATTATTTGAATACCTGGTAATGTCTTTAGGCTGAC